>CP097503.1:23362478-23464978 GCA_023547065.1 Musa troglodytarum | reverse complement strand
AGATGAGAAAACTATTTGGATGAATGAGAACAATCTCTGTGTTCCTTATCTTCTTCCCTTTCTTTTTTCCTTTTTTTTTTTTTTTTGCCCTTTTCTCCTCTCTTTGAATCCCCTTTACTGTTGCAAAATTTCTACTTGTTTGCTGCGATTTTTTCTCTTTTTTTCACAGCCACCATTAACCCTTATTTAAATCTAGGGTTTATGTTAAGATAGGGTTTAGGAAACAAAAATGGGCTATGAGCTGAATTGGGCTGCCTGCCCAATAACCTCCCCCTTCAGCTCATAAGAGAGATTGTCCTATGACTCCTTAGTGTAAATTCATGCCGACCAACTGTCGACACATCTCTTGCCTCTCTTTTGGTAAGGTTTTTGTCAACATGTCTGCTCCATTATCATCTGTATGAATTTTCTAAAGTTGCAACTGCTTCTCTTCAAGTACATTTCGAATCCAGTGGTATCTGACATTTATATGCTTTGACTTGGAATGAAAAGTTGAGTTCTTACATAAATGAATGGCACTCTGGTTGTCACAATACACCACATAGTTGTTCTATTTCAACCTCAATTCTTGTAAGAATTCTTTCATCCATAACATTTCTTTGCAAACTTCTATAGCAACAATATATTATGTCTTTATGGTGGAGAGAGCAATATACATTTGCAATCTGGATTGCCATGACATAGCTCCCCCCTGCAAAAATAAGTACAAAACCTGATGTGGATTTCCTTGTATCAATATCTCTAGCCATATTTGCATCTGTGTTACCCGTTAGCACAGGTGGTCTACCTCCAAAACTTAAACAAACCTTAGAGCTTCCTCTGAGATATCTCAAGATCCACTTCACTACTGCTCAGTGCTCTTTACCTGGATTTGCAAGAAATCTGCTAGTAACACCCACTGCAAATGCGATGTCCGACCTCGTACATACCATTGCATACATTAGATTTCAACTGTTGAAGCATAAGGAACCTTTTGCATTTTCTCCTTCTCCTCATCACTTGACGGACTCTGTTCTGAGCACAACTTGAAGTGACCTGATAAAGGAGAACCAATTGGCTTTGCATTGCTCATACTGAACCTTTCTAATACCTTCTCGATGTACTTCTCTTGTGACAATCAAATCTTCTTGTTTTTCCTATCACGAGAAATCTGCATGCCTAGTATTTGCTTTGCTAGCCCCATGTCCTTCATTGCAAAGGACTCACTCAGTTCCTTCTTCAACATGTCAATTATACACATATCTTTCCTAAGGATAAGCATATCATCAACATAAAGTAAAAGAATAATAAAATCCTTACCAAACCGTTTGATGTACATACAATTATCTAAAGCTGTTCTTTTGTATCTATTTTCAGTCATAAATGAATCAAACTTTTTATACCACTATCTTGGAGCTTGCTTCAATCCATACAAACTCTTTCTTAACTTGTAGACAAAATTTTCTTAACTTGTAGACAAAATTTTCTTTACCTTTAACTTTGAAACCTTCTGGTTACTCTATATAAATTTTCTCCTCCAAATCACCATGAAGGAAAGTTGTCTTTACATCTAATTGCTCCACCTCCAAGTCCTGACTAGCAACAATACCTAGAGCAATACGAATAGAAGATATTTTAACAATAGGAGAAAAAATTCTCTTCAAAATCAATACATTTCTTTTGACCAAAGCCTTTCACAACCAATCTGACTTTGTACTTTAGTTGAGAACAATATTTTTTAATCTTCAACCTGAAAATCTACTTGTTCTTCAAGGCCTTTATTCCCTGTGGTAATTATACCAAATGATATGTGTGGTTCTTTTGTAGAGCATCCATCTCTTCCTGCATAGCAACTAGCCACTTCTTTTTCTACTCACTTTCAACTGCTTCCTGATAACTCTCTGGTTCACCTGCATCAGTAAGCATCACATACTCATCTATAGAGTATCTTCTGGAAGGCTGACATTGTTTAGAAGATCTTCTCAACTGAGGTTCTGCGGGAAGCTGCTCCTCAACTTCTTTTTTCTCAACATGTCCTGCAGATATGTTAACATCTGGTTCTACACAATCTTTTTGCACATCTCCCCCATCACCCTGATATACTAGAGGAATAATTGGATCATAATCTGCTAATCCTTCTGTAGAAGTCTTAGCTGGTGCCTCCTTCAAATCCTCAAGGGTTCGATCCTCAAAGAAGACTACATCTCTGATTCTAAACACCTTTTACTTTTCTGGATCCCAAAGCTTGTAACCAAATTGATCATGTGAGTAGCCAAGAAAAATACATTCTTTTATCTTACCATACAGCTTGGACCTTTCATTGTTTGGAACATGTGCAAATGCACGACAACCAAACACTCTCAAATGCCTATAGGAAACATCTTTCCCTGACCATACATGCTCTGTAACATCAGCATCTAGGGCTATACAAGGAGATAAGTTTATCACATCAACTACAGTCCTCATATGTATATGTATTGTGTTTGTGTGTGTGTTATATGTGTGTTGTGTTTGTGTGTGTATGTGTTATATGTGTGTTGTGTTTGTGTATTTATTGTGTTATATCTGTGTTGTGCTTGTGTATGTATATGTGTGTGTGTGTCTGTGTTATGTGTGTGTATATTATTTGTGTAGTTTGTTGTGTGTGTTATATGTATATGTATTGTGTTTGTGCGTGTGTGTCTTATGTGTGTGTATATTATTTGTGTGATGTATGTGTATTGTGTTTGATTGTAGGTGTGTTATGAGTGTTGTTTGTAGTTTGTTGTGTGTGTGTTATATGTGTATGTGTGTGTGTGTTATGTGTGTTGTGTTTGTGTGTGTTTATGTTATATGTGTGTGTGTTATGTGTGTGTATATTATTTGTGTGTTATGTGTGTGTATATTATTTGTGTGATGTGTGTGTATTGTGCTTGATTGTAGGTGTGTTATGAGTGTTGTGTGTAATTTGTTGTGTGTGTTATATGTGTATGTATTGTGTGTGTGTGTTATATGTGTGTTGTGTTTGTGTGTGTATGTGTTATATGTGTGTGTGTGTGTTATATGTGTATTGTGTTTGTGCATGTATTGTGTTATATGTGTGTATGTTATATGTGTGTTGTGCTTGTGTATATATGTGTGTGTGTATATTATTTGTGTGATGTATGTGTATTGTGTTTGTGTGTGTGTGTTATGTATGTTGTGTTTGTGTGTGTGAGTGTGTTATATGTGTGTTGTGTAATATGTGTGTGTTATATGTGTGTTGTGTTTGTGTATGTATTGTATTATGTGTGTGTGTGTTATATGTGTGTTGTGTTTGTGTATGTATATGTGTGTATGTTATATGTGTGTTGTGTTGTGTTATAAGTGTGTGTGTGTGTTATATGTGTGTAAGTGGAAGGAGGAAGCGAAAGTGCCACTATAATGGACGTGGTTGGTTACTTTCAACTGTTACCAGATGGTCGGTGGCATCACGATTCAAGAGGAGGCCCGGATCGATACTTGATATCTAATGCCAAGTGACTCCAGACTTGCAAGATATAAAAGAGGAGGAATGAGAAGATTGACACCTTTTCTATTATCATCCTCCAGATGACCTGAGAAGACATCAAAAAGTTTTTTTTATGTACATCATCATCACCACTTCATCGTAATTTTGGATGAATGACAAAACCGTAATTTTATATAATGGTAAAATCGTAATTTTTATTTAATGGCAAAACCATAATTTTGGATGAATGGCAAAACCGTAATTTTATTAAATGACAAAACCATAATTTTGGATGAATGGCAAAACCGTAATTGTATATAATGGGAAAACCGTAATATTGTGTGTTTGTGTGTTATGTGTTGTTTATGTTGTGTTTGTGTTGTATTGTTTGTGTGTGTTGTGAGTTGTGTGTGTATTGTTTGTGTGATGTGCATGTTGTTTGTTGTGTTTGAGTGTAGGTGTGTTATGAGTATTGTATGTGTGGGTGTTGTGTGTTGTTTGTTATGTATGTATGTGTGTATTGTGTGTGTGTTGTGAGTTGTGTTGTGTTGTGAGTTTTGTGCATTGTGTATTGTGAGTTGTGTGTATGTAGATTATATGTGTCTTTGTGTGTTGTGTGTTATTTGTGTTGTGTATTATTTGTCATGTATCTGTTGTATGTGTGGGTGTTGTAAAGTATGATATATGTGTGTGTGTGTGTGTGTTATGCGTAGTGAGTTATGAATTATATATATTGTATATGTTATGTGTGTGTATGTTGTGTTATTTGTATTATGTGTGTGTTGTGTGGGTGTGTTATGTGTACAATATATTTGTGTGTATGTGTTGTATATGTTATATGTGTGTGTGAGTGTTTTGTATATATAATATATATGTGTGTGTGTTATGTGTGTGTATATTATTTGTATGATGTGTGTGTATTGTGTTTGATTGTCGATGTGTTATGAGTATTGTGTGAAATTTGTTGTGTGTGTTATATGTGTATGTATTGTGTTTGTGTGTGTGTGTTATGTGTGTTGTGTTTGTGTGTGTATGTGTTATATGTGTGTGTGTTATATATGTGTTGTGTTAGTGTATGTATTGTGTTATATGTGTGTGTGCATTATATGTGTGTTGTGCTTGTGTATGTATATGTGTGTGTTGTGTGTGTGTATATTATTTGTGTGATGTGTGTGTATTGTGTTTGATTGTAGGTGTGTTATGAGTGTTGTGTATAATTTGTTGTGTGTGTTATATGTGTATGTATTGTGTTTGTGTGTGTATTGTGTTTGTGTGTATGTGTTATGTGTGTGTTATATATGTGTGTTGTGCTTGTGTATGTATATATGTATATTGTGTTTGTTTGTGTGTTATATGTGTATGTATTGTGTTTGTGTGTTTGTGTTATGTGTGTTGTATTTGTGTGTGTATGTGTTATATGTGTGTGTGTTATATGTGTGTTGTGTTTGTTTATGTATAGTGTTATATATGTGTGTGTGTGTTATATGTGTTGTGCTTGTGTATGTATATGTGTGTGTGTGTGTATATTATTTGTGTGATGTGTGTGTATTGTGTTTGATTGTAGGTGTGTTATGAGTGTTGTGTGTAATTTGTTGTGCGTGTTATATGTGTATGTATTGTGTTTGTGTGTGTGTTATATGTGTGTTGTGTTTGTGTGTTTATGTGTTATATGTGTGTGTGCGTGTGTGTTATATGTGTGTTGTGTTTGTGTATGTATTGTGTTTGTGTGTGTGTGTTATATGTGTGTTGTGTTTGTGTGTTATATTTGTGTGTGTGTTGTGTGTGTGTATATTATTTGTGTGATGTGTGTGTATTGTGTTTGATTGTAGGTATGTTATGAGTGTTGTGTGTAATTTGTTATGTGTTATATGTGTATGTATTGTGTTTGTGTGTGTGTGTGTTATGTGTGTGTATGTGTTATATGTGTGTTGTGTTTGTGTATGTATTATTGTGTTATATATGTGTGTTGTGCTTATGTATGTATATGTGTGTGTGTTATGTGTGTGTATGTGTTATATGTGTGTTATATGTGTGTTGTGTTTGTGTATGTATTGTGTTATATATGTGTGTTGTGCTTATGTATGTATATGTGTGTGTATATTATTTGTGTGATGTGTGTGTATTGTGTTTGATTGTAGGTGTGTTATGAGTGTTGTGTGTAATTTGTTGTGCGTGTTATATGTGTATGTATTGTGTTTGTGTGTGTGTGTTATGTGTGTTGTGTTTGTGTGTGTATGTGTTATATGTGTGTGTGTTATATATGTGTTGTGTTTGTGTATGTATTGTGTTATATGTGTTTGTGTGTGTTATATGTGTGTTGTGCTTGTGTATGTAGATATGTGTGTGTGTTGTGTGTGTGTGTATATTATTTGTGTGATGTGTGTGTAATATGTTTAATTGTAGGTGTGTTATGAGTGTTGTGTGTAATTTGTTGTGTGTGTTATATGTGTGTGTGTTATATGTGTGTTGTGCTTGTGTATGTATATGTGTGTGTATATTATTTGTGTGATGTGTGTGCATTGTGCTTGATTGTAGGTGTGTTATGAGTGTTGTGTGTAATTTGTTGTGTGTGTTATATGTGTATATATTATGTTTGTGTGTGTGTGTTATATGTGTGTTGTGTTTGTCTGTGTATGTGTTATATGTGTGTGTGTGTGTGTGTTATATGTGTGTTGTGTTTGTGTATGTATTGTGTTTGTGTGTATGTGTTATATGTGTGTTGTGTTTGTGTATGTATTGTGTTATATATGTGTGTGTGTGTGTTATATGTGTATTGTACTTGTGTATGTATATGTGTGTGTTATGTGTGTGTATATTATTTGTGTGATGTGTGTGTATTGTGTTTGATTGTAGTTGTGTTATGAGTGTTGTGTGTAATTTGTTGTGTGTGTTATATGTGTATGTATTGTGTTTGTGTGTGTGTTATATGTGTGTTGTGTTTGTGTGTGTGTGTTATATGTGTGTTGTGTTTGTGTATGTATTGTGTTTGTGTGTGTGTGTTATATGTGTGTTGTGTTTGTGTGTGTATGTGTTATATGTGTGTGTGTGTGTGTTATATGTGTGTTGTGTTTGTGTATGTATTGTGTTATATGTGTGTGTGTTTGTTATATGTGTGTTGTGCTTGTGTATGTATATGTGTGTGTATATTATTTGTGTGATGTTTGTGTATTGTGCTTGATTGTAGGTGTGTTATGAGTGTTGTGTGTAATTTGTTGTGTGTGTTATATGTGTATGTATTGTGTTTGTGTGTGTGTGTTATATGTGTGTTGTGTTTGTGTGTATATGTGTTATATATGTGTGTGTGTGTTATATGTGTGTTGTGATTGTGTATGTATTGTGTTATATGTGTGTGTGTCATATGTGTGTTGTGCTAGTGTATGTATATGTGTGTGTATATTATTTGTGTGATGTATGTGTATTGTGTTTGTGTTTGTGTTGTATGTGTGTTGTGTTTGTGTGTGTGAGTGTGTTATATGTGTGTTGTGTTATATGTGTGTGTTATATGTGTGTTGTGTTTGTGTATGTATTGTGTTATTTGTGTGTGTGTGTGTTATATGTGTGTTGTATTTGTGTGTGTATGTGTTATATGTGTGTGTGTGTGTTATATGTGTGTTGTGTTTGTGTATGTATTGTGTTATATGTGTGTGTTATATTTGTGTTGTGCTTGTGTATGAATATGTGTGTGTATATTATTTGTGTGATGTGTGTGTATTATGTTTGATTGTAGTTGTGTTATGAGTGTTTTGTGTAATTTGTTGTGTGTTATATGTGTATGTATTGTGTTTGTGTGTGTGTTATATGTGTGTTGTGTTTGTGTGTGTGTTATATGTGTGTTGTGTTTGTGTGTGTGTTATATGTGTATGTATTGTGTTTGTGTGTGTGTTATATGTGTGTTGTGTTTGTGTGTATATGTGTTATATGTGTGTGTGTGTTATATGTGTGTTGTGTTTGTGTGTGTATTGTGTTATATGTGTGTGTGTGTTTGTTATATGTGTTGTGCTTGTGTATGTATATGTGTTTGTATATTATTTTTGTGATGTGTGTGTATTGTGCTTGATTGTAGGTGTGTTATGAGTGTTGTGTGTAATTTGTTGTGTGTGTTATATGCGTATGTATTGTGTTTGTGTGTGTGTATTATATGTGTGTTGTGTTATATGTGTGTTGTGTTTGTGTGTATGTATTATATGTGTGTGTGTGTTATATATGTGTTGTGTTTGTGTATGTATTGTGTTATATGTGTGTTGTGCTTGTGTATTTATATGTGTGTGTGTGTATATTATTTGTGTGATGTATGTATATTGTGTTTGTGTGTGTGTGTTAAGTGTGTTGTGTTTGTGTGTGTGAATGTGTTATAGGTGTGTTGTGTTATATGTGTATTGTGTTTGTGTATGTATTGTGTTATATGTATATGTGTGTGTGTTATATGTATTGTGTTTGCGTATGTATATGTGTGTATGTTATATGTGTGTTGTGTTGTGTTATAAGTATGTGTGTGTTATATGTGTGTAAGTGGAAGGAGGAAGCGAAAGTGCCACTATAATGGACCTGGTAGGTTACTTTCAACGGTTACCCGATGGTCGGTGGCATCACGATTCGAGAGGAGGCCTGGATCGATACTTGATATCCAATGCCAAATGACTCCAGACTTGCAAGATATAAAAGAGGAGGAATGAGAAGATTGACACCTTTTCTATTATCATCTTCCAGATGACCTGAGAAGACATCAAAAAGTTTTTTTTTATGTACATCATCATCACCACTTCACTCCTTTGCAGGCCTCATGGGACATGGTCTCCGTTGCTGTGATGCTGTTGGTGTCTGTCCGGTGGCGCTCCATGCGACTAGGCATGTCACAGGCATTGGGTTACAGCGTGGCTTCAAGACTGTGTGCGTTCCAATATTAGCTAAAGCGAGCAGGGCCGACGGACAGCTGCTCCCTTCCTCTCTCCCCGCGATTGATCCGCCTCACACCTCTCCTCTATTGGCTGATGCAGTATGCATGCTATGCTGGTTGTGTCCTAGTGGCCACCGGTGAAAGACACAGAAGGAGCTGAAGCAGGGAAAAGCGGAAGAAGGATGAAATGAGGAAGGTTGGCAAGGATGAGGAATGGAAACGAACACGATGAGAAGGATGAATGGAGAAGGAAGAAAGGTCGGAAGGAAGGGGAACATTGTCCGTGCGGGGACAAGGAGTTGAGAAGGAACAAAATCCTAATAGAACCGATGTTGAACCCGAATCTTCCACTTCCTCGTCCTGCTCTTGCGGTCGCCTTCCTCCTCAACTAGCTCGGTCCAGCCCAACGTCGTCGCCAGCCGATGCGCTCAACCCGCTCCTCCGTCGTCCTGCTCTTGCGGCCGCCTTCCTCCTCAACTAGCTCGGTCCAGCCCAACGTCGTCGCCAGCAGATGCGCTCAATCCACTCCTCCGTCACCGATGTAGGGTTCCGACTGGTTTAAAACAAGTTGGGCCGGATCATATACCCATTAGCTCGAGTTGAACTGGTCCACGAAGCACGCTTGCTTACGATGACCGTCCGGTGGACTTACCGCTAGCAGAACGGACGACAAAGAGGCCTAAAAAAAAAAATTTTGTCCTCAAACCCTTGAAACCCGAATTTGTTACATTCACCGGTGGTGACCGGAACCCAGAGCTATGATGGGCCCATACAACGTGCTGCTTGCTCGGTCTCGTTGATTTTATAAATGGCAAAAATGTAATTTTGGATAAATGGCAAAACCGTAATTTTCAGATAATGGCAAAAACGTAATTTTCGGACAATGGCAAAACCATAATTTTTATGAATGGCAAAATCATAATGGCAAAATCGTAATTTTCATATAATGGCAAAATCATAATTTTGGATGAATGGCAAAACCGTAATTTTATTAAATGGCAAAACCATAATTTTCGATGAATGGCAAAACCGTAATTTTGGATGAATGGCAAAACCATAATTTTGGATGAAAGGCAAAATCGTAATTTTATATAATGGCAAAACCGTAATTTTGTGTGTTGTGTTTGTGTATGTATTTGCGTGTGTGTGTGTTGTATGTTATTTGTGTTATGTATGTGTTTGTGTATGTTGTGTGTGTGGGTGGGTGTGTTGTATATGTGATATATGTGTATGTGCTATGAGTTATGTATGTTGTATATGTTATGTGTGTGTGTTATGTGTTGTTTATATTGTGTGTATTGTTTGTGATGTGTTGTGTGTTGTTTATATTGTGTGTATTGTTCGTGCTGTATGTTATTATGTATATTGTATGTTTGTGTGTTATGTGTTGTTTATGTTGTGTTTGTGTTGTATTGTTTGTGTGTGTTGTGAGTTGTGTGTGTGTGTGTGTGATGTGCATGTTGTATGTTGTGTTTGAGTGTAGGTGTGTTATGAGTATTGTATGTGTGGGTGTTGTGTGTTGTTTGTTATATATGTATGTGTGTATTGTGTGTGTGTTGTGAGTTATGTGCGGTGTTGTGAGTTTTGTGTATTGTGTATTGTGAGTTGTGTGTATGTAGATTATATGTGTGTCTTTATGTGTTGTGTGTTATTTGTGTTATGTATTATTTGTCATGTATCTGTTGTATGTGTGGGTGTTGTAAAGTATGATATGTGTGTGTGT
This sequence comes from Musa troglodytarum, assembly GCA_023547065.1. Lineage (NCBI taxonomy): Eukaryota > Viridiplantae > Streptophyta > Magnoliopsida > Zingiberales > Musaceae > Musa > Musa troglodytarum. Next base: position 23,454,913 of record CP097503.1, on the reverse strand, counting down.
GTGTTATGCGTAGTGAGTTATGAATTGTGTATGTTGTATATGTTATGTGTGTGTATGTTGTGTTATTTGTATTATGTGTGTGTTGTGTGGGTGTGTTATGTGTACGATATATTTGTGTGTATGTGTTGTATATGTTATATGTGTGTGTGGGTGTTTTGTATATATAATATATGTGTGTGTGTATATTATTTGTGTGATGTGTGTGTATTGTGTTTGATTGTCGGTGTGTTATGAGTGTTGTATGTAATTTGTTGTGTGTGTTATATGTGTATGTATTGTGTTTGTGTGTGTGTATGTGTTATATGTTTGTGTGTGTTATATGTGTGTTGTGTTTGTGTATGTATTGTGTTATATATATGTGTGTGTGTTATATGTGTGTTGTGTTTGTGTATATATAGTGTTATATGTGTGTGTGTTATATGTGTGTTGTGCTTGTGTATGTATATGTGTGTGTATATTATTTGTGTGATGTATGTGTATTGTGTTTGATTGTAGGTTTGTTATGAGTGTTGTGTGTAGTTTGTTGTGTGTGTGTTATATGTGTGTTGTGCTTGTGTATGTATATGTGTGTGTATATTATTTGTGTGATTTATGTGTATTGTGTTCGATTGTAGGTGTGTTGTGAGTGTTGGGTGTAGTTTGTTGTGTGTGTGTTATATGTGTATGTATTATGTTTGTGTGTGTGTGTTATGTGTGTTGTGTTTGTGTGTGTATGTGTTATATGTGTTGTGTTTGTATATGTATTGTGTTATATGTGTGTGTGTGTTATATGTGTGTTGTGCTTGTGTATGTATATGTGTGTGTGTGTATATTATTTGTGTGATGTGTGTGTATTGTGCTTGATTGTAGGTGTGTTATGAGTGTTGTGTGTAATTTGTTGTATGTGTTATATGTGTATGTATTGTGTTTGTGTGTGTGTGTTATATGTGTGTGTGTGTGTTATATGTGTGTTGTGCTTATGTATGTATATGTGTGTGTATATTATTTGTGTGATGTGTGTGTATTGTGTTTGATTGTAGGTGTGTTATGAGTGTTGTGTGTAATTTGTTGTGTGTGTTATATGTGTATATATTGTGTTTGTGTTTGTGTGTGTGTTATATGTGTGTGTGTGTGTGTTGTGTGTTGTATTTGTGTATGTATTGTGTTATATGTGTGTGTGTTATATGTGTGTTGTGCTTGTGTATGTATATGTGTGTGTATATTATTTGTGTGATGTATGTGTATTATGTTTGATTGTAGCAGTGTTATGAGTGTTGTGTGTAGTTTGTTGTGTGTGTGTGTTATATGTGTATGTATTGTGTTTGTGTGTGTGTGTGTGTTATATGTGTGTTGTGTTTGTATATGTATTATGTTATATGTGTGTGTGTATTATATATGTGTTGTGCTTGTGTATGTATATGTGTGTGTATATTATTTGTGTGATGTGTGTGTATTGTGTTTGATTGTAGTTGTGTTTGTGTGTGTGTTATATGTGTGTTGTGTTTGTGTATGTATTGTGTTTGTGTGTGTGTGTTATATGTGTATTGTGTTTGTGTGTGTATGTGTTATATGTGTGTGTGTGTTATATGTGTGTTGTGCTTATGTATGTATATGTGTGTGTATATTATTTGTGTGATGTATGTGTATTGTGCTTGATTGTAGGTGTGTTATTAGTGTTGTGTGTAATTTGTTGTGTGTGTTATATGTGTATGTATTGTGTTTGTGTGTGTGTGTTATATGTGTTGTGTTTGTGTGTTATATGTGTGTGTGTTATATGTGTGTTATGTTTGTGTATGTATTGTGTTATATGTGTGTGTGTTATATGTGTGTTGTGCTTGTGTATGTATATGTGTGTGTATATTATTTGTGTGATGTATGTGTATTGTGTTTGATTGTAGGTGTGTTATGAGTGGTGTGTAGTTTATTGTGTGTTATATGTGTATATATTGTGTTTGTGTGTGTGTATTATGTGTGTTGTGTTTGTGTGTGTTAGTGTGTTATATGTGTGTGTGTGTTGTGTTATATGTGTATGTATTGTGTTATGTGTGTTGTGTTTGTGTATGTATTGTGTTATATGTGTGTTGTGTTTGTGTATGTATATGTGTGTGTATGTTATATGTGTGTTGTGTTGTATTATAAGTGTATGTGTGTGTGTTATATGTGTATTGTGTTATATTATAAGTGTGTGTGGGTGTTATATGTGTGTAAGTAGGAGGAAGCGAAAGTGCCACTATAAAGAAGGACGTGGTAGGTTACTTTCAACGGTTACCCGATGATCCGTGGCATCACGATTCAAGCAAGCGTGCTCGGTCCAGCCCAACGTCGTCGCCAGCCGATGCGCTCAACCCGCTCCTCCGTCGTCCTGCTCTTGCGGCCGCCTTCCTCCTCAACTAGCTCGGTCCAGCCCAACGTCGTCGCCAGCCGTTGCGGTCAACCCGCTCCTCCGTCACCGGTGTAGGGTTCCGACTAGTTTAAAACAAGTTGGGTTGGATCGTATACCCATTAGCTCGAGTTGAACAGGTCCACGAAGCACGCTTGCTTACGATGACCGTCCGTGGACTTACCGCTAGCAGAACAGACGATAAAGAGGCCCAAAAAAAAATTTTTTGGTCCTCAAACCCTTGAAATCCGACTTTGTTACATTCCCTGGTGGTGACCGGAACCCAGAGCTATGATAGGCCCCTACAACCTGCTACTCGCTCGGTCTCGTTGATGGGCCCCCTAGTTGTGGCCCGCCCATACAACCTGCCAATGTTGCGAAGCTTGCAGACTTTGGGCTAGCTGGAGCTATTGGCATTCCTGTTCGGACATTTACACACGAGGTGATACTCTGAGTTTTATCAAATTTAACATCACATTTCGATGTATAGTCAAAATTTATGTGTACAAGCTATCGATGTGTTGGTTACACATTTCTTTTGAAGAAATCAAGCTTCGTTTAGATCAAAATTTATCGATGTAGCGTACTAAATATTGTTGTTGCTTCAAAGTTCTTTTACATTTGGCCAATTCTTTGTCATAAAGAGTTCAGCTTCTTCCTCGAATTCTTTTAGATATTTGTACTAAATCAAATAATTTGCAGCCTAAAGCGAACACCCTATTACGATCGGTGGTGGTATAACTTGTCATCATCTTGTCATAGTGGTGCCATCTCTTTGGATTGAGGCACGGTGCTTTGTTTCCTTGCCTTTCTCTCTTGAGTGCGACTATGCATGGTGAAGTACAGCCGGAAAGCATTAATAATTGGAGGAGGGGGGTTAAAGCTTTTCAAGCCTTCCAGCATATGCTCCAACCCATCTTAGGAGAGAAACCTTTACCATATTTTACCCAAGATTATGACAGAAAATGATGTATATGGTTTTGGGCTTTGCTTAACTTGCCGATACTCGATTTCCATGAAACTATTTTATCTATCTTTAGAGTCTTGGGTGGGTACCCCAAACGAAGAAACCTGACCTGGAGTTACTTCCTTACCTGACTTCAAATCTACTTTTTCCCAAGTGGCTGAACGAAGAATAAATTCATTTGCTTTCGCACATTGGTTGTGGGAAGGCTGCATGAAAAAGTTCAATTATACGATTGACTTAAATGCACGTAGAACTTCCTAAACCTATTTTTTTAGTCCAAATGAGAAGAAAGAGAGTTGTTCGACTGTCACAAGTCCATTTTGGATATTCATTCAAAATGCGAACAACCCCCACGTATTTGAGGAGGGTTCAGATTTTGTTCTACCTTTGTGACACAATTGGTCATTCTTCCACCTTCATCTCTCTAATTCTTTGCTTCTCTCTCAAGCCACAGTAATTGGATTTACTGTTTGTGTAGGATCCGGTGATGTTACAAATTGTTACAAATTAGTTTTATGATCTAATTTTCTTTCTTGTGAATTATAAATTATTACGGAAGTATTTGGAATTACCTTACTAGAAACCCTATCTAATAGAGAAGACAGAGATGATTGTCCAATGTGTAAAACATATTCTGTATTTAATTATAGTGTAATATAAGGGATTTTAGGTGATGCAACATCCAATCTACATCTTTATTTTGGAAGAGAAATAGATGGAGATGTTGATCATTTACCCAGAAGAAAAGTAAGAGTCCAACTCATCATACGAGTCCTTTTAATTTTTTGCTTCTTGAGGAGGAATAATGGCATGAGCGTTTGATGGCCACCAAGGAAGTGGAGCGATCATCGAGCAATTGGCCAACACGTAATCCGCCAAGCTGGGTATCCTTGTAGTAAAAGCTTATTTATCATCGATTACTCTCTCTCGGTTCAAGCTGCGAGTCAAAGGTTTCGGTGTGAAGCACTAAATATTCACCTTCCTCTCTTCTCGTCTCGGTAATGAATTCAACTGCGCGCGATCTTCATGGTGCCAAAACCAAAAGCGGCGGTTTGATGTGACGGTGAGCGATTCCGGTTTTGCTAATTCTTGGTCCCATGCTTCGGCATTCCCACGAGTTCAAAAGCTAAATCTTTATATGACCATGGTCTTCATGAGGTGGCTGAATAAAATTAATTAGGAGGCATCAACTGCGAGATCTCGGAGCCCATCTTTGCACTTCTTGATGATTTCGTCGAGCGGTGGCGCCTCAGCTATAGATTAAAGATACAAGCACAAGTGTATATACGTTTTTTCTTCATAAACCTCCTGAAAAATGTCCTTAAACCTACAATATTTCAAATGTCTCATTCTGTATATCTTAGATGCCTAAGGTTCTGAAATTTAAAAGGACAAAACCAGATTTTTGGATATATATATATATATATATATATATATATATATATATATATATATATATATATATATATATATTGCATCCTGAGCATGACAATTCCACATTGTTGACAGACATTTTCGCAATTTGTAAGGACAATTTAAATTATGGTACGATTATTCATTGAGCTTTGCAATGAGGACACTTACAAATCGAAGAAATAGAGAATAAAAGCAAGCAAGAATCTGTATAACTTTCTATATTTTACAACTTCGTTGACAGACATATTCTCTAATGTAACTTTGCGGTCAGAGAGAAAGGGGTTTAGGGTTTAGGGTTTAGAGAGAGAGAGAGGGAGAGAGAGAGCGCGAGATTAATTACAAATGAAATGATACACTTGGCTCTTCATATTAGGAAGAAAAAACAGGGGTACCCGTACATGGTATATGCTGACAAAAAGGTACACATTGTGGTTATCTCCCCATGAAAAACAACATACGATACTAATAGATTAGTAAGAAAATAAGCTAGCACAGAAAAGATAGACAAAATATCAAGACACACACTCTTATGGTACCTTCAAAAGAAAGAAATATCTATCTAAATAAATTATAATCTAACAGCAAACAAATTACCAAAACATATATATTCTCATCCTAATTATAATAGACTAAACACCATGAGGGCAATAAATTAAAAAAATAATACTAAAAAACCCACATAAAAGTCTCTGAAACACGTCAGAAATAATGAGTCGAACATATATTTTATAACTCAAAATTAGATACAATGCAATTTTTATAACTCAAAATTAGGATGAAAAATTACCTAAAAATAATAATAAAAGTGAACTGATCTTATCTTAATAATTTGTCCTTAAATTCAACAACACTTGGTCCAGCAAGACCCAAACATGTGTTACCTAAGACCAATAATTCTACATTGATTTGGCTACTCTAGATGGATCTTGTCATCAAGAACGATAGGATCTTTAATAATACAATACAATGACAAGCCATCATTGTAGCATGATCTCACAAAAATTGATGCATGCATCCCCAATTTATGATTTGATAAGCATTTGTGCCTTGATGAAAACAAATCTTCATGGGTGCTTTATCCATCATCAAAGTTTGCAATGTTGCTTTGACTTGTATTATGTTGTGTGTGTATGTGTGTTGTGTATGTTATTTGCGTGTGTGTGTGTATTTGTATGTTATTTGTGTTGTGTATGTGTTTGTGTATGTGTGTGTGTGGGTGGGTGTGTTGTATGTGTGATATATGTGTATGTGTTATGAGTTATGTATGTTGTATATATTATGTGTGTGTGTTATGTATTGTTTGTATTGTGTGTATTGTTTGTGATGTGTTGTGTGTTGTTTATATTGTGTGTATTGTTCGTGTTGTATGTTATTATGTATATTGTGTGTTATGTGTTGATTATGTTGTGTTTGTGTTGTATTGTTTGTGTGTGTTGTGAGTTGTGTGTGTGTATTGTTTGTGTGATGTGCATGTTGTTTGTTGTGTTTGAGTGTAGGTGTGTTATGAGTATTGTATGTGTGGGTGTTGTGTGTTGTTTGTTATGTATGTATGTGTGTATTATGTGTGTGTTGTGAGTTATGTGCTGTGTTGTGAGTTTTGTGCATTGTGTATTGTGAGTTGTGTGTGTATGTAGATTATATGTGTGTCTTTGTGTGTTGTGTGTTATTTGTGTTGTGTATTATTTGTCATGTATCTGTTGTACGTGTGGGTGTTGTAAAGTATGATATATGTGTGTGTGTGTGTGTTATGCGTAGTGAGTTATGAATTGTGTATGTTGTATATGTTATGTGTGTGTATGTTGTGTTATTTGTATTATGTGTGTGTTGTGTGGGAGTGTTATGTGTACAATATATGTGTGTGTATGTGTTGTATATGTTATATGTGTGTGTGGGTGTTTTGTATATACAATATATGTGTGTGTGTTATGTGTGTGTATATTATTTGTGTGATGTGTGTGTATTGTGTTTGATTGTAGGTGTGTTATGAGTGTTGTGTGAAATTTGTTGTGTGTGTTATATGTGTATGTATTGTGTTTGTGTGTGTGTGTTATGTGTGTTATGTGTATTGTGTTTTTATGTGTATATGTTATATGTGTGTGTTTTATATATGTGTTGTGTTTGCGTATGTATTGTATTATATGTGTGTGTGTCTTATTTGTGTGTTGTGCTTGTGTATGTATATGTGTGTGTTGTGTGTGTACATTATTTGTGTGATGTGTGTGTATTGTGTTTGATTGTAGGTGTGTTATGAGTGTTGTATGTAATTTGTTGTGTGTTATATGTGTATGTATTGTGTTTGTGTGTGTGTTATGTGTGTGTATTGTGTTTGTGTGTGTGTGTTATATATGTGTGTTGTGCTTGTGTATGTATATATGTATATTGTGTTTATTTGTGTGTGTTATATGTGTATGTATTGTGTTTGTGTGTGTGTGTTATGTGTGTTGTATTTGTGTGTGTATGTGTTATATGTGTGTTGTGTTTGTGTATGTATTGTGTTATATATGTGTGTGTGTGTGTGTTATATGTGTGTTGTGCTTGTGTATGTATATGTGTGTGTGTATTATGTGTGTGTATATTATTTGTGTGATGTGTGTGTATTGTGTTTGATTGTAGGTGTGTTATGAGTGTTGTGTGTAATTTGTTGTGCGTGTTATATGTGTATGTATTGTGTTTGTGTGTGTGTTATATGTGTGTTGTGTTTGTGTGTATATGTGTTATATGTGTGTGTGTGTGTGTGTTATATGTGTGTTGTGTTTGTGTATGTATTGTGTTTGTGTGTGTGTGTTATATGTGTGTTGTGTTTGTGTGTGTGTTATATGTGTGTGTGTGTTGTGTGTATATTATTTGTGTGATGTGTGTGTATTGTGTTTGATTGTAGGTGTGTTATGAGTGTTGTGTGTAATTTGTTGTGTGTTATATGTGTATATATTGTGTTTGTGTGTGTGTGTGTTATGTGTGTGTATGCGTTATATGTGTGTGTTATATGTGTGTTGTGTTTGTGTATGTATTGTGTTATATATGTGTGTTGTGCTTGTGTATGTATATGTGTGTGTGTGTTATGTGTGTGTATATTATTTGTGTGATGTGTGTGTATTGTGTTTGATTGTAGGTGTTATGAGTGTTGTATGTAATTTGTTGTGCGTGTTATATGTGTATGTATTGTGTTTGTGTGTGTTATGTGTGTTGTGTGTGTTTGTGTGTGTATGTGTATTGTGTGTGTTGTATGTATGTATTGTATTATATGTGTGTGTGTGTATTATATGTGTGTTGTGCTTGTGTATGTATATATGTGTGTGTGTTGTGTGTGTGTATATTATTTGTGTGATGTGTGTGTTGTGTTTGATTGTAGGTGTATTATGAGTGTTGTGTGTAATTTGTTGTGTGTGTTATATGTGTATGTATTGTGTTTGTGTGTGTGTTATATGTGTGTGTGTTATATGTGTGTTGTGTTTGTGTATGTATTGTGTTTGTGTGTGTGTTATATGTGTGTTGTACTTGTGTATGTATATGTGTGTGTGTTATTTGTGTGTATATTTTTTGTGTGATGTGTGTGTATTGTGTTTGATTGTAGTTGTGTTATGAGTGTTGTGTGTAATTTATTGTGTGTGTTATATGTGTATGTATTGTGTTTGTGTGTTATATGTATATTGTGTTTGTGTGTGTGTGTTATATGTGTGTTGTGTTTGTGTATGAATTATGTTTGAGTGTGTGAGTGTGTTATATGTGTGTTGTGTTTGTGTGTGTGTATATGTGTTATATGTGTGTGTGTGTTATATGTGTGTTGTGTTTGTGTATGTATGTATTGTGTTATATGTGTGTGTGTGTTATATGTGTGTTGTGCTTGTGTATGTATATGTGTGTGTATATTATTTGTGTGATGTGTGTGTATTGTGCTTGATTGTAGGTGTGTTATGAGTGTTGTGTGTAATTTGTTGTGTATTATATGTGTATGTATTGTGTTTGTGTGTGTGTGTTATATGTGTGTTGTGTTTGTATGTATATGTGTTATATGTGTGTGTGTGTGTTGTGTATGTATATTATTTGTGTGATGTGTGTGTATTGTGTTTGATTGTAGGTGTTTTATGAGTGTTGTGTGTAATTTGTTGTGTGTTATATTTGTATGTATTGTGTTTGTGTGTGTGTGTGTGTATGCGTTATATGTGTGTGTTATATGTGTGTTGTGTTTGTGTATGTATTGTGTTATATGTGTGTGTGTTATATGTGTGTTGTGCTTGTGTATGTATATGTGTGTGTATATTATTTGTGTGATGTGTGTGTATTGTGCTTGATTGTAAATGTGTTATGAGTGTTGTGTGTAATTTGTTGTGTGTTATATTTGTATGTATTGTGTTTGTGTGTGTGTGTGTGTTATGTGTGTGTATGCGTTATATGTGTGTGTTATATGTGTGTTGTGTTTGTGTATGTATTGTGTTATATGTGTGTGTGTTATATGTGTGTTGTGCTTGTGTATGTATATGTGTGTGTATATTATTTGTGTGATGTGTATGTATTGTGCTTGATTGTAGATGTGTTATGAGTGTTGTGTGTAATTTGTTGTGTATTATATGTGTATGTATTGTGTTTGTGTGTGTGTTATATGTGTGTTGTGTTTGTATGTATATGTGTTATATGTGTGTTGTGTTTGTGTATGTATTGTTTTATATGTGTGTTGTGCTTGTGTATGTATATGTTTGTGTATATTATTTGTGTGATGTATGTGTATTGTGTTTGTGTGTGTGTGTTATGTGTGTTGTGTTTGTGTGTGTGAGTGTGTTATATGTGTGTTGTGTTATATGTGTGTTGTGTTTGTGTATGTATTGTGTTATATGTGTGTGTGTGTTATATGTGTGTTGTATTTGTGTGTGTATGTGTTATATGTGTGTGTGTGTTATATGTGTGTTGTGTTTGTGTATGTATTGTGTTATATTTGTGTTGTGCTTGTGTATGTATATGTGTGTGTATATTCTTTGTGTGATGTGTGTGTATTGTGCTTGATTGTAGGTGTTTTATGAGTGTTGTGTGTAATTTGTTGTGTGTGTTATATGTGTATGTATTGTATTTGTGTGTGTGTGTTATATGTGTGTTGTGTTTGTGTGTATGTGTTATATGTGTGTTGTGTTTGTGTATGTATTGTGTTATATGTGTGTTGTGCTTGTGTATGTATATGTGTGTGTATATTATTTGTGTGATGTATGTGTATTGTGTTTGTGTGTGTGTGTTATGTGTGTTGTGTTTGTGTGTGTGAGTGTGTTATACGTGTGTTGTGTTATATGTGTGTTGTGTTTGTATATGTATTGTGTTATATGTATATGTGTGTGTGTTATATGTGTGTTGTGTTTGTGTATGTATATGTGTGTATGTTATATGTGTATTGTGTTGTGTTATAAGTGTGTGTGTTATATGTGTGTAAGTGGAAGGAGGAAGCAAAAGTGCCACTATAATGGACGTGGTAGGTTACTTTCAACGGTTACCCGATGATCAGTGGCATCACGATTCAAGAGGAGGCCCGGATCGATACTTGATATCCAATGCCAAGTGACTCCAGACTTGCAAGATATAAATATAAAAGAGGAGGAATGAGAAGATTGACACCTTTTCTATTATCATCCTCTAGATGACCTGAGAAGACATCAAAAATTTTTTTTTATGTACATCATCATCACCACTTCACTCCTCTGCAGGCCTCATGGGACATGGTCTCCATCTTGTGATCTTTGTTGGTGTTTGTCAGGTGGCGCTCCATGCGACTAGGCATATCACGAGGCATTGGGTTCTGGCGTGGCTTCAAGGCTATGTGCGTTCAATATTAGCTAAAGCGGCGGGGCGGACGGACTGACCACTCCCTTCCTCTCTCCCCGTGATTGATCCGCCTCACACCTCTCCTCTATTGGCTGATGCAGTATGCATGCTATGTTGGTTGTCCTAGTGGCCACCGGTGAAAGACACAGAAGGAGTGAGCGGGAAGCGGAAGAAGGATGAAATGAGGAAGGTTGGCAAGGATGAGGAATGGAAGCGAACACGATGAGAAGGATGAATGGAGAAGGAAGAAAGGTCGGAAGGAAGGGGAACATTGTCAGTGCGGGGACAAGGAGGCGACCGAGAAGGAACAAAATCCTAATAGGACCCGATGTCGAGCCCAAATCTTCCACTTCCTCGTCTGCTCTTGTGGTCGCCTTCCTCCTCAACTAGCTCGGTCCCAACGTCATCGCTGTCGATCGCTCAACCCGCTCCTCGTTGTCCTGCTCTTGCGGCGCCTTCCTCCTCAACTAGCTCGGTCCGGCCAGCGTCGTGCCAGCCGTCGCTCAATCCACTCCTCGTCACCGATGTAGGGTTCGCCCGGTTTAAAACAAGTTGGGCGGATCGTATACCCATTAGCTCGAGTTGAGCAGTCCACGAAGCACGCTTGCTACGATGACCATCCGGTGGACTTACCGCTAGCGAGCGGATGACAAAGAGGCCTAAAAAAATTTTTGTCCTCGAGCCCTTGAAACCCGAATTTGTTACATTCACTTTGGTGGTGGCCGTAACCCGAGCTATGATGGGCCCATACAACTGCTGCTTGCTCGGTCTCGTTGATGGGCCCGTAATTGTGGCCTGCCCATACAACCAGTTGCTTGATGGGCCCCGTAATTGTGGCCTTTCGAAAACGTAATTTTGATAATGGCAAAAACATTATTTTGGATAAATGGCAAAATCGTAATTTTCATATAATGACAAAAACATATTTTTCTGACAATGGCAAAATCGTAATTTTGGATGAATGGTAAACTGTAATTTTATATAATGACAAAATCGTAATTTTATATAATGGCAAAATCGTAATTTTGTATGAATGGCAAAACTGTAATTTTATATAATGGCAAAAACGTAATTTTGGATGAATGACAAAATCGTAATTTTGGATGAATGGCAAAACCATAATTTTGGATGAATAGCAAAACTGTAATTTTGGATGAATGGCAAAAACGTAATTTTGATAATGGCAAAAACGTAATTTTGGATAAATGGCAAAACCGTAATTTTCATATAATGCAAAAACATAATTTTTTGATAATGGCAAAATCGTAATTTTCATATAATGGCAAAAACATAATTTTCAGACAATGGCAAAACCGTAATTTTGGATGAATGGCAAAACCATAATTTTATAAATGGCAAAAATGTAATTTTGGATAAATGGCAAAATCGTAATTTTCATATAATGGCAAAAATGTAATTTTCAGACAATAGTAAAACTGTAATTTTTATGAATAAAATCATAATTTTATATAATGGCAAAACCGTAATTTTCATATAATGGCAAAATCGTAATTTTCGATGAATGGCAAAACCGTAATTTTGGATGAATGGCAAAACCGTAATTTTGGATGAAAGATAAAACCGTAATTTTATATAATGGCAAAACCGTAATTTTGTGTGTTGTGTTTGTGTATGTATTTGCGTGTGTGTATTTGTATGTTATTTGTGTTGTGTATGTGTTTGTGTATGTTGTGTGTGTGGGTGGGTGTGTTGTATGTGTGATATATGTGTATGTGTTATGAGTTATGTATGTTGTATATGTTATGTGTGTGTGTTATGTGTTGTTTGTATTGTGTGTATTGTTTGTGATGTGTTGTTTATATTGTGTGTATTGTTCGTGCTGTATGTTATTATGTATATTGTGTGTTTGAGTGTTATGTGTTGTTTATGTTGTGTTTGTGTTGTATTGTTTGTGTGTGTTGTGAGTTGTGTGTGCGTATTGTTTGTGTGATGTGCATGTTATGCATTGTGTTTGAGTGTAGGTGTGTTATGAGTATTGTATGTGTGGGTGTTGTGTGTTGTTTGTTATATATGTATATGTGTATTGTGTGTGTGTTGTGAGTTATGTGCGGTGTTGTGAGTTTTGTGCATTGTGTATTGTGAGTTGTGTGTGTATGTAGATTATATGTGTGTCTTTGTGTGTTGTGTGTTATTTGTGTTGTGTATTATTTGTCATGTATCTGTGTGGGTGTTGTAAAGTATGATATATGTGTGTGTGTGTGTGTTGCGTAGTGAGTTATGAATTGTGTATGTTGTATATGTTATGTGTGTGTATGTTGTGTTATTTGTATTATGTGTGTGTTGTGTGGGTGTGTTATGTGTCTGATATATTTGTGTGTATGTGTTGTATATATTATATGTATGTGTAGGTGTTTTGTATATATAATATATATGTGTGTGTATATTATTTGTGTGATGTGTGTATATTGTGTTTGATTGTAGGTGTGTTATGAGTGTTGCGTGTGTTATATGTGTATGTATTGTGTTTGTGTTTGTGTGTGTGTGTATGTGTTATATGTGTGTTGTGTTTGTGTATGTATTGTATATGTGTGTGTGTGTGTTATATGTGTGTTGTGCTTATGTATGTATATGTGTGTGTATATTATTTGTGTGATGTGTGTGTATTGTGTTTGATTGTAGGTGTGTTATGAGTGTTGTGTGTAATTTGTTGTGTGTGTTATATGTGTATGTATTGTGTTTGTGTTTGTGTGTGTGTTATATGTGTATTGTGTTTGTGTATGTATAGTGTTATATGTGTGTGTGTTATATGTGTGTTGTGCTTGTGTATGTATATGTGTGTGTATATTATTTGTGTGATGTATGTGTATTGTGTTTGATTGTAGGTGTGTTATGAGTGTTGTGTGTAGTTTGTTGTGTGTGTGTGTTATATGTGTATTGTGTTTGTGTATGTATAGTGTTATATGTGTGTTGTGCTTGTGTATGTATATGTGTGTGTGTATATTATTTGTGTGATGTATGTGTATTGTGTTTGATTGTAGGTGTGTTATGAGTGTTGTGTGTAGTTTGTTGTGTGTGTTATATGTGTATGTATTGTGTTTGTGTGTGTGTTATGTGTGTTGTGTTTGTGTGTGTATGTGTTATATGTGTGTTGTGTTTGTATATATATTGTGTTATATGTGTGTTGTGCTTGTGTATGTATATGTGTGTGTGTGTTATGTGTGTGTATATTATTTGTGTGATGTGTATGTGTGTGATTGTAGGTGTGTTATGAGTGTTGTGTATAATTTATTTGTATGTGTTATATGTGTGTGTGTGTTATATATGTGTTGTGCTTGTGTATGTATATGTGTGTGTTATGTGTGTGTATATTATTTGTGTGATGCGTGTGTATTGTGTTTGATTGTAGGTGTGTTATGAGTGTTGTGTGTAATTTGTTGTGTGTGTTATATGTGTATGTATTGTGTTTGTGTTTGTGTGTGTGTTATATGTGTGTGTGTGTGTTGTGTTTGTGTATGTATTGTGTTATATGTGTGTGTGTTATATGTTTGTTGTGCTTGTGTATGTATATGTGTGTGTGTATATTATTTGTGTGATGTATGTGTATTATGTTTGATTGTAGCTGTGTTATGAGTGTTGTGTGTAGTTTGTTGTTTGTGTGTTATATGTGTATGTATTGTGTTTGTGTGTGTGTGTTATGTGTATTGTGTTTGTGTGTGTATGTGTTATATGTGTATGTGTTATCTGTGTGTTGTGTTTGTATATGTATTATGTTATATGTGTGTGTGTGTTATATGTGTGTTGTGCTTGTGTATGTATATGTGTGTGTATATTATTTGTGTGATGTGTGTGTATTGTGTTTGATTGTAGTTGTGTTTGTGTGTGTGTTATATGTGTGTGTGTGTTATATGTGTGTTGTGTTTGTATATGTATTGTGTTTGTGTGTGTGTGTTATATGTGTGTTGTGTTTGTGTATGTGTTATGTGTGTGTGTGTTATATGTGTGTGTGTTATATGTGTGTTGTGTTTGTTTATGTATTGTGTTATATGTGTGTGTGTTATATGTGTGTTGTGCTTGTGTATGTATATGTGTGTGTATATTATTTGTGTGATGTGTGTGTATTGTGCTTGATTGTAGGTGTGTTATGAGTGTTGTGTGTAATTTGTTGTGTGTGTTATATGTGTATATATTATGTTTGTGTGTGTGTGTTATATGTGTGTTGTGTTTGTCTGTGTATGTGTTATATGTGTGTGTGTGTGTGTTATATGTGTGTTGTGTTTGTGTATGTATTGTGTTATATGTGTGTGTGTGTTATATGTGTGTTGTGCTTGTGTATGTATATGTGTGTGTATTGTGTTTGTGTGTGTGTGTTATGTGTGTTGTGTTTGTGTGTGTGAGTGTGTTATATGTGTATGTATTGTGTTTGTGTGTGTGTGTTATGTGTGTTGTGTTTGTGTGTGTGAGTGTGTTATATGTGTATTGTGTTATATGTGTATGTACTGTGTTATGTGTGTTGTGTTTGTGTATGTATTGTGTTATATGTGTATTGTGTTTGTGTATGTATATGTGTGTGTGTGTTATATGTGTGTTGTGTTGTATTATAAGTGTGTGTGTGTGTGTTATATGTGTGTTGTGTTGTATTATAAGTGTGTGTGTGAGTGTGTTATATGTGTGTTGTGTTATATGTGTATGTATTGTGTTATGTGTGTTGTGTTTGTGTATGTATTGTGTTATATGTGTATTGTGTTTGTGTATGTATATGTGTGTGTGTGTTATATGTGTGTTGTGTTGTATTATAAGTGTGTGTGTGTTATATGTGTGTTGTGTTGTATTATAAGTGTGTGTGTTATTTGTGTGTAAGTAGAAGGTGGAAGCGAAAGTGCCACTATAAAGAAGGATGTGGTAGGTTACTTTCAACGGTTACCAGATGATCCGTGGTATCACGATTGTATTTAGGATGTCGGATCGAAGTACTTGATGTATGTCAAGTGACTCTAGACTTGCAAGATATAAGAGGAGGAATGAGAAGATTGACCTTTACCTGGTGTATCATCCTCAATATGACTTGAGAAGACATCAAAAAAGTTTTTTTATGTACATCGTCATCATCACCACTTCCTCCTCTGCCCAGAAAGCCACTCATAAAGAAGGACATGGTCTCAAAGTCGTCAGCGATCTTTTGACTTTGGTATCCACGTCCGGTGTCGAAGTACTCCATGCGACTGGCAAGTTGGACTTCTGGCCCGTGGCTTCAAAGGGAATGTGTGCGTTCGATATTAGCAAAAGTGGCCCGGGGCAGTGGACGTTTTTATGCGCTCCAGCTTCCTCTCTCCCGTGACATGATTGACCACATTTGGTCTCGCGTCGCGATTATGCATGCTATCTTTGGTTGTGTCCTTGTGACCACCAGGGTGAAAGACACGTTCCAAGGAGTGAAAGCGAGGAAGCGGAGCCGCTCCCTTCCTCCCCAGAAGGATGAAATGAGGAAGGTTGGCAAGGAAGAGGAATGAAGCAGAAGAAGGACACAATGAGGAAAGGATGAATGGAGAAGGAACACAATGAGAGGTTGGAAGGAAGGGGCATGCATGCGATGCGAGGACAAGGAGGCGTAGATGGAACAAAATCCTAATAGAACCGTCTTAACGAACCCAAATCTTCACTTACTCAAATCTGCTCTTGCGGCGCCTTCCTCCTCAACTAGCTTACGGTCCGACCCAGCGTCGTGCGTCGTAGATGTCACGCTCAGACCACGGCTCCTCGGTCAATCCGCTCTTGCGGCGCCTTCGCTCCTCGACTAGCTCGGTCGGCCCGGTAGCGTCGTCGCCCGGCCCGATGCGCTCAGCCCGCTCCTCCGTCACGGTTGTTAGGGATATTAAGTATGGCGTGACACACGGTCTTGGGTCATACCGGATGGCGTCATACGCCCCTCCTGGCGCTCCTACGATTTGATCGCGCGGCGATACGTTTCGCCATACGCTGCGCCCCCAACTGCTCGCCATGGGTTGACCAGCGGCACCCGGCCTGCGGTCGAGTCCGTACCCCCCACCCCCTGTGACGTGGCCAGGAAGCATGCCATCCGTCCGACCCTGGCCTATTTAGGCAGAATGGGTAAGGCGAGGCAGGGCGGCAGGAAGAAACCTTTGGAAGGGTGAGTAGAACTACGAACTGTTCGATTATTGTGAGAGGATGAACCAGCACTTTCGGAGGAGAGCGGGAGGAGGAAGAGGGAGAGAAGGAGGAGAAGAAGGAGGGAAGGAGGAGGAGGGAAAGAAGACTCTCTGGCCACTCTCCCCTCGCTGCATAGCAGCCACCTTCCCCTCATTGCCATGGCAGCACCGAGCTCCCACGATTTGCGTGGCGGCAGGCCGAGCTCCCCATCGGCTGCATGCGCGCAGCCACCTTCCCCCTCGCTGCATGGCAGCACGAGGCCTCCCACGCTACATGGTAGCAATGAGGCTCCCATGCCCCTGCATGGCGGCCCGGTAGGCTCCCATCCCATTGCCGGCCCGCCCGCGGTGAGCCTCCCATCGTTGCTGCACCCAGGCACCGAGCTCCATCGGCTGCATGGCGACGGCCAGGCCCTCCCTCGTGCGGTGGTGCAGGGCTCCTATCGCTGCATGGCAGCGTGAGCTCCCATCGCTGCATGGCAGGCAGACGAGTTCCCATCGCGGAGAGGTGCGCATTGACCTCGAGACGTCGGCGACCGAGGGATCTCTCTCTCTCTCTCTCTCTCTGAAACACTCTACTCACTCCTCCTCCGACAACCAACGGCTTAAGCATCGGAGTCGGGATCGGGATCAGGAAACCCCGACCCGACTGTGTGCGAGAACCGAGGGCATGCGGCGCCCGGCTGGCCACGGATGGGGAACCAGCCACGGCGGCGGATGATCGACTTCTCCAGGCCAGCGGCGTGCCGAGGGGGGATGAATGCGGCGACCCTTGCGCGTCGGACCCGAACCCGGCCGCGGCCTTGGCCCAGGGCCCGCGGTAAAAGTTGTTTCCCCCAACCTTTGGTGTAAGGGTTCCGGCCGGGTTTAAAACAAGTTGATCAGGATCGTATGCCCGATTGGCTCGAGTTGAGCGGGTCCCAGATGCGCTTACTTGCGATGACGTCGTGGACTTAGCGCTAGCGAGCAGAGGGTGATAAAGAGGCCCAAAAAAATTTTTGGTCCTCGAGCCCTTGAAATCCGACTTTGTTACATTCCACACAAAGTGGTGGCCAAGACCCGAGCTATGATAGGCCCCTACAACTGCTACTCGCTTTCGGTCGTTGATGGGCCCCCTAGTTGTGGCGCCCATACAACACCTGCTAATGTTGTAGGAGTTTGTAGACTTTGGGCTAGTTGGAGCTATTGGCATTCTGTTCGGACATTTTACACACAGTGATACTCTGGGAGTTTATCAAATTTAACATCACATTTCGATGTATGAAGTCAAAATTTATGTGTACAAGCTATCGATGTGTTGGTTACCACATTTCTTTTGAAGAAATCAAGCTGTTTAGATCAAAATTTATCGATGTAGTGTACTAAATATTGTTGTTGCTTCAAAGTTCTTTTACATTTGGCCAATTCTTTGTCATAAGAGTTAAACCTTCTTCCCTCAGAATTCTTTTAGATATTTGTACTAAATCAAATAATTTGCGGCCTAAAGCGGACACCCCTAATGTCGATCAGTGGTTGGTATAACTAAGCATCATGTCATCTTTGTCGTAGTGGTGCCATCTCTTTGGATTGAGGGCACCGGTGCTTTGTTTCCTTGCCTTTCTCTCTTGAGTGCGTATTTGCCATGGTGAAGTACAACCCGGAAAGCATTAATAATTGGAGGAGAGGTTAAAGCTTTTCAAGCCTTCCGGCGCATGCTCCAACCCATCTTAGGAGAGAAACCTTTACCGTATTTTACCCAAGATTATAACTGAGAAAATGATGTATATGGTTTTGGGCAGCAACTTGATACTCGATTTCCATGAAACTATTTATCTATCTTTACAGAGTCTTGGTGCATTTACTGACTGAAGAAACTGACACAGAATTACTTCCATGACTTCAATCTACTTTTTTTCCCAGTGTTTGTTTGAGCGAAGAATAAATTCCATTTTGCTTTCAGTACATTGGTTATGTGGGAAAATTATGAAAAAAGTTCAATTATACGATTGACTTAAATGCACGTGAACTTCACTGAACCTATTTTTAGTCCAAATGAGGAAGAAGAGAGTTGTTAAGTGTCACAAGTCCATTTTGGATATTCATTCAAAATCTTGAACACACCCCAGCGTATTTGAGGGGTTAGTTACAATTCTGTAGTACAGACACAGTGCATTGTTCTTCCACCTTTATCTCTCTAATTCTTTTGCTTCTATCTAAATAAATTATAATCTAACAGCAAACAAATTACCAAAAAATATATATTCTCATCCTAATTATAATAGACTAAATACCATGAGGTCAAGAAATTAAAAAAATAAAAATAAAAAACCCACATAAAAGTCTCTGAACACGTCAGAAATAATGAGTCTGAACATATATTTTATAACTCAAAATTAGATACAATGCAATTTTATAACTCAAAATTAGGATGAAAAATTACCTAAAAATAATAATAAAAGTGAACTGATCTTATCTTAATAATTTGTCCTTAAATTCAACAACACTTGGTCCAACAAGACCCAAACATGTGTTACCTAAGACCAATAATTCTGCATTGATTTGGCTACTCTAGATGGATCTTGTCATCAAGAGCGATAGGATCTTTAATAATACAATGAGCCATCATTGTAGCATGATCTCACCAAAATTGATGCATGCATCCCCAATTTATGATTTGATAAGCATTTGTGCCTTGATGAAAACCAATCTTCATGGGTGCTTTATCCATCATCAAAGTTTGCAATGTTGCTTTGACTTGTATTGTGTTGTGTGTGTATGTGTGTTGTGTATGTTATTTGCGTGTGTGTGTGTTGTATGTTATTTGTGTTGTGTATGTGTTTGTGTATGTTGTGTGTGTGGGTGGGTGTGTTGTATGTGTGATATATGTGTATGTGTTATGAGTTATGTATGTTGTATATATTATGTGTGTGTGTTATGCGTTGTTTGTATTGTGTGTATTGTTTGTGATGTGTTGTGTGTTGTATATATTGTGTGTATTGTTAAATGTTTGTTATGTATATTGTGTGTTTGTGTGTTATGTGTTGATTATGTTATGTTTGTGTTGTGAGTTGTGTGTGTGTATTGTTTGTGTGATGTGCATGTTGTTTGTTCTATTTGAGTGTAGGTGTGTTATGAGTATTGTATGTGTGGGTGTTGTGTGTTGTTTGTTATGTATGTATGTGTGTATTATGTGTGTGTTGTGAGTTATGTGCTGTGTTGTGAGTTTTGTGTATTTTGTATTGTGAGTTGTGTGTATGTAGATTATATGTGTGTCTTTGTATGTTGTGTGTTATTTGTGTTGTGTATTATTTGTCATGTATCTGTTGTATGTGTGGGTGTTGTAAAGTATGATATATGTGTGTGTGTGTGTGTTATGCGTAGTAAGTTATGAATTGTGTATGTTGTATATGTTATGTGTGTGTATGTTGTGTTATTTGTATTATGTGTGTGTTCTGTGGGTGTGTTATGTGTACGATATATGTGTGTGTATGTGTTGTATATGTTATATGTGTGTGTGGGTGTTTTGTATATACAATATATGTGTGTGTGTGTGTTATGTGTGTGTATATTATTTGTGTGATGTGTGTGTGTTTTGTGTTTGATTGTAGGTGTGTTATGAGTGTTGTGTGAAATTTGTTGTGTGTGTTATATGTGTATATATTGTGTTTGTGTGTGTGTGTTATGTGTGTTGTGTTTGTGTGTGTATGTGTTATATGTGTGTGTGTTATATATGTGTTGTGTTTGTGTATGTATTGTATTATATGTGTGTTGTGCTTGTGTATGTATATGTGTGTGTGTTGTGTGTGTTGTGTGTGTGTGTATATTATTTGTGTGATGTGTGTATATTGTGTTTGATTGTAGGTGTGTTATGAGTGTTGTGTGTAATTTGTTGTGTGTGTTATATGTGTATGTATTATGTTTGTGTGTGTGTTATGTGTGTGTATTGTGTTTGTGTGTGTGTTATGTATGTGTTATATATGTGTGTTGTGCTTGTGTATGTATATATGTATATTGTGTTTGTTTGTGTGTGTTATATGTGTATGTATTGTGTTTGTGTGTGTGTGTTATGTGTGTTGTGTTTGTGTGTGTATGTGTTATATGTGTGTGTGTGTTATATGTGTGTTGTGTTTGTGTATGTATTGTGTTATATATGTGTGGGTGTGTTATATGTGTGTTGTGCTTGTGTATGTATATGTGTGTGTGTATATTATTTGTGTGATGTGTGTGTATTGTGTTTGATTGTAGGTGTGTTATGAGTGTTGTGTGTAATTTGTTGTGCGTGTTATATGTGTATGTATTGTGTTTGTGTGTGTGTTATATGTGTGTTGTGTTTGTGTTTATATGTGTTATATGTGTGTGTGTGTGTTATATGTGTGTTGTGTTTGTGTATGTATTGTGTTTATGTGTGTGTGTTATATATGTGTTGTGTTTGTGTGTGTGTGTTATATGTGTGTGTGTTGTGTGTGTATATTATTTGTGTGATGTGTGTGTATTGTGTTTGATTGTAGGTGTGTTATGAGTGTTGTGTGTAATTTGTTGTGTGTTATATGTGTATGTATTGTGTTTGTGTGTGTGTGTTATGTGTGTGTGTTATATGTGTGTTGTGTTTGTGTATGTATTGTGTTATATATGTGTGTTGTGCTTGTGTATGTATATGTGTGTGTGTTATGTGTGTGTATATTATTTGTGTGATGTGTGTGTATTGTGTTTGATTGTAGGTGTGTTATGAGTGTTGTGTGTAATTTGTTGTGTGTGTTATATGTGTATGTATTGTGTTTGTGTGTGTGTGTTATGTGTGTTGTGTTTGTGTGTGTATGTGTTATATGTGTGTGTTATATATGTGTTGTGTTTGTGTATGTATTGTGTTATATGTGTGTGTGTGTTATATGTGTGTTGTGCTTGTGTATGTATATATGTGTGTGTGTTGTGTGTGCGTATATTATTTGTGTGATGTGTGTGTAATGTGTTTGATTGTAGGTGTGTTATGAGTGTTGTGTGTAATTTGTTGTGTGTTATATGTGTGTATGTATTGTGTTTGTGTGTGTGTGTTATGTGTGTGTGTGTTATGTGTGTTGTGTTTGTGTATGTATTGTATATATGTGTGTGTGTGTTATATGTGTGTTGTGCTTGTGTATGTATATGTGTGTGTGTTATGTGTGTATATATTATTTGTGTGATGTGTGTGTATTGTGTTTGATTGTAGTTGTGTTATGAGTGTTGTGTGTGTTATATGTGTATGTATTGTGTTTGTGTGTGTGTTATATGTTTGTTGTGTTTGTGTGTGTGTGTTATATGTGTGTTGTGTTTGTGTATGCATTGTGTTTGTGTGTGTGTGTTATATGTGTTGTGTTTGTGTGTGTATGTGTTATATGTGTGTGTGTGTGTTATATGTGTGTTGTGTTTGTGTATGTATTGTGTTATATGTGTGTGTGTGTTATATGTGTGTTGTGCTTGTGTATGTATATGTGTGTGTATATTATTTGTGTGATGTATGTGTATTGTGCTTGATTGTAGGTGTATTATGAGTGTTGTGTGTAATTTGTTGTGTGTGTTATATGTGTATGTATTGTGTTTGTGTGTGTGTTATATGTGTGTTGTGTTTGTGTGTATATGTGTTATATGTGTGTATGTGTTATATGTGTGTTGTGTTTGTGTATGTATTGTGTTATATGTGTGTGTGTCATATGTGTGTTGTGCTTGTGTATGTATATGTGTGTATATTATTTGTGTGATGTATATGTATTGTGTTTGTGTGTGTGTGTTATGTGTGTTGTGTTTGTGTGTGTGTTATATGTGTGTTGTGTTATATGTGTGTGGTGTTTGTGTGTGTGTTATATGTGTGTTGTGTTATATGTGTGTGTGTTATATGTGTGTTGTGTTTGTGTATGTATTGTGTTATATGTGTGTGTGTGTGTTATATGTGTGTTGTATTTGTGTGTATATATGTTATATGTGTGTGTGTGTTATATGTGTGTTGTGTTTGTGTATGTATTGTGTTATATGTGTGTGTGTGTTATATTTGTGTTGTGCTTGTGTATGTATATGTGTGTATATTATTTGTGTGATGTGTGTGTATTGTGCTTGATTGTAGGTGTGTTATGAGTGTTGTGTGTAATTTGTTGTGTGTGTGTTATATGTGTATATTGTATTTGTGTGTGTATGTGTTATATGTGTGTGTGTGTGTATTATATGTGTGTTGTATTTGTGTATGTATTGTGTTATATGTGTGTTGTTATGTATGTATATGTGTGTATATTATTTGTGTAATGTATGTGTATTGTGTTTGTGTGTGTGTGTTATGTGTGTTGTGTTTGTGTGTGTGAGTGTGTTATACGTGTGTTGTGTTATATGTGTGTTGTGTTTGTGTATGTATTGTGTTATATGTATGTGTGTGTGTTATATGTGTGTTGTGTTTGTGTATGTATATGTGTGTATGTTATATGTGTGTTGTGTTGTGTTATAAGTGTGTGTGTGTATTATATGTGTGTAAGTGGAAGGAGGAAGCGAAAGTGCCACTATAATGGACGTGGTAGGTTACTTTCAGTTAGATGGTCGGTGGCTTCACGATTCAAGAGGAGGCCTGGATCGATACTTGATATCCAATGCCAAGTGACTCCAGACTTGCAAGATATAAAAGAGGAGGAATGAGAAGATTGACACCTTTTCTATTATCATCCTCCAGATTACCTGAGAAGACATCAAAATTTTTTTTTTTTTATGTACATCATCATCACCACTTCACTCCTCTGCAGGCCTCATGGGACATGGTCTTTGTCATTTGTGATCTTTGTTGGTGTCTGTCGGTGGCACTCCATGCGACTAGGCATGTCACGAGCATTGGTTCTGGCGTGGCTTCAAGGTGTGCGTTCCAATATTAGCTAAAGCGGCGGGGCCGGCCAGACAGCCGCTCCCTTCCTCTCTCCTCGCGATTGATCCGCCTCACACCTCTCCTCTATTGGCTGATGCAGTATGCATGCTATGCTGGTTGTGTCCTAGTGGCCACCTGATGCGGGAGCATCCGACTTAGCTCCATCGAACAAATCGGAGCCATCGATGCTTATTCAAGCCAATAAAGAATTTGGGCATCATGTGCTTCGATGGGTCATTTCCAATGGGTCTGAATGAAACAAAACCCATCGATAACATATCGATGCATTGAAAAATGTCGATACTCTAAAGCATATCGATGACATATCGATGGGAGGCTATTATGGACTATTTCAAAGAGCATTTGAAGAGTTTTCAAGGTTATCTTCTAGTCAAAGGGAGCACGAATTTTTGCAAAGATGAAGATTCAAGAATGCAAGTTCCCATGCTATTAATTACATTCCTAAATTCCTAGGTGTCTTTACTATTTTACAAGTTTCAAGAGTCAAAGTTCATAGAACCTAAGTGCTTTATTATGTTTCTTGTTTCAAGGTTTTCTTTTAATATTTTGGTTAATTCCTAGATTTACGTTTCTCCTATAAAAGAGGCGATTCTCCATTGTATGTGAAACATTTTTGGGATGAATGAAAATTTGTGAGACTTCCTCTCGTGAGTGAACATCTTGAGAGTGGATAACTCCTTGCGGTCTCTTTATCCTTGGAGTGTGGATTACTCCTTGGTGGTGAGCCAAAGCCCTTTATCCTTATGGTGATATCTTTAGGCCTTGGTGGTGAGCTTCTCCTATCCCGAAGTCCTTTATCCTTGGCTAGTGGAATATTTAGGCTTTGGTGGTGAACTTCGTAGATCTCGATCCTTATCCTTGGTTGATGGCATGGCCTTTATACCTTGGAAGAAGATCGTTCTATTTTATTTTTTATTTTACATCTTTTTCTTCATTTCCATCCTCCTACACTCCATTCGATTATCACCAACTAGATGTTATTTTTGATTTTTCAAGAACTGAAATGATAGTACAATTTTGGTCGAGGTGATAATGAATTTTATTTGGAGCAACTATCACCAAACAAAATTTGTTTGAGGTGATAAGCGAACAAAAATTCAGTTACACCAAGGATAACGTCTAGTAATTCAGTTATCTCCAAGGATAACATTTAGAAAATTCCAAAGAAAATTACCCGTTCCGGAATTACTCACCCACCAACGCATCAAATTGGTATCAGAGCCCGGTTGAACTTGTTTGAGTGATTCCTTTCTATTTTCCAATCCTTATTCAATATGGATGATCGGGTTCCAAGAGGCTTGACTTTGGAACAAGCGCGCAATGAAAGCGGGATCGTGCTATCCAAGACCTTCAGCAACAAATGGGCGAGTCCTCGATCTTCTAGAGGATCCGGCAAGACAAGGCCAACCGGAGAGGCGCCCAAATGATCGACGTGCGTGACAATTTGGAATCTTGTCAAAGTTATAGTGGCGATTCCAATTCCACCGGGGCAACTCTAGTGATTCCGATTCTCATATCCAAAGACGAAGAGGAGGCATAAGGAAAATAATCGAGACATCAAAGTGGACGTTCCTCGAATTTGAAGGTAATCTCAACTCGATGACTTTGTGGATTGGCTACACACGATCGAACGGATTTTTGACTTCAAGACCTACTCGGATAAGAAGAGGTGCAAGGTTGCTGCCATAAAGTTGACAAAGTATGCTTCTCTATGGTGGGAGAATCTAAAGCATCAACGAGCAAGAGAAGGAAAAGGCCAAATCAAGTCTTGGGAAAAACTCAAGAAGTTGATGAAGAAGAGGTTCTTACCCGATAACTATAAGCAAGATCTTTTCCTAAAACTGAATTCCCTAAGACAACAAGGGATGAGTGTTGAAGAATACATCCGTGAGTTTGAACAACTCAAAATGAGATGCGACGCCCAGAAGTTCCCGGAGCAAACCGTCGCTCGTTTCCTTGGCGGCATGAATAGAGAAATTGCTGATGTGGTTGAACTTCAACCGTATTGGTCCTTTGAAGATATTTGTAAGCTAGCCATAAAAGTTGAGAAGCAACTGAAAGGCAAGAGGTTTTCCTCCAGAACCTCAACCAAGGTGACATCCTATTTTAAGGATGCTTCCTCAAGCAAGATCGAGCACGTCAACCAAATACAAAGGAGAGGAGAAGAGTGCAAAGCCTTCCAAAGAATTCCGGAAGAAACTTGAAGGCGATACAAGGAAATGCTTTAAGTGCCATGGTTTTAGGCATTTTCAAGCAAATTATCCGAATCGACAAGTTATGACTCTTCAAGAAATTGAGGAGATCAATTCAGCACTTCAAGAGGCTGAAAGCAATCCAGACCAAAATGGTTCCGAATCTGAAAAAGAAGAAGTTGTGGAGAAAGCAGATGATGGTGAAATGTTGATCATACGAAGAGCACTGCATACTGAAGTTTCTCTTGATAATGAGCAAAGGGAGAACATCTTTCACACCCGTTGCACTATTAACGGAAGGTATGTTCGGTGATTATCGATGGTGGGAGTTGTACCAACGCTGTTTCGACAAACCTTGTTGACAAATTGAAGCTTCCGACAACGAAACATCCTCAACCGCATAAGCTCCAATGGCTCAATCAAGGAAATGATCTTAAGGTAACCAAACGAGCTCTTATATCGTTTCGATTGGGATGAACTATCGAGATCAAGCTCGTGATGTGATTCCCATGGATGCATGTCACTTGTTATTGGGAAGACCTTGGCAATATGATATGAATGCTGTGCATGATGGTTGTAAGAACACATACTCTTTTCGGAAAGAACAAAAATGCATCACCCTTTTACCCTTGAATCCTTCATTGATACATCAAAATCAACCTGGGAAGGGAAACACTGGTAAGGAAAGTTTGTTCTTAAATGAAACACGGGTTGAGAGAGCCATTAGCAAACAAAAGAATGTATTTGCTTTGCTTATGGTAGAGAAAAAGAGTAAGATAGAGCAACCCATTCATCCAAAGATGCATCGCTTGTGGAAAGATTTTGCAGATGTGTTCCTGGAGGATTTGCCACTGGATTACCTCCCATAAGAGGTATTGAGCATCAAATTGATTTGATCCCGGTGCCTCTACCGAACAAACCAGCTTATCGATGCAATCCGGAGGAAACAAAGGAGTCGCAAAGACAAGTCGGTGAACTTATCGTCGGTATTCTTGTTTATCTCAGGAACGAGGAGGTGCATATCTCTCATTTAAAAAAGGTCTTTAATGTCTTGAGAGCACAGCAACTCTATGCCAAAATGGAGAAATGCGAGTTCTTCTCTCCAACCATTGTGTTTCTTGGTTATGTAATTTCCAAAGATGGAATTTCCGTAGATCAATCCAAGGTGGAAGCTATGAAGACTTGGCCGATTCCGAAGTCCATTTCTGATGTAAGAAGTTTTCATGGACTTGTTTCTTTCTATCGACGGTTTGTTAAAAATTTCAGTACTATCATGGCTCCTATAATCGAATGCATGAAGAAGGGAGTTTTGAATGGACAAAGGCTGCTCAAAATGCTTTTGAGGTAATCAAGCAAAAACTTTGTGAGTTCCCTATTCTTGCCCTTCCTGATTTCGATAAAGTATTTGAAGTTGAGTGTGATGCAAGTGGAGTTGGCATTGGTGCTGTTCTTGTGCAAGCACAAAAATCTTTGGCATATTTCAGAGAAGTCGATCGACTAAGAAGAATTATTCAACTTATGATAAAGAGTTTTATGCCATTATTCGAGCGCTTGATCATTGGAGTCATTATTTAAGACCAAAGCAATTTGTCCTTCATTCTAATCATGAAGCTCTCAAATTCATTAGCGCCAACGCAAGCTTTAATTCGAGACATGCAAAATGGGTAGAATTTCTTCAATCATTTTCTTTTGTCTCTAAGTATAAACCTGGACACATTAATGTTGTAGCAGATGCTTTATCAAGGAGATATTCTATGCTTGCTGTTTTGGACTCTAGGATTCTTGGATTTCAATTGATGAAAGAACTTTATTCAAGATGCCGAGTTCTCATCAACCATCGACAATTGTAAGCAAGGAGTTCAAGGTACATATTCCTTACAAGATGGGTTTCTTTTCAAAGGAAATCGATTATGTGTGCGAAGAGTTCTTTCGCGAATTGCTAATTCGAGAAGCACATGGTGGTGGAATGGCTGGTCATTTTGGAGTTAACAAAACTATTGAGGTTCTTCAAGAACATTTCTATTGGCCAAAGATGAATGGAGATGTGCATGCTATTATCTCGAGGTGTGCAACTTGTCAAAGAGCAAAAAGTCAATTCCATCAAGGGTTGTACACTCCACTTCCTGTTCCATTGCAGCCCTGGGAAGATGTTAGCATGGATTTCGTTGTGGCTCTACCGAGAACTCAAAGGGGAAAAGATACCATCATGGTGGTTGTCGATCGGTTCTCTAAAATGGCTCATTTTGTGCCGTGTCACAAACCGATGATGCAACTCATGTTGCTGACTTATATTTCAAGGAGATTACTCGTCTCCATGGAGTACCGAAAACCATTGTGTCGGATCGTGATTCCAAGTTCTTAAGCTATTTCTGGAAGACACTATGGAGAATGCTTGGTACCAAACTCTTATTCAACACTACTTGTCATCCTCAAACCGATGGCCAAACGGAGCTTGCGCATGCTGAATTTGCTTACAACCGATCACCAAGTTACACTACTGGACGATCACCATTTGAAGTTGTTTATGGAATCAATCCTCTCACACCCATCGATTTGATTCCAATTCCATCTGACTCTCAAGTAAACTTTGATGGCAAAGATAGAGCTGAGTCGATGAAGAAGCTTCATGAGCAAATTCGATCAAAGATTGAGAAGGCCAATGAGTCTTACCAGAAGAAAGCAAATCAATTTCGGAAGAAGGCCCAATTTCAAAAGGGTGATCTTGTGTGGCTTCACTTAAGGAAGGAGAGATTTCCATCTCGACGCAAGAACAAGCCTCATGCCGAAAGTCGATGGTCCGCTTAAAGTTATCGTTTAATTGGCGACAATGCTTACAAGATTGACCTTCCCGAGAGTTTGGAGTTTCGCAACTTTCAATGTGGGAGACCTTTCTCCTTACTTGGATGATGAAGATTTCTCAGATTTGAAGACAAATCTCAAACAACCTGGGGAGGATGATGCGAGCATGCGACTTAGCTCCATCGAACAAATCGGAGCCATTGATGCTTATTCAAGCCAATAAAGAATTTGGGCATCATGTGCTTCGATGGGTCATTTCCAACGGGTCTGAATGAAACAAAACCCATCGATAACATATCGATGCATTGAAAAATGTCGATACTCTAAAGCATATCGATGACATATCGATGGGAGGCTATTATGGACTATTTCAAAGAGCATTTGAAGAGTTTTCAGCAAGGTTATCTTCTAGTCAAAAGGGGAGCAAGGTTATGTACATATATATATATACATGTTGTTAGGGGAAACAACTTTTTACCGCTGGCGCGGAATTCGAACCGGGGTCGCCTGCACGGTTCGGGCCCGCGTCGATGGCTCCTGCTCCGCCTCCGACCGCTCCGAAAGGCGGCGGCACCTCCGGTCGTCGAGACCTGCAGCAGGGCGGGTCGGATGCTCCGCCCGACCCCTCCGACGCTCAAGTCAATCCTCGCCCGTCGGCCGAGCTCCCTAGAAAAGAAATATGGTGGCAGGGTTCTTCGAGTCCACTCACCTCTCGGAGTGTTTCTTCTCCGTCCTCCCCTACTTGTCTTACCCATTCGGCTTAAATAGGTCGGACGGATGGCATGCTTCGTTCATGCGGGTGGCGACGGGCTCGACCTCGCAGGCCGGTGCCGTGGTCAACTTGGCGGGTAGTTGGGGCGATGCAGAGGAGAAGCGACGTCGGGCGATCAAATCGTGGAAGTAATGGAGCGCAGGAGGGGCGATAACGTCATCCGGGTGTACGACCCAAGACCAGGTGTCACGTCATACTTAATACCCCTAACACTACCCCCCCTCAAAAAGCCACTCCTGCGGGACGATTTTGAGGATTGGGGGGTGTTGCTCGGAAAAACCTGGTTGTCGACCGAGATCTCGGGCGGAGGTTCTGCCGTGTCGTGACATAATTGACTGAATCCCTGTGCAGGATAAGGGGTCGAGGCGCCGCTCAAGACCCGGAAAACCGATGATCGAGGAAGCTCGAGACCATGTAACCGAACCGCCGTCCGGGATAAAGGGGGTCGAGGAGCCTCAAGACCCAGAAAACCATAGTCACCGAACCGTCGTTCGGGATATAGGGCCGAGCCGCCGCTCAAGGCCTAGGAAGCCGATGGTCGAGCCGTCGCTCAAGACCACGTAACCGAACCGCCGTTCGGGATAAAGGATCGAGGCGACACTCAATCCCCTGTCGCCAATCCAACGTCCGGTAATCAGGGGTCGAGACCCGCGCAAGGCCCTGGAAACCAATGGTTGAGGAACTCAGGACCATGTAACCGAACCGCCGTTCGGGTAAAGGGCGTGACGCCCAACTCCTCGCACACCCGCCGCTTCGTTTGGTAATAAGGGTCGAGGTCCACACAAGACCTGAAAGTTATAATAACCGAACCGCTTCGATATGGGGCCGAGCCGCCAAGGCCCGAAGACCGAGTGGTCGAGCCGCCGCTCAAGACCTGGGACACCACCTCGCTGAACCACCGTTCGGGATAAGGGTCGAGGTGACGCTCAATCCCACGTTGCCAATCCGTCGTCTGGTAATCAGGGGTCGAGACCCGCGCAAGGCCCTGGAAACCAATGGTTGAGGTACTCAGGACCATGTAACCGAACCGCCGTTCGGGGTAAAGGGCAGGCGACGTCCAACTCCCTGTTACCGACCCGTCGTTTGGTAATAAGGGGTCGAGGTCCGCACAAGACCGAAAGTTATAATAACCGAACCGCCGTCGGATATGGGCCGAGCCGCCGCCAAGGCCCGAAGACCGTGGTCGAGCCGCCGCTCAAGACACGAAAGTTATAATAACCGAACCGCTCGATATGGGGCCGAGCCGCCGCTCAAGGCCCAAGACCGCGTGGTCGAGCCGCGCTCAAGACTTGGAAAACCGATATCGCCGAACCGCCGTCCGGGATATGGGGCCGAGCCGCCGCCCAAGGCCCAGAAGACCAGTGGTCGAGCCGCCGCTCAAGACCTGGAAAACCGAACCGCCGCCGTGCCGCTTCGAAAAACGGCTCGCGATAGTGCGGTTGCTGGAATCGAGGAGCCGCTGGCGTGCTGGGTAAGTTACTTACCTGGGCGGTGGACACGTCACCTGTTCATTATGACGCCGGCGCTTCGACTGCCCGATGCGATGCTATTGGGCGGTGTTGCGGTGTCATGCTGTCGCCTGCCTCGGGAGACGAAAGGCCGAGGCCCCCCTTTCTATAAATAGCGAGCTCCGCGACACTCTATCACTTTTATCAGTGGAGCTTTCCCTCTCTAGTCCTGCCGTCGTCTTCCTTCGAGTTTCCTCTCTTGGCTCCGGTGTCCTTTGACTTCTTCCAGTCGATTCCTTCCACTATAGGTTAGTGCGTGATGGCTCTTCCTTCCACCTCCTCCCCATCTGCTTCTTCCTCTTCCTCCCCTCTGTCACAACCCGTGTCGCCGCTCTCCCTCATCTCTCCTTCCAGCCCTTCCTCAGTGCGGAAGCGCGCGCGCTAGAGGCCATAATGTGGCCGCACGATCAGGATTCCACCTTGGATGAGCGCATGGTAGGGATTCTCCGGCGGCGCTACGGCATCCCGGAAGAATACAGCCTTTCGGCCCCTGAGGTAGGGCAGCGGGCTTTCGGCCCGGTTCCTAAGGGTTTTGCTCGACCGCCGATGCCTTAGAGGCCGGCTCGCGTCTTCCCGCATCCAATCATAGTATCCTGCATCTCCCGTGGGCGATTTCGCCTTCACAAATAACTCCCAACTCTTGGCGGTATCCGTGGCTTTCCTGGCGGAATGCCATTACGCCAACATCGCCCCGACCCGCAACCTCTTCCTCTCCTGCTTCCGCCTTTTCAAGGGGTCGGGGGGATACTTCCTTGCCGCCCGGACAGGGTTCCGGGTTAGCGGCGCCCCCACCAATAATAAAGGGTGGAAGAGGCGCTTCTTTTCATCCGGCTAGAAGGACTGGGGTTTTGGGGTTCGGTGGTCGTCAAGGACCATTGATAACACTACCCCGAAACTCAATGCCGAGGAGCGTGCTCACCTCGAGCGGTTAAGGGTAATCCTCCCTTCCTCGCAAGCCATCCGCAACATGTCGGAGAAGTGGCTTGTGGAGGCCGGACTTAGTCCGTGCTCACGGGGTAGGCTATTGTTGTCTCGCGTCTTTAGGCTTGCTGCCGCACTCCAGTTTCTAACTCATCCTCATTCTTTGCAGAGATGGTGAACCTGCGGTCCTTCCATGACTCGGGTGTTCCGACAGACCGCCTCCGCGCTCTCCGGGTTCCCAAGCGGGGTGGCTCTCGCGACAACCGAGGAGGGGCGCCCAAAGAAGAGGCCAAGGCCGGTCGTGGTGGACTGGAGGTGCTGTGGCTCCTCCGCCGAGACGATCAACGACGGGCGCCTCCGCCTCGCTGAGCGCCGGGCCCAGCCAGGGGACGACCGGGAAGGGTCAGCGTCCTCCGGCCATGAAGGACTTATGCCGAGTTACGTCGGGGAAGGATCAGCCATTCCTTTCCCGAGTGATGGGCGAGGTCCCTTCGGGGCCGCTGAGCGACCCTCTGGTGGCCCGGAGGCATGGTCTTTTTCGAGGGTACAAGGTGTGGGTCGGGGGAGAGCCCTCGGCCAGCTACCTCCGTGGGGCGCACCATCCCGACATTGCTCGGGACCTATACACGCTCCCTCGGAAGCACTCATCGCCAAGTCACCAAGTCGGTGTGTTGTGGGTAAGCACCGCCTTGCGTGTACTCTCTTGGCTAAGCACTTGTTCATCTTTTCAGCTTTTCCCTTCTATGCAGAATCTCCACTACACAACGGCCCTTATCGATCGTGCGTGGACGCCGTCGGTTGGTGGACGGTTCAGGTGAGCGCAACCTCGAGTTGCGCCGCTTGAAGAGGCCCGGCGGGGTCCGACCCGAGGCGGTTCTGCCGCCGAGCGCGGGCCGACATGGGCGCGAAGTCGCGCTACCGACCGCCGAGCTCGAGGCCGCCTCGGCGTCGGAGGCCAAGCTGCAGAAGCTTTTCCGGACGGAGAAGCTGGAGAACCGCCTCCGCTCCAAGGAGGCCTCGGAGTTGGCCGCCAAGCTGACTTCGAGAGAGCCAGAGGTGAAGGCCGCCCAGGAAGCTCTTGCCGCGGCGGAAGGCAGTCGGCCGGAGAGGGACCGGAGGCGCCGAGGCGCAAAGAAGTCGGAGGGCTTCCTCCTCGGGCTGGACCGAACGGCGGTATCATACGAGTATGGGTACAAGGTTACCCCTGGCCCTTCAGCGTGCCCTCCCGGCTCGGCGGTCGAGGAGGATCCCTTCACCTCATGCCCCGAGGACCAGGGGGTCGACATGCCCGGCGAGGTTCCCTTCGACGATAGCCTTCCCGGAGCTGCGGCTTGAAGAGTTTTTTCTTCTTCTTTGGAGGGCCTTCCCTTGCCTTTGTAATCCTTCCTTCCCCTCTAGGGGCCCATTTTTGTACTCCAAATCTTTTGGTAATACAATTTCCTTTTTTCTGGCAATATAATTTCCAACTTCATTCCAATAGCCCGAGTCACATATTGGCTTGCTTCGCTTTCGTCCTTAAACAAAATACTTCTTAAGGTTCTGGACATTCCAGGTCCTCGGGAATTGCTGCCCGGTCAAAGTCGCGAGTCGGAACGTCCCCGGTCGGACGACTTTGATTACGCGGTAGGGGCCTTCCCACTTAGGTGCAAACTTGCCCCTCGAGTTGGCGGGGTCGCTCACTTCTGCTTTGCGTAATACTAAGTCTCCCATCCCGAGAGGTCGAGGGCGCACCTTCTTGTTGTAACTTCTGGCAACACTCTGTACGCCAAAGATCTTTACGTGCGGCGTTGGCCTGCGTTCTTCCGGCAGTCTAGGCCAGCCCGAACTCCCGGGCCGAGGTGGATTCTCATAGTTCTCCACGGAATGTTGGAATGACCAACTCGGTTGGTAGGACTGCTTCCACGCCGAATGCTGTAGGGGGACTCGCCCGAAGCCGTCTTTGGGGTAGTCCGCAAAGACCACAGGATGTTCGGGAGCTCGTCGACCCAGCTCGATCGGGCTTCCAAAGTCCTTTTCCTAAGTCCATCCAGGATAGATCGGTTGGTCACCTCAGCGAGCCCGTTGGTTTGGGGGTGGGCCACCGAGCTAAACCTCAACTGGATGTGATAAGTTGCACAGAACTCCGTGAAACCGAGCATTGGCGACCGGGTTCCGTTATCGATGAATGATAACGCTGGGCGCAGACCGAATCGGGTCACGATGTTCTTCCATACGCACTGTTTGACCCGTTCGCCTGTAATGGTTGCCAGGGGCTCCGCCTCCACCCACTTGGTGAAGTAATCTATCCCCACGATGATATGTCTCCGCCGGGCGGGGGAACGGCCCCAGGAGGTCCATTCCCCATTGAGCGAAGGGCCAAGCGCAATCCATGGAGGTGAGCGGGACCGCAGGGAGCTGCGGGACACGGGCCTGGCGCTGGCAAGTGTCGCACCGTCGCACGAAAGCCTTGGCGTCTCGGTGCAACGTTGGCCAGTAATAGCCCTGGCGTAGTATTTTGAAGGCCAAAGTTCGGCCGCCCATGTGCTCCCCACAAGTCCCGCCGTGAACCTCGGCAAGAATCACTTCCGCCTCATCGGGATCTAAACATCGCATGGGGATGGGAAAGCGACCTTTTGTAGAGCGGTCGCCAATCTCGCAAGACCACGCTGGGTTGTGCGAGCCGTGCCTTGACCTCATCCTCGGGCGGATCCCATCGCGCTTATACTTCAAAGCACTTCACGAATCCACGTAGGTGGAGAGGTCGGGACTCGGGGTCCCCTATCTCCATGATGGCCATCGACCGGTGTGTCAGCTCTTCGACCTCGGGATGTTCCTCTGGGTCGGCCCCCGAGGCTAATTTCGCGAGCTGGTCCGCCCGCTCGTTTTGGGACCTGGGGACCCTGGACAGAGTGAAGCGAGGAAAGTTAGAGGTTTGGGCTTTTACCTTGATATGGTATTTGGACATGGTCGAATCCCACGCCCGATACTCTCCGCCAACTTGTTCGGCGACGAGTTGGGAATCCGTGAGAACATGGACTGCTCTCAGCTGCATCTCGACTGCCAAACGGAGGCCTGCCAAAAGCGCCTCGTATTCCGCCTCATTGTTTGTGGCCTCGAAACCGAAGCGGAGGGAACGCTCGAATGCGTGTCCGTCGGGGTCCTCCAAAATGAGTCCGGCGGCACCTGGTGGAGCCGAAGACCCATCCACGCAGTGGTCCAGTCTCGGTGGATTTGCTCAACGCATTCCGTTTCCGGCTGTGTCAACTCCGAGATGAAATCGGCCAAGGCCTGGGCCTTGATGGCCGTTCTCGGCTTGTAGTAGAGGTCGAACTCGGATAGCTCCACCGACCATTTTAGGAGACTCCCTGCTACGTCAAACTTAGAAAGAACTTGACGCAGGGGTTGGTCGGTCATTACCTCAATCGTATGGGCTTGGAAGTAGGGGCGTAGCTTCCGAGCCGCTAGGACAAGTGCCAATGCCAACCTTTCAATGGGAGGATAGCGCTGCTCTGGCCCGCGCAACACATGGCTGATGTAGTAAACCGGATGTTGCGCTTCGGGGCTTCCTTCAGATCTTGAGCTCACTGCATCTTTGAGATGCCGCGGTAGAGGGTAAGCTTTTTCGCGCAGATAATCGAGATAAGGCGGGAGCTCGGATAAGTGCCGGCTTGTGAAAGCTTCCTCGCATTCTGCCGTCCATTAGAAGTTCTTTGGATCTTTGAGGACTCAAGAAAGGAAGGCACTTATCTCCGGCAGGACAAAACCGGGACAGAGCCGCTATCCTTCCGTTAAGGCATCAAGCTCCTTTACTGTTCTTGGAGATCTCATGTCGGTGAGAGCTCGGATCTTCTCGGGGT
This sequence comes from Musa troglodytarum, assembly GCA_023547065.1. Classification (NCBI taxonomy): domain Eukaryota; kingdom Viridiplantae; phylum Streptophyta; class Magnoliopsida; order Zingiberales; family Musaceae; genus Musa; species Musa troglodytarum. Next base: position 23,419,351 of record CP097503.1, on the reverse strand, counting down.
TGGCATCAATTCCTCTCTCGTGTATGATGAATCCGAGGAACTTCCCTGATGTCACGCCGAAGACGCATTTGGCTGGATTAAGGCGCATCCCATATCTTCTCGGCGTGAGAGAAGGTTTCCGCAAGTCGCCAAGGTGTGCAGCCCAATGCGACTTTTCACGATCATGTCGTCAATATACACCTCCATGTTTCGCCCTATTTGCTGGGCGAACACCTTATTCACCATCCTTTGGTAGGTGGCGCCCGCGTTCTTTAATCCGAACGGCATGACCTTGTAGAAGTAAGCTCCTTGGGGCGTATGGAAGGCCGTATGTTGTTGATCCTCGGGGGCCATCCGGATCTGGTTGTAACCGGAGTAGGCATCCATGAAGGAAAAGCGGGCGTGCCCCGCGATTGAGTCGACCAGTTGGTCGATCCTAGGCAAGGGGAAGCAATCCTTCGGGCAAGCACGATTTAGATCGGTGTAGTCGACACACATCCTCCAGCTTCCATTAGGCTTCTTGACGAGGACTACATTGGGCGACCATCGAGGATACCGGACTTCCTCAATGAAGTCGGATGCCAAGAGCTGTCGACTTCCATTTGCACGCACTGTTGGCGCTCGAGGGACCGAGGCGGTCTGTCTTACCGAGCGGTCGAAATGTGCGGATGGTGTTGAGAAACTTCGAGATCGATTCTCGGAGGTCGTGTCGGCGAAGACATCGGTGCTTTCTCGGAGGAGGCGATGAGCCGCGCCCGCTCACGATCATCCAGGTCCGGGCCGATTCCACCGTCCGATCGGGACGGTCATCTTGCTGGAATATTAACCACCGGTTTTGTCGGCTCGGGATGCTCGGTCGGGCGCTGCGTCCCGCGTGGGTCTTCGAGGGGCTGTTCCGGCCTTTTTCTCTTACCCAGGGAGGTCGCTGTCAAGTAACACCATCTGGACTCCTGAGGATCTCCCCGAACCTCCCCGACTCCGGCGCTGGTCGGGAGCTTCAACGTCCGGTGGTATGTGGATATAATGGCCCTTAGCCTATTGAGGGTGGATCGGCCCAGGATGACATTGTACGTAGTAGGGAGGTCGACCACCAGAAAGGTCACCAGCAGAGTTTTTACCTTCGGGGAATCCCCGAGAGTCAACGGTAGGGTCACCGCACCCCGCGGCGAAATCGAGTCGCCGGTAAAGCCGGTGAGTGCCGAGTGCAGGGCTTGTGGCTTCCTTCGGCAACCCTAACTTCAAAAGGCCTCGAAATAAAGGATGTCGGCCGAGTTGCGGTGACCATAATCCTTCCGGACTGCGCATTGGCTATTCGGGCCAACACCACGGTAGCGTCATCATGCTCCGTCGCTCCCATGTCCCTGAGGGGAATGTGATCTGGCTCGGAGGAGGGTGGTATTCCCGGTCGCAACGGCGCGGCGTAAGCTCTTCGACCCGGCGCTATGCCCTCGGCGGGCCCCTGTAATCACGTCGATGTGTTGCTCGCGGGGGCCGGACGCAGGATGGTTCCGTGGATGCCGGAGGTACTGATCTAAGTGACCTCTTCGGATCAGCTCCTCAATTTGTCGCCTCACCGTGGCATTGCTCGTATCATGTCCATTTTGCCGATGGAAGCGGCAATACCGTATGATCGGCCAGCTCGTCGGCCCTTCATCGGGCGGGTGGCACGAGCATTCCCGCTCCTTTATGTGGAGGAATATTTGCGTCCGAGACGCCTTCAAGGGGGGAGGTGGCGGCTCGGGCGCGTATGGGTCGGGGTGGCCCATGCGGCGCCCTTGGTGCGGGGACTCCCGCCTAGTTGTCGTTCCCGATCGGGATGGATTAGAATGCCCCCTCGGTCGTTCTTCCTTCCTTCCCGACATCCAGGACTCGGCCGCCACATATTGACTTGCCCGCTGAAACATCTCCGCGATGGACGCGGGGGGTCGCTCCACCAAGGACCAAAACCTCGGCGATGCAGCCCCATCATAAGCGCTTTGCATCAATAACGATGGGTGAGCATCCGATAACTCCCGTACCTCCGTGGTAAACCTTCGCGAAGTGGGAGAGGGTTCGTCTTCTTTTTGCTTCAAACCTAGGAGGAGTGCGGCAGAAGGCTTTGGTCGCAAAGCGCCAAAAACGTAGCGCGAAGTCCTTGGCGAGCTGGTCAAAGGATGTCACCGCCCCGCTCTGTATGGTGCTGTACCACGTACGAGCGGATCCTTTCAGCGTGGTGGGGAACGCCCGGCACATCAAGGCGTCCGAGGTTCCATATAGGGCCATTTGAGCCCAGAAAGCGGTGACGTGATCCGCTGGATCACTGACTCCATCATAAAGGTCGATGGAGGGGAGACGAAAGTTCAAGGGCACTGGGTATTCCCGTATGTCGCTAGCGAACGGGGACTCCCAGTGGGACACTTCCCTCTGCTCTTCTTTGGACTTACGGACGTCCCTTTGCACCTCATCCAGACGATGTGTGATGGAACGGATTTGAGCCCGAAATAAGTCCGTCGAATCTGAGGACACTGCCTCGGGTTCGGGCGGGACGTCCAGGTTTTCGAAAGCCCGGGTTCCGTCCTGAACCTGGCGGGAGGCTGGGGAAGATGGTACCGACGGGAGTGTCTCATGATGCCGGGGAAGGGGTTCCGGCCTTTGGAGGGTCGGCTCTGCCGCCTCCTGGAGTAGGCGGGGGAGGACGGCCTGGACAGTACTTGCCAGGGTCCGGACCTGTTGGGAAAGGTCCTGAAAAGCCTCCGCCGTGACGAAGGGAGGAAGCGGGGGAACCCTACTCGGCGGGTGGAGTCCGGCGTCGCTAAATATACTCCAGTAGCGATCTGCAGTCGCGGCAGGATCGTCCCTCCAGGGTTCGGAGGTGCCAGCCGGAAGCGACCTTTCGTCCATGTGTCGTTGAAGGCGGGGCAGGCAGACCCTCGACAGAAGGGCCCTCCTTCTAGCGCCAATCTGTTAGGGGATACAACTTTTTTACCGTGACCCCGGGGCGCACGGCGCGGAATCCGGGAACCGGGGGGTCGTCTCGGTACGGTTCGGGCCCGTCGATGGCTCCTGCTCCCGCCTCCCGACCGCTCCGAAAGGTGGCGGCACCTCCGGTCGTCGAGACCTGCAGCAGGGCGGGTCGGATGCTCCGCCCGACCCCTCCGACGCTCAAGTCAGTCCTCGCCCGTCGGCCGAGCTCCCCAGAAAAGAAATATGGTGGCAGGGTTCTTCGAGTCCACTCACCTCTCGGAGTGTTTCTTCTCCATCCTCCCCTGATTGTCTTACCCATTCGGCTTAAATAGGTCGGACGGATGGCATGCTTCCGGCTGTGTCTGCGGGTGGCGTACGGGCCTGACCTCGCAGGCCGGTGCCGTGGTCAACTTGGCGGGTAGTTGGGGCGATGCAAAGGAGAAGCGACGTCGGGCGATCAAATCGTGGAAGTAATGGAGCGCAGGAGGGGCGATGACGTCATCCGGGTGTACGACCCAAGACCAGGTGTCACGTCATACTTAATACCCCTAACAATTATGTAATTTCCAAAGATGGAATTTCCGTAGATCAATCCAAGGTGGAAGCTATGAAGACTTGGCCGATTCCGAAGTCCATTTCTGATGTAAGAAGTTTTCATGGACTTGTTTCTTTCTATCGACGGTTTGTTAAATATTTCAGTACCATCATGGCTCCTATAACTGAATGCATGAAGAAGGGAGTTTTTGAATGGACAAAGGCTGCTCAAAATGCTTTTGAGGTAATCAAGCAAAAACTTTGTGAGTTCCCTATTCTTGCCCTTCCTGATTTTGATAAAGTATTTGAAGTTGAGTGTGATGCAAGTGGAGTTGGCATTGGTGCTGTTCTTGTGCAAGCACAAAAACCTTTGGCATATTTCAGCGAGAAGTCGATCGACTCAAGAAGAATTATTCAACTTATGATAAAGAGTTTTATGCCATTATTCGAGCGCTTGATCATTGGAGTCATTATTTAAGACCAAAGCAATTTGTCCTTCATTCTGATCATGAAGCTCTCAAATTCATTAGCGGCCAACGCAAGCTTAATTCGAGACATGCAAAATGGGTAGAATTTCTTCAATCATTTTCTTTTGTCTCTAAGTATAAACCTGGACACATTAATGTTGTAGCAGATGCTTTATCAAGGAGATATTCTATGCTTGCTATTTTGGACTCTAGGATTCTTGGATTTTAATTGATGAAAGAACTTTATTCTGAAGATGCTGAGTTCTCATCAACCATCGACAATTGTAAGCGAGGAGTTCAAGGTACATATTCCTTACAAGATGGGTTTCTTTTCAAAGGAAATTGATTATGTGTGCCGAAGAGTTCTTTTCGCGAATTGCTAATTCGAGAAGCACATGGTGGTGGAATGGCTGGTCATTTTGGAGTTAACAAAACTCTTGAGGTTCTTCAAGAACATTTCTATTGGCCAAAGATGAATAGAGATGTGCATGCTATTATCTCGAGGTGTGCAACTTGTCAAAGAGCAAAAGTCAATTCCATCAAGGGTTGTACACTCCACTTCCTGTTCCATTGCAGCCCGGGGAAGATGTTAGCATGGATTTCGTTATGGCTCTACCGAGAACTCAAAGGGGAAAAGATACCATCATGGTGGTTGTCGATCGGTTCTCTAAATTGGCTCATTTTGTGCCGTGTCACAAAACCGATGATGCAACTCATGTTGCTGACTTATATTTCAAGGAGATTACTCGTCTCCATGGAGTACCGAAAACCATTGTGTCGGATCATGATTCCAAGTTCTTAAGCTACTTCTGGAAGACACTATGGAGAATGCTTGGTACCAAACTCTTATTCAGCACTACTTGTCATCCTCAAACCGATGGCCAAACGGAGGTAACCAATCGTACTCTTACCACTCTTCTTCGTTGCATGGTGAGTAAATCTTTGAAAGATTGGGATTTGAAGCTTGCGCATGCTGAATTTGCTTACAACCGATCACCAAGTTACACTACTGGACGATCACCATTTGAAGTTGTTTATGGAATCAATCCTCTCACACCCATCGATTTGATTCCAATTCCATCTGACTCTCAAGTAAACTTTGATGGCAAAGATAGAGCTGAGTCGATGAAGAAGCTTCATGAGCAAATTCGATCAAAAATTGAGAAAGCCAAAGAGTCTTACCAGAAGAAAGCAAATCAGTTTCGGAAGAAGGCCCAATTTCAAAAGGGTGATCTTGTGTGGCTTCACTTAAGGAAGGAGAGATTTCCATCTCGGCGCAAGAACAAGCTCATGCCGAAAGCTGATGGTCCGTTTAAAGTTATCAAGCGAATTGGCGATAATGCTTACAAGATTGACCTTCCTGGAGAGTTTGGAGTTTCGGCAACTTTCAATGTGGGAGACCTTTCTCCTTACTTGGAAGATGAAGATTTCTCAGATTTGAGGACAAATCTCAAACAACCTGGGGAGGATGATGCGGGAGCATCCGACTTAGCTCCATCGAACAAATCGGAGCCATCGATGCTTATTCAAGCCAATAAAGAATTTGGGCATCATGTGCTTCGATGGGTCATTTCCAACGGGCTGAATGAAACAAAACCCATCGATAACATATCGATGCATTGAAAAATGTCGATACTCTAAAGCATATCGATGACATATCGATGGGAGGCTATTATGGACTATTTCAAAGAGCATTTGAAGAGTTTTCAGCAAGGTTATCTTCTAGTCAAAAGGGGAGCAAGGTTATGTACATATATATATACATGTTGTTAGGGGAAACAACTTTTTTACCGTGACCCCGGGGCGCGCGGCGCGGAATCCGGGAACCGGGGGGTCGTCTCGGTACGGTTCGGGCCCGTCGATGGCTCCTGCTCCCGCCTCCCGACCGCTCCGAAAGGCGGCGGCACCTCCGGTCGTCGAGACCTGCAGCAGGGCGGGTCGGATGCTCCGCCCGACCCCTCCGACGCTCAAGTCAGTCCTCGCCCGTCGGCCGAGCTCCCCAGAAAAGAAATATGGTGGCAGGGTTCTTCGAGTCCACTCACCTCTTGGAGTGTTTCTTCTCCGTCCTCCCGTGCTTGTCTTACCCATTCGGCTTAAATAGGTCGGACGGATGGCATGCTTCCGGCTGTGTCTGCGGGTGGCGTACGGGCCTGACCTCGTAGGCCGGTGCCGTGGTCAACTTGGCGGGTATTTGGGGCGATGCAGAGGAGAAGCGACGTCGGGCGATCAAATCGTGGAAGTAATGGAGCGCAGGAGGGGCGATGACGTCATCCGGGTGTACGACCCAAGACCAGGTGTCACGTCATACTTAATATCCCTAACACTACCCCCTCAAAAGCCACTCTGCGGACGATCTTGAGGATTGGGGGTGTTGCTCGAAAACCTGGTTGTCGCATCGAGATCTCGCGAGGTTCGCCGCGGTCGCGTCATAATTGACGTAATCCTCGCAGGATAAGGGGTCGAGGCGCCGCCAAGACCCGAAACCGGCGATCGAGGAAGCTCGAGACCATGTAACCAACCGCCGCTCGGGATAAAGGGGGTCGAGGAGCCTTAAGACCCGTAAAACCATAGTCACCGAACCGCTCGTCGATATAGGCCGAGCCGCCGCCAAGGCCTAGGAAGCCGGCGGTCGAGCCGCCGCCAAGACCACGAATCAACCGCCGCTTGGGATAAAGCGATCGAGGCGACACTCAATCCCTATCGCCAATCCAATGTCCGTAATCGTGGGTCGAGACCCGCAAGGCCCCGGAAACCAATGGTTGAGGAACTCAGACTATGTAACCGAACCGCCGCTCGGGTAAAGGGCGTGCGACGCCCAACTCCCCGTTACGACCCGCCGCTTGGTAATAAGGGGTCGAGGTCCGCATAAGACCGAAAGTTATAATAACCGAACCGCCGTCGATATGGGGCCGAGCCGCCAAGGCCCAAGACCAGCGGGTCGAGCCGCCGCCAAGACTCGGGACACCACTCGCCGAATCGCCATTCGATAAGGATCGAGGCGACGCCAATCCTCGCCAATCCGCTGCCCGGTAATCGTGGGTCGAGACCGCGCAAGGCCCCGAAACCAATGGTTGAGGTACTCAGACCATGTAACCAACCGGGCCGCTCGGGTAAAGGGCACGCGACGCACGAACTCATTTGGTAATAAGCGGGTCGAGGTCCGCATAAGACTCGAAAGTTATAATAACCGGAACCGCTGCTTCGATATGGGGCCGGCCGCCAAGGCCCAAGATCGCCATGGTCGAGCCGCCGCTCAAGACCTGGAAAACGTATCGCCTAACCGCCGTTGCCGATATGGGGCCGAGCCGCTCAAGGCCCGAGAAGACCCGATGGTCGAGCGCGCTCAAGACACGGAAAGCCATAATAACCGAATCGCCGTTCGGGATATGGGGTCGAGCCGCCGCTTAAGACCTGAAAAACCGATATCGCCGAACCGCCGTTCGGGATATGGGGCCGAGCCGCCGCTCAAGACCAGGAAAATCGAACCGCCGCCGTGCCGCTTCGAAAAACGGCTCGCGATAGTGCGGTTGCTAGAATCGAGGAGCGGGCGTCTTTGGGTAAGTTACTTACAGGCGGTGGACACGTCACTGTTCATTATGACGCCGGCGCGCCGTCGCGATGCTATTGGGCGGTGTTGCGGTGTCATGCTGTCGCCTGCCTCGGGAGACGAAAGGCCGAGGCCCCCCTTTCTATAAATAGCGAGCTCCGCGACACTCTATCACTTTTATCAGCGGAGTTTTCCCTCTCTAGTCCTGCCGTCGTCTTCCTTCGAGTTTCCTCCCTTGGCTCCGGTGTCCTTTGACTTCTTCCAGTCGATTCCTTCCACTATAGGTTAGTGCGTGATGGCTCTTCCTTCCACCTCCTCCCCATCTGCTTCTTCCTCTTCCTCCCCCTCTGTCACAACCCGTGTCGCCGCTCTCCCCTCATCTCCTCCTTCCAGCCCTTCCTCAGGTGCGGGCGGCGCGTCTTGCTAGAGGCCATAATGTGACCGCACGACCAGGATTCCACCTTGGATGAGCGCATGGTAGGGATTCTCCGGCGGCGCTACGGCATCCCGGAAGAATACAGCCTTTCGGCCCTGAAGTAGGGCAGCGGGCTTTCGACCCGGTTCCTAAGGGTTTTGCTCGACCGCCCGATGCCTTAGAGGCCGGCTGCGTCTTCCCTGCATCCAATCATAGTATCCTGCATCTCCTGTGGCGTATTTTGCCTTCACAAATAACTCCCAACTCTTGGCGGTATCTGGTGGCTTTCACTGGGAATGCCATTACATGCTGCTCGCCCGACCATAACCTCTTCCTCTCCTGCTTCCGCCTTTTTAAGGGGTCGGGGGGATACTTCCTGACTGCCCGGACGGGGTCCCGGGTTAGCGGCGCCCCCACCAATAACAAAGGGTGGAAGAGGCGCTTCTTTTTAAATCGATGCGGAAGAATTTGGGGTTTTGGGGTTCGGTGGTCGTCAAGGACCATTGATAACACTTGCCCGAAACTCAATGCCGAGGCGTGCTCACCTCGGCGGTTAAGGGTAATCCTCCCTTCCTGCAAGCCATCCGCAACATGTCGGAGAAGTGGCTTGTGGAGGCCGGACTTAGTCCGTGCTCACGGGGTAGGCTATTGTTGTCTCGCGTCTTTAGGCTTGCTGTCGCACTCCAGTTTCTAACTCATCCTCATTCTTTGCAGAGATGGTGAACCTGCGGTCCTTCCATGACTCGGGTGTTCCGATAGGACCGTCTCCGCGCTCTCGGGGTTCCCAAGCGGGCGAGGTGGCTCCGCGCACAAGCGAGAGGCGCCCAGAAGAGGGCCAAGGCCCGGTCGTGGTGGACTGGAGGTGCACTGTGGCTCCCTCCGCCGAGCGACGAGCGGGCGCCTCGCTCTGCCCGAGCGCCGGGCCCAGCCAAGGGACGACCGGGAAGGGTCAGCGTCCTCCGGCCATAAAGGACTTATGCCGAGTTACGTCGGGGAAGGATCAGCCATTCCTTTCCCGAGTGATGGGCGAGGTCCCTTGGGCGTGGCGACCCTCGGTGGCCCGGTGGCATGGTGCATCGGGGACAAGGTGTGGAGTCGGGGAGAGCCCTCGGCCAGCTACCTCCGGGGGGCGCTCCATCCCGACATTGCTCGGGACCTATACACGCTCCCCTCGGAAGCACTCATCGCCAAGTCGGCCAAGTCGGTGTTGTGGGTAAGCACCGTCTTGCGTGTACTCTCTTGGCTAAGCACTTGTTCATCTTTTTCAGCTTTTCCCTTCTATGCAGAATCTCCACTACACAACGGCCCTTATCGGCCGGTGCAGGGCGCGGTCGGTTGGTGGGCGATGCAGGCGGCGCAACCTCGAGTTGCGCCGCCCGACTGAGGCGGCGGGTCTGGACCGGCGGTTCTTGCTGCCGAGCAGCGTCTGCGGCCGACATGCGCGAAATCGCGCGCTGACCGCCGAGCTCGAGACCGCCTCGGCGTCGGAGGCCAAGCTGCGAAGCTTTCGGACGGAGAAGTGGAGAACGCCTCCGCTCAGGAGGCCTCGGAGTTAGCGCCAAGCTGACTTCGAGAGAGCAGTGAAGGCCGCCCGAAGCTCTTGCCATGGCGGAAGCGATCGGCCGGAGAGGGCCGGGGCGATCGAGGCGTACAAGAAGTCGGAGCTTCCTCCTCGGGCTGGACCGGACAGGCGGTATCATCTGAGTATGGGTACAAGGTTGCCCTGGCCCGGTTCGGCGTGCCCTCCGGCTCGGCGGTCGAGGAGGATCCCTTCACCTCATGCCCGAGGACGGTCGACATGCCGGCGAGTTCCTTCGACCGGCGACCTTCCCGGGCTGCGGCAGAAGAGTTTTTCTTCTTTTTGGAGGGCCTTCCCTTGCCTTTGTAACTCTTCCTACCCCTCTAGGGGCCCATTTTTGTACTCCAAATCTTTTGGTAATACAATTTCCTTTTTCTGGCAATATAATTTCCAACTTCATTCCAATAGCCCGAGTCACATATTGGCCTGCTTCTGTTTTGTCCTTAAACAAAATACTTCTTAAGGTTCTGGACGTTCCAGGTCCTCGGGAATTGCTGCCCGGTCATAGTCACGAGTCGGAACGTCCCCGGTCGGACGACTTTGATTACGCGGTAGGGGCCTTCCCACTTAGGTGCAAACTTGCCCCTCGAGTTGGCGGGGTCGCTTACTTCCGCCTTGCGTAATACTAAGTCTCCCATCCCGAGAGGTCGAGGGCGCACCTTCTTGTTGTAACCGGCAACACTCACGGTTGTGCGCCGGCATCTTTACGTCGCGCGTTGGCCTGCGTTCTTCCAGCGGTCTAGGCCAGCCCGAACTCCCTGGGCCGAGGTGGATTCCTTATAGTTCTCCACCCGGAATGTCGGAACGACCAATTCGGCTGGCAGGACCGCTTCCACACCGAATGCCAGGCTGTAGGGGGACTCGCCTGAAGCCGTCTTCGGGGTAGTCCGCAGAGACCATAGGATGTTCGGGAGCTCGTCGACCCAGCTCGATCGGGCTTCCAAAGTCCTTTTCCTAAGTCCATCCGGGATAGATCGGTTGGTCACCTCGTGAGCCCGTTGGTTTGGGGTGGGCCACCAGCTAAACCTCAGCTGGATGTGATAAGTTGCAGAACTCCGTAAACCGAGTCTTGGCGGGTGGGTTCCGTTATCGATGTAATGATAACGTTGGGCGAACGAATCGGGTCACGATGTTCTTCCATCTGACTGTTCGACCCGTTTGGCGTAATGGTTGCCGAGGGCTCGGCTTCCACCCGCCGTGAAATAATCTATCCCCACGATGATATGTCTCCGGCCGGACGCAGAAACGGCCCCAAGAGGTCCATTCCCCATTGAGCGAAGGGCCAGCGCAATCCATGGAGGTGAGAGGACCGCGGGAGCTGCGGGACACGGCCTAGCGGCGACAAGTGTCGCACCGTCGCACGAAAGCCTTGGCGTCTCGGTGCAACGTTGGCGATGTAGCCACGGCGTAGTATTTTGAAGGCCAAAGTTCGGCGCCCATGTGCTCCCACAAGTCGCCGTGAACCTCGGCAAGAATCACTTCCGCCTCGCCGGGATCTAAACATCGCGATGGGGATGGGAAAGCGACCTTTTGTAGAGCCGGTCGCCAATCTCGCGATACCACGCGCTGGGTTGGCGGAGCGCCGTGCCTTGACCTCATCCTCGAGGCGAGGATCCCATCGCGCTTATACTTGACACTTCCACGAATCACGTGGGTGGAGAGGTCGGGACTCAGGTCCCCTATCTCCATGATGGCCACCGACCGGTGTGTGAGCTCTTCGACCTCGGGATGTTCCTGCAGGTCGGCTCCGAGGCTAATTTCGCGGTAGTCCGCCGCTCGTTTTGGGACACAGGGACCACGGGCCAGTGAAGCGAGGAAAGTTAGAGGTTTGGGCTTTTACCTTGATCGGTATTTGGACATGGTCGAATCCGCGCCCGATACTCTCCGCCAACTTGTTCGCGACGAGTTGGGAATCCGTGAGAACATGGACTCTCAAGCGCATCTTGGCGCCAAAGCGGAGGCCAAAAGCGCCTCGTATTCCGCCTCATTGTTCGTGGCCTCAAAACCGAAGCGGAGGGAACGCTCGAATGCGTGTCCGTCGGGGTCCTCCAAAATGAGTCCGGCGCCGGCACCCCTGGAGTAGGCGGGGGAGGACGGCCTGGACAGTACTTGCCAGGGTCCGGACTTGTTGGGAAAGGTCCTGAAAAGCCTCCGCCGTGACGAAGGGAGGAAGCGGGGGAACCCTACTCGGCGGGTGGAGTCCGGCGTCGCTAAATATACTCCAGTAGCGATCTGCGATCGCGGGATCGTCCCTCCGGGGTTGGTGCAGCGTAGGACCTCGCGGAGGTGCCGGCCGAGGCGACCTTTCGTCCATGTGTCGTTGAAGGTGAGGCGACGGACCCTCGGCAGAAGGGCCCTCCTTCTAGCGCCAATCTGTTAGGGGAAACAACTTTTTTACCGTGACCCCGGGGCGCGCGGCGCGGAATCCGGGAACCGGGGGGTCGTCTCGGTACGGTTCGGGCCCGTCGATGGCTCCTGCTCCCGCCTCCCGACCGCTCCGAAAGGCGGCGGCACGCTCCGGTCGTCGAGACCTGCAGCAGGGCGGGTCGGATGCTCCGCCCGACCCCTCCGACGCTCAAGTCAGTCCTCGCCCGTCGGCCGAGCTCCCCAGAAAAGAAATATGGTGGCAGGGTTCTTCGAGTCCACTCACCTCTCGGAGTGTTTCTTCTCCGTCCTCCCCTGCTTGTCTTACCCATTCGGCTTAAATAGGTCGGACGGATGGCATGCTTCCGGCTGTGTCTGCGGGTGGCGTACGGGCCTGACCTCGCAAGCCGTGTCAACTTGGCGGGTAGTTGAGCGTCTGAGAGGAGAAGCGGCGTCGGGCGATCAAATCGTGGAAGTAATGGAGCGCAGGAGGGGTGATGACGTCATCCGGGTGTACGACCCAAGACCAGGTGTCACGTCATACTTAATACCCCTAACAGTTATGTAATTTCCAAAGATGGAATTTCCGTAGATCAATCCAAGGTGGAAGCTATGAAGACTTGGCCGATTCCGAAGTCCATTTCTGATGTAAGAAGTTTTCATGGACTTGTTTCTTTCTATCGACGGTTTGTTAAAAATTTCAGTACCATCATGGCTCCTATAACTGAATGCATGAAGAAGGGGGTTTTTGAATGGACAAAGGCTGCTCAAAATGCTTTTGAGGTAATCAAGCAAAAACTTTGTGAGTTCCCTATTCTTGCCCTTCCAGATTTTGATAAAGTATTTGAAGTTGAGTGTGATGCAAGTGGAGTTGGCATTGGTGCTGTTCTTGTGCAAGCACAAAAACCTTTGGCATATTTCAGCGAGAAGTTGACTGACTCGAAGAAGAATTATTCAACTTATGATAAAGAGTTTTATGCCATTATTCGAGCGCTTGATCATTGGAGTCATTATTTAAGACCAAAGCAATTTGTCCTTCATTCTGATCATGAAGCTCTCAAATTCATTAGCGGCCAACGTAAGCTTAATTCGAGACATGCAAAATGGGTAGAATTTCTTCAATCATTTTCTTTTGTCTCTAAGTATAAACCTGGACACATTAATGCTTTATCAAGGAGATATTCTATGCTTGCTGTTTTGGACTCTAGGATTCTTGGATTTCAATTGATGAAAGAACTTTATTCTGAAGATGCTGAGTTCTCATCAACCATCGACAATTGTAAGCGAGGAGTTCAAGGTACATATTCCTTACAAGATGGGTTTCTTTTCAAAGGAAATCGATTATGTGTGCCGAAGAGTTCTTTTCGCGAATTGCTAGTCGAGAAGCACATGGTGGTGGAATGGCTGGTCATTTTGGAGTTAACAAAACTCTTGAGGTTCTTCAAGAACATTTCTATTGGCCAAAGATGAATAGAGATGTGCATGCTATTATCTCGAGGTGTGCAACTTGTCAAAGAGCAAAAAGTCAATTCCATCAAGGGTTGTACACTCCACTTTCTGTTCCATTGCAGCCACAGGAAGATGTTAGCATGGATTTCGTTGTGGCTCTGAGAACTCAAAGGGGAAAAGATACCATCATGGTGGTTGTCGATCGGTTCTCTAAAATGGCTCATTTTGTGCCGTGTCACAAAACGATGATGCAACTCATGTTGCTGACTTATATTTCAAGGAGATTACTCGTCTCCATGGAGTACCAAAACCATTGTGTCGGATCGTGATTCCAAGTTCTTAAGCTACTTACGGAAGACACTATGGAGAATGCTTGGTACCAAACTCTTATTCAGCACTACTTGTCATCCTCAAACCGATGGCCAAACGGAGGTAACCAATCGTACTCTTACCACTCTTCTTCGTTGCATGGTGAGTAAATCTTTGAAAGATTGGGATTTGAAGCTTGCGCATGCTGAATTTGCTTACAACCGATCACCAAGTTACACTACTGGACGATCACCATTTGAAGTTGTTTATGGAATCAATCCTCTCACACCCATCGATTTGATTCCAATTCCATCTGACTCTCAAGTAAACTTTGATGGCAAAGATAGAGCTGAGTCGATGAAGAAGCTTCATGAGCAAATTCGATCAAAGATTGAGAAGGCCAATGAGTCTTACCAGAAGAAAGCAAATCAGTTTCGGAAGAAGGCCCAATTTCAAAAGGGTGATCTTGTGTGGCTTCACTTAAGGAAGGAGAGATTTCCATCTCGTCGCAAGAACAAGCTCATGCCGAAAGCTGATGGTCCGTTTAAAGTTATCAAGCGAATTGGCGACAATGCTTACAAGATTGACCTTCTGGAGAGTTTGGAGTTTGGCAACTTTCAATGTGGGAGACCTTTCTCCTTACTTGGAAGATGAAGATTTGTCAGATTTGAAGACAAATCTCAAACAACGGGAGGATGATGCGGGAGCATCCGACTTAGCTCCATCGAACAAATCAGCCATCGATGCTTATTCAAGCCAATAAAGAATTTGGGCATCATGTGCTTGATGGGTCATTTCAACGGATCTGAATGAAACAAAACCCATCGATAACATATCGATGCATTGAAAAATGTCGATACTCTAAAGCATATCGATGACATATCGATGGGAGGCTATTATGGACTATTTCAAAGAGCATTTGAAGAGTTTTCAGCAAGGTTATCTTCTAGTCAAAGGAGCACGAATTTTTGCAAAGATGAAGATTCAAGAATGCAAGTTCCCATGCTATTAATTACATTCCTAAATTCCTAGGTGTCTTTACTATTTTACAAGTTTCAAGAGTCAAAGTTCATAGAACCTAAGTGCTTTATTATGTTTCTTGTTTCAAGGTTTTCTTTTAATATTTTGGTTAATTCCTAGATTTCGTTTCTCCTATAAAGAGGGACGATTCTCCATTATGTGAAACATTTTTGGGATGAATGAAAATTTGTGAGACTTCCTCACGTGAGTGAACATCTTCGAGAGTGGATAACTCCTTGCGGTCTCTTTATCCTTGGAGTGTGGATTACTCCTTGGTGGTGAGCCAAAGCCCTTTATCCTTGGTGGTGATATCTTTAGGCCTTGGTGGTGAGCTTCTCCTATCCGAAGTCCTTTATCCTTGGTGGTGGAATCTTTAGGCCTTGGTGGTGAACTTAGATCCGATCTTTATCCTTAGTTGGTGGCGTGGCCTTTATACCTTGGAAGAAGATCGTTCTATTCTATTTTATTTTTACATCTTTTTCTTCATTTCCATCCCCCTACACTCCATTCCAATTATCACCGACTAGATGCTGTTTTCTTGATTTTTTTTCAAGAACGGGAATGATAGCGCAATTTTGGTCGAGGTGATAACTGAATTTTGTTTGGAGCAACTATCACCAAACAAAATTTGTTTAAGGTGATAACTGAACAAAAATTCAGTTACACCAAGGATAACGTCTAGTAATTCAGTTATCTCCAAGGATAACATTTAGAAAATTCCAACGAAAATTACCCATTCCGGAATTACTCACCCACCAACGCATCACCACCGGTGAAAGACATAGAAGGAGCTGAAGCAGGGAAAAGCGAAAGAAGGATGAAATGAGGAAGGTTGGCAAGGATGAGGAATGGAAACGAACACGATGAGAAGGATGAATGGAGAAGGAAGAAAGGTCGGAAGGAAGGGGAACATTGTCAGATGCGGGGACAAGGAGGCGAGAGAAGGAACAAAATCCTAATAGAACCGATGTCGAACCCGAATCTTCCACTTCCTCGTCCTGCTCTTGTGGTCGCCTTCCTCCTCAACTAGCTCGGTCCAGCCCAACGTCGTCGCCAGCCGATGCGCTCAACCCGCTCCTCCGTCGTCCTGCTCTTGCGGCCGCCTTCCTCCTCAACTAGCTCGGTCCAGCCCAACGTCGTCGCCAGCCGATGCGCTCAATCCACTCCTCCGTCACCGATGTAGGGTTCCGACTGGTTTAAAACAAGTTGGGCGGATCGTATACCCATTAGCTCGAGTTGAAGCGGTCCACGAAGCAACGCTACGATGACCGTCCGGTGGACTTACCGCTAGCAGAACGGACGACAAAGAGGCCTAAAAAAAAAAATTTTGTCCTCAAACCCTTAAAACCCGAATTTGTTACATTCACCGGTGGTGACCGGAACCCAGAGCTATGATGGGCCCATACAACCTGCTGCTTGCTCGGTCTCGTTGATGGGCCCATAATTGTGGCCTGCCCATACAACCAGACGAGGTTTTGAGGGTTATTTTGAGCTTGATAGAGCCCAAGTGATGGGTAACTGACTTTGATTCTCTTGTTACTTGGCTTTACTTCAGCTTGCTGCTTTTGTCCGACAACTGATGCATGAATGCCTGGAGTTAATAGTAGAAAGAGGATTAAGCCATGAGTGGATTGGAAGCCACAACTAAGAGGCCCATCAACGAGACTAGGCATGCGGCAGGTTGTGTGTGTGTGTGTTATATGTGTGTTGTGTTTGTATATGTATTATGTTATATGTATGTGTGTATTATATATGTGTTGTGCTTGTGTATGTATATGTGTGTGTATATTATTTGTGTGATGTGTGTGTATTGTGTTTGATTGTAGTTGTGTTTGTGTGTGTGTTATATGTGTGTTGTGTTTGTGTATGTATTGTGTTTGTGTGTGTGTTATATGTGTATTGTGTTTGTGTGTGTATGTGTTATATGTGTGTGTGTGTTATATGTGTGTTGTGCTTATGTATGTATATGTGTGTGTATATTATTTGTGTGATGTATGTGTATTGTGCTTGATTGTAGGTGTGTTATTAGTGTTGTGTGTAATTTGTTGTGTGTGTTATATGTGTATGTATTGTGTTTGTGTGTGTGTGTTGTGTTTGTGTGCGTATGTGTTATATGTGTGTGTGTGTTATATGTGTGGTGTGTTTGTGTATATATTGTGTTATATGTGTGTGTGTTATATGTGTGTTGTGCTTGTGTATGTATATGTGTGTGTATATTATTTGTGTGATGTATGTGTATTGTGTTTGATTGTAGGTGTGTTATGAGTGGTGTGTAGTTTATTATGTGTTATATGTGTATATATTGTGTTTGTGTGTGTGTATTATGTGTGTTGTGTTTGTGTGTGTGAGTGTGTTATATGTGTGTGTGTGTTGTGTTATATGTGTATGTATTGTGTTATGTGTGTTGTGTTTGTGTATGTATTGTGTTATATGTGTGTTGTGTTTGTGTATGTATATGTGTGTGTATGTTATATGTGTGTTGTGTTGTATTATAAGTGTATGTGTGTGTGTTATATGTGTATTGTGTTATATTATAAGTGTGTGTGGGTGTTATATGTGTGTAAGTAGGAGGCGAAAGTGCCACTATAAAGAAGGACGTGGTAGGTTACTTTCAACGGTTACCCGATGATCCGTGGCATCACGATTCAAGCAAGCGTGCTCGGTCCAGCCCAACATCGTCGCCAGCCGATGCGCTCAACCCGCTCCTCCGTCGTCCTGCTCTTGCGGCCGCCTTCCTCCTCAACTAGCTCGGTCCAGCCCAACGTCGTCGCCAGCCGTTGCGGTCAACTCGCTCCTCCGTCACCGGTGTAGGGTTCCGACTAGTTTAAAACAAGTTGGGCTGGATCGTATACCCATTAGCTCGAGTTGAACAGGTCCACGAAGCAACGCTTGCTACGATGGCCGTCAGTGGACTTACAGCTAGCGAGCAGGGCGATAAAGAGGCCCAAAAAAAAATTTTTTGGTCCTCAAACCCTTGAAATCCGACTTTGTTACATTCCCTGGTGGTGGCCGGAAGCCAGAGCTATGATAGGCCCCTACAACCTGCTACTCGCTCGGTCTCGTTGATGGGCCCCCTTGTTGTGGCCCCCCCATACAACCTGCCAATGTTGCGCAGCTTGCAGACTTTGGGCTAGGTGGAGCTATCGGCATTCCTATTCGGACATTTACACACGGTGATACTCTGAGTTTTATCAAATTTAACATCACATTTCGATGTATAGTCAAAATTTATGTGTACAAGCTATCGATGTGTTGGTTACACATTTCTTTTGAAGAAATCAAGCTTCGTTTAGATCAAAATTTATCGATGTAGCGTACTAAATATTGTTGTTGCTTCAAAGTTCTTTTACATTTGGCCAATTGCTGTCATAAAGAGTTCAGCTTCTTCCCTCGAATTCTTTTAGATATTTGTACTAAATCAAATAATTTGCAGCCTAAGGCAGACACCCCTATTCTGATCGGTGGCTGGTATAACTAACTGTCATGCTGTCATAGTGGTGCCATCTGCTGGATTGAGGCACCAGGTGCTTTGTTTCCTTGCCTTTCTCTCTTGAGTGCGACTATGCATGGTGAAATCTGACAGGAAAGCATTAATAATTGGAGGAGGGGTTAAAGCTTTTCAAGCCTTCGGCATATGCTCCAACCCATCTTAGGAGAGAAACCTTTACCATATTTTACCCAAGATTATGTGAGAAAATGATGTATATGGTTTTGGGCTTTGCTTAACTTGCCGATACTCGATTTCCATGAAACTATTTTATCTATCTTTAGAGTCTTGGGTGGGTACCCCAAATGAAGAAACGACACAGGTTACTTCCTTACGACTTCAAATCTACTTTTTCCCAAGTGGTGAGCGAAGAATAAATTCATTTGCTTTCGCACATTGGTTGTGGGAAGGCTGCATGAAAAAGTTCAATTATCGATTGACTTAAATGCACGTAGAACTTCCTAAACCTATTTTTAGTCCAAATGAGAAGAAAGAGAGTTGTTATTGTATCACAAGTCCATTTTGGATATTCATTCAAAATCACGAACAACCCACGTATTTGAGGAGGGTTGATTTTGTTCTACCTTTGTGACACAATTGGCATTCTTCCCACCTTCATCTCTCTAATTCTTTTGCTTCTCTCTCCAAGCCACTGTAATTGGATTTACTGCATGTGTAGGATCCGGTGATGATTACAAATTATTACAAATTAGTTTTATGATCTAATTTTCTTTCTTGTGAATTATAAATTATTACGAGTATTTGGAATTACCTTACTAGAAACCCTATCTAATAGAGAAGGCAGAGATGATTGTCAATGTGTAAAACATATTCTGTATTTAATTATAGTGTAATATAAGGGATTTTAGGTGATGCAACATCAATCTACATCTTTATTTTGGAAGAGAAATAGATGGAGATGTTGATCATTTACCAGAAGAAAAGTAAGAGTCCAACTCATCATACCAGTCCTTTTTAATTTTTGCTTCTTGAGGAGGAATAATGGCATGAGCGTTTGATGGCCACCAAGGAAGTGGAAGCGATCATCGAGCAATTGGCCAACCACAGAATCCACTGGGCCAAGCGGGTATCCTTGTAGTAAAAGCTTATTTATCATCTGATTACTCTCTCTCGGTTCAAGCTGCAGCCTGGTCAAAGGTTTGGTGTGAAGCACTAAATATTCACCTTCCTCTCTTCGTCGTCTCGGTAATGAATTCAACTGCGCGCGATCTTCATGATGCCAAAACCAAAGCAGCGATTTGATGTGACGGTGGCGATTCCGGTTTTGCTAATTCTTGGTCCCATGCTTCCGGCATTCCCACAGAGTTCAAAAGCTAAATCTTTATATGACCATGGTCTTCATGAGGTGGCTGAATAAAATTAATTAGGAGGCATCAACCTGCGAGATCTCGGAGCCCATCTTTGCCCTTCTTGATGATTTCGTCGGGCGGTGGCGCCTCAGCTGTGTAGATTAAAGATACAAGCACAAGTGTATATCGTTTTCTTCATAAACCTCTGAAAAATGTCCTTAAACCTACAATATTTCAAATGTCTCATTCCGTATATCTTAGATGCCTAAGGTTCTGAAATTTAAAAGGACAAAACCAGATTTTTGGATATATATATATATATATATATATATATATATATATATATATATATATATATATATATATATATATATATATTGCATCCTGAGCATGACAATTCCACATTGTTGACAGACATATTCGTAATTTGTAAGGACAATTTAAATTGTGGTACGATTATTCGTTGAGCTTTGCATTGAGGACACTTACAAATCGAAGAAATAGAGAATAAAAGCAAGCAACAATCTGTATAACTTTCTATATTTTACAACTTCGTTGACAGACATATTCTCTAATGTAACTGCGGTCGAGAGAGAAAGGGGTTTAGGGTTTAGGGTTTAGAGAGAGAGGAGAGAGAGGCGCGAGATTAATTACAAATGAAATGATACACTTGGCTCTTCATATTAGGAAGAAAAAGCAGGGGTACCCATTACATGGTATATCTTGACAAAGGTACACATTGTGGTTATCTCCCCATGAAAAACAACATACGATACTAATAGATTAGTAAGAAAATAAGCTATACAGAAAAGATAGACAAAATATCAAGACACACACTCTTATGGTACCTTCAAAAGAAAGAAATATCTATCTAAATAAATTATAATCTAACAGCAAACAAATTACCAAAAAATATATATTCTCATCCTAATTATAATAGACTAAATACCATGAGGTCAAGAAATTAAAAAAATAAAAATAAAAAACCCACATAAAAGTCTACCGACACGTCCCACAAATAATGAGTGTGTACATATATTTTATAACTCAAAGTTAAATACAATGCAATTTTTATAACTCAAAATTAGGATGAAAAATTACCTAAAAATAATAATAAAGTGAACTGATCTTATCTTAATAATTTGTCCTTAAATTCAACAACACTTGGTCCAGCAAGACCCAAACATGTGTTACCTAAGACCAATAATTCTGCATTGATTTGGCTACTCTAGATGGATCTTGTCATCAAGAACGATAGGATCTTTAATAATACAATGACAAGCCATCATTGTAGCATGATCTCACAAAAATTGATGCATGCATCCCCAATTTATGATTTGATAAGCATTTGTGCCTTGATGAAAACAAATCTTCATGGGTGCTTTATCCATCATCAAAGTTTGCAATGTTGCTTTGACTTGTATTATGTTGTGTGTGTATGTGTGTTGTGTATGTTATTTGCGTGTGTGTGTTGTATGTTATTTGTGTTGTGTATGTGTTTGTGTATGTTGTGTGTGTGGGTGGGTGTGTTGTATGTGTGATATATGTGTATGTGTTATGAGTTATGTATGTTGTATATATTATGTGTGTGTGTTATGTATTGTTTGTATTGTGTGTATTGTTTGTGATGTGTTGTGTGTTGTTTATATTGTGTGTATTGTTCGTGTTGTATGTTATTATGTATATTGTGTGTTTGTGTGTTATGTGTTGATTATGTTGTGTTTGTGTTGTATTGTTTGTGTGTGTTGTGAGTTGTGTGTGTGTATTGTTTGTGTGATGTGCATGTTGTTTGTTGTGTTTGAGTGTAGGTGTGTTATGAGTATTGTATGTGTGGGTGTTGTGTGTTGTTTGTTATGTATGTATGTGTGTATTATGTGTGTGTTGTGAGTTATGTGCTGTGTTGTGAGTTTTGTGCATTGTGTATTGTGAGTTGTGTGTGTATGTAGATTATATGTGTGTCTTTGTGTGTTGTGTGTTATTTGTGTTGTGTATTATTTGTCATGTATCTGTTGTATGTGTGGGTGTTGTAAAGTATGATATATGTGTGTGTGTGTGTGTTATGCGTAGTGAGTTATGAATTGTGTATGTTGTATATGTTATGTGTGTGTATGTTGTGTTATTTGTATTATGTGTGTGTTGTGTGGGAGTGTTATGTGTACAATATATGTGTGTGTATGTGTTGTATATGTTATATGTGTGTGTGGGTGTTTTGTATATACAATATATGTGTGTGTGTGTGTTATGTGTGTGTATATTATTTGTGTGATGTGTGTGTATTGTGTTTGATTGTAGGTGTGTTATGAGTGTTGTGTGAAATTTGTTGTGTGTGTTATATGTGTATGTATTGTGTTTGTGTGTGTGTGTTATGTGTATTATGTGTATTGTGTTTTTGTGTGTATATGTTATATGTGTGTGTTTTATATATGTGTTGTGTTTGCGTATGTATTGTATTATATGTGTGTGTGTCTTATTTGTGTGTTGTGCTTGTGTATGTATATGTGTGTGTTGTGTGTGTGTGTACATTATTTGTGTGATGTGTGTGTATTGTGTTTGATTGTAGGTGTGTTATGAGTGTTGTATGTAATTTGTTGTGTGTTATATGTGTATGTATTGTGTTTGTGTGCGTGGTATGTGTGTGAATTGTGTGTGTGTTATGTGTGTGTTATATATGTGTGTTGTGCTTGTGTATGTATATATGTATATTGTGTTTATTTGTGTGTGTTATATGTGTATGTATTGTGTTTGTGTGTGTGTGTTATGTGTGTGTATGTGTTATATGTGTGTTGTGTTTGTGTATGTATTGTGTTATATATGTGTGTGTGTGTGTGTTATATGTGTGTTGTGCTTGTGTATGTATATGTGTGTGTGTGTTATGTGTGTGTATATTATTTGTGTGATGTGTGTGTATTGTGTTTGATTGTAGGTGTGTTATGAGTGTTGTGTGTAATTTGTTGTGCGTGTTATATGTGTATGTATTGTGTTTGTGTGTGTGTTATATGTGTGTTGTGTTTGTGTGTATATGTGTTATATGTGTGTGTGTGTGTGTTATATGTGTGTTGTGTTTGTGTATGTATTGTGTTTGTGTGTGTGTGTTATATGTGTGTTGTATTTGTGTGTGTGTTATATGTGTGTGTGTGTTGTGTGTGTATATTATTTGTGTGATGTGTGTGTATTGTGTTTGATTGTAGGTGTGTTATGAGTGTTGTGTGTAATTTGTTGTGTTATATGTGTATATATTGTGTTTGTGTGTGTGTGTGTGTTATGTGTGTGTATGCGTTATATGTGTGTGTTATATGTGTGTTGTGTTTGTGTATGTATTGTGTTATATATGTGTGTTGTGCTTGTGTATGTATATGTGTGTGTGTTATGTGTGTGTATATTATTTGTGTGATGTGTGTGTATTGTGTTTGATTGTAGGTGTTATGAGTGTTGTATGTAATTTGTTGTGCGTGTTATATGTGTATGTATTGTGTTTGTGTGTGTGTTATGTGTGTTGTGTGTGTTTGTGTTATATGTGTGTGTGTGTTATATATGTGGTGTGTTTGTGTATGTATTGTATTATATGTGTGTGTGTGTGTGTTATATGTGTGTTGTGCTTGTGTATGTATATATGTGTGTGTGTTGTGTGTGTGTATATTATTTGTGTGATGTGTGTGTAATGTGTTTGATTGTAGGTGTATTATGAGTGTTGTTTGTAATTTGTTGTGTGTGTTATATGTGTATGTATTATGTTTGTGTGTGTGTGTTATGTGTGTGTATGTGTTATATGTGTGTGTGTTATATGTGTGTTGTGTTTGTGTATGTATTGTGTTATATATGTGTGTGTGTGTTATATGTGTGTTGTGCTTGTGTATGTATATGTGTGTGTGTGTTATGTGTGTGTATATTATTTGTGTGATGTGTGTGTATTGTGTTTGATTGTAGTTGTGTTATGAGTGTTGTGTAATTTGTTGTGTGTGTTATATGTGTATGTATTGTGTTTGTGTGTTATATGTATATTGTGTTTGTGTGTGTGTGTTATATGTGTGTTGTGTTTGTGTATGCATTGTGTTTGAGTGTGTGTGTGTGTTATATGTGTGTTGTGTTTGTGTGTGTATGTGTTATATGTGTGTGTGTGTTATATGTGTGTTGTGTTTGTGTATGTATTGTGTTATATGTGTGTTGTGCTTGTGTATGTATATGTGTGTGTATATTATTTGTGTGATGTGTGTTGTGTGCTTGTTTGTAGGTGTGTTATGAGTGTTGTGTGTAATTTGTTGTGTATTATATGTGTATGTATTGTGTTTGTGTGTGTGTGTTATATGTGTGTTGTGTTTGTATGTATATGTGTTATATGTGTGTGTGTGTTGTGTATGTATATTATTTGTGTGATGTGTGTGTATTGTGTTTGATTGTAGGTGTTTTATGAGTGTTGTGTGTAATTTGTTGTGTGTTATATTTGTATGTATTGTGTTTGTGTGTGTGTGTGTTATGTGTGTGTATGCGTTATATGTGTGTGTTATATGTGTGTTGTGTTTGTGTATGTATTGTGTTATATGTGTGTGTGTTATATGTGTGTTGTGCTTGTGTATGTATATGTGTGTGTATATTATTTTTGTGATGTGTGTGTATTGTGCTTGATTGTAGATGTGTTATGAGTGTTGTGTGTAATTTGTTGTGTATTATATGTGTATGTATTGTGTTTGTGTGTGTGTTATATGTGTGTTGTGTTTGTATGTATATGTGTTATATGTGTGTTGTGTTTGTGTATGTATTGTTTTATATGTGTGTTGTGCTTGTGTATGTATATGTGTGTGTATATTATTTGTGTGATGTATGTGTATTGTGTTTGTGTGTGTGTGTGTGTGTTATGTGTGTTGTGTTTGTGTGTGTGAGTGTGTTATATGTGTGTTGTGTTATATGTGTGTTGTGTTTGTGTATGTATTGTGTTATATGTGTGTGTGTGTGTTATATGTGTGTTGTATTTGTGTGTGTATGTGTTATATGTGTGTGTGTTATATGTGTGTTGTGTTTGTGTATGTATTGTGTTATATTTGTGGTGTGCTTGGGTATGTATATGTGTGTGTATATATTCTTTGTGTGATGTGTATGTGTGTGTGATTGTAGGTGTTTTATGAGTGTTGTGTGTAATTTGTTGTGTGTGTTATATGTGTATGTATTGTATTTGTGTGTGTGTGTTATATGTGTGTTGTGTTTGTGTGTATGTGTTATATGTGTGTTGTGTTTGTGTATGTATTGTGTTATATGTGTGTTGTGCTTGTGTATGTATATGTGTGTGTATATTATTTGTGTGATGTATGTGTATTGTGTTTGTGTGTGTGTGTTATGTGTGTTGTGTTTGTGTGTGTGAGTGTGTTATACGTGTGTTGTGTTATATGTGTGTGTGTTATATGTGTGTTGTGTTTGTATATGTATTGTGTTATATGTATATGTGTGTGTGTTATATGTGTGTTGTGTTTGTGTATGTATATGTGTGTATGTTATATGTGTATTGTGTTGTGTTATAAGTGTGTGTGTTATATGTGTGTAAGTGGAAGGAGGAAGCAAAAGTGCCACTATAATGGACGTGGTAGGTTACTTTCAACGGTTACCCGATGATCAGTGGCATCACGATTCAAGAGGAGGCCCGGATCGATACTTGATATCCAATGCCAAGTGACTCCAGACTTGCAAGATATAAAAGAGGAGGAATGAGAAGATTGACACCTTTTCTATTATCATCCTCTAGATGACCTGAGAAGACATCAAAATTTTTTTTTTATGTACATCATCATCACCACTTCACTCCTCTGCAGGCCTCATGGGACATGGTCTCCATCGCTGTGATGCTGTTGGTGTTTGTCCGGTGGCGCTCCATGCGACTAGGCATGTCACAGGCATTGGGTTACAGCGTGGCTTCAAGGCTGTGTGCGTTCCAATATTAGCTAAAGCGAGCAGGGCCGACGGACAGCCACTCCCTTCCTCTCTCCCCGTGATTGATCCGCCTCACACCTCTCCTCTATTGGCTGATGCAGTATGCATGCTATGCTGGTTGTCCTAGTGGCCCGTGAAAGAAGAAGGAGTGCGGGAAAGCAGGAAGAAATGAGGAAGGTTGGCAAGGATGAGGAATGAAAGCGAACACGATGAGAAGGATGAATGGAGAAGGAAGAAGGTCGGAAGGAAGGGGAACATTGTCAGTGCGAGGACAAGGAGGCGGCGAGAAGGAACAAAATCCTAATAGGACCGATGTCAAACCCAAATCTTCCACTTCCTCGTCCTGCTCTTGTGGTCGCCTTCCTCCTCAACTAGCTCGGTCCAGCCCAACGTCATCGCCTGTCGATGCGCTCAACCCGCTCCTCCGTCGTCCTGCTCTTGCGGCCGCCTTCCTCCTCAACTAGCTCGGTCCAGCCCAACGTCGTCGCCAGCCGCTCAATCCACTCCTCCGTCACCGATGTAGGGTTCCGACTGGTTTAAAACAAGTTGGGCCGGATCGTATACCCATTAGCTCGAGTTGAACAGGTCCACGAAGCACGCTTGCTTACGATGACCATCCGGTGGACTTACCGCTAGCAGAACGGATGACAAAGAGGCCTAAAAAAAAAATTTTTTGTCCTCAAACCCTTGAAACCCGAATTTGTTACATTCACTGGTGGTGACCGTAACCCAGAGCTATGATGGGCCCATACAACCTGCTGCTTGCTCGGTCTCGTTGATGGGCCCGTAATTGTGGCCTGCCCATACAACCAGTTGCTTGATGGGCCCCGTAATTGTGGCCTTTCGAAAACGTAATTTTGATAATGGCAAAAACATTATTTTGGATAAATGGCAAAATCGTAATTTTCATATAATGACAAAAACATATTTTTCTGACAATGGCAAAATCGTAATTTTGGATGAATGGTAAACTGTAATTTTATATAATGACAAAACCGTAATTTTATATAATGGCAAAATCGTAATTTTGTATGAATGGCAAAACTGTAATTTTATATAATGGCAAAAACGTAATTTTGGATGAATGACAAAATCGTAATTTTGGATGAATGGCAAAACCATAATTTTGGATGAATAGCAAAACCGTAATTTTGGATGAATGGCAAAAACGTAATTTTGATAATGGCAAAAACGTAATTTTGGATAAATGGCAAAACCGTAATTTTCATATAATGCAAAAACATAATTTTCGGATAATGGCAAAATCGTAATTTTCATATAATGGCAAAAACGTAATTTTCAGACAATGGCAAAACCGTAATTTTGGATGAATGGCAAAACCATAATTTTATAAATGGCAAAAATGTAATTTTGGATAAATGGCAAAACCGTAATTTTCATATAATGGCAAAAATGTAATTTTCGGACAATGGTAAAACCGTAATTTTTATGAATGAAATCATAATTTTATATAATGGCAAAACCGTAATTTTCATATAATGGCAAAATCGTAATTTTCGATGAATGGCAAAACCGTAATTTTGGATGAATGGCAAAACCGTAATTTTGGATGAAAGGCAAAACCGTAATTTTATATAATGGCAAAACCGTAATTTTGTGTGTTGTGTTTGTGTATGTATTTGCGTGTGTGTGTTGTATGTTATTTGTGTTGTGTATGTGTTTGTGTATGTTGTGTGTGTGGGTGGGTGTGTTGTATGTGTGATATATGTGTATGTGTTATGAGTTATGTATGTTGTATATGTTATGTGTGTGTTATGTGTTGTTTGTATTGTGTGTATGGTTTGTGATGTGTTGTTTATATTGTGTATTATTGTTTCGTCTTTGTATGTTATTATGTATATTGTGTGTTTGAGTGTTATGTGTTGTTTATGTTGTGTTTGTGTTGTATTGTTTGTGTGTGTTGTGAGTTGTGTGTGCGTATTGTTTGTGTGATGTGCATGTTGTCTGTTGTGTTTGAGTGTAGGTGTGTTATGAGTATTGTATGTGTGGGTGTTGTGTGTTGTTTGTTATATATGTATATGTGTATTGTGTGTGTGTTGTGAGTTATGTGCTGTGTTGTGAGTTTTGTGCATTGTGTATTGTGAGTTGTGTGTGTATATAGATTATGTGTGTCTTTGTGTGTTGTGTGTTATTTGTGTTGTGTATTATTTGTCATGTATCTGTTGTATGTGTGGGTGTTGTAAAGTATGATATATGTGTGTGTGTGTGTGTGTTATGCGTAGTGAGTTATGAATTGTGTATGTTGTATATGTTATGTGTGTGTATGTTGTGTTATTTGTATTATGTGTGTGTTGTGTGGGTGTGTTATGTGTACGATATATTTGTGTGTATGTGTTGTATATGTTATATGTATGTGTGGGTGTTTTGTATATATAATATATATGTGTGTGTATATTATTTGTGTGATGTGTGTATATTGTGTTTGATTGTCGGTGTGTTATGAGTGTTGTGTGTTATATGTGTATGTATTGTGTTTGTGTGTGTGTATGTGTTATATGTGTGTGTCTGTTATATGTGTGTTGTGTTTGTGTATGTATTGTATTATATGTGTGTGTGTGTGTGTTATATGTGTGTTGTGCTTATGTATGTATATGTGTGTGTGTGTTATGTGTGTGTATATTATTTGTGTGATGTGTGTGTATTGTGTTTGATTGTAGGTGTGTTATGAGTGTTGTGTGTAATTTGTTGTGTGTGTTATATGTGTATGTATTGTGTTTGTGTTTGTGTGTGTGTTATATGTGTATTGTGTTTGTGTATGTATAGTGTTATATGTGTGTGTGTTATATGTGTGTTGTGCTTGTGTATGTATATGTGTGTGTATATTATTTGTGTGATGTATGTGTATTGTGTTTGATTGTAGGTGTGTTATGAGTGTTGTGTGTAGTTTGTTGTGTGTGTGTTATATGTGTATTGTGTTTGTGTATGTATAGTGTTATATGTGTGTTGTGCTTGTGTATGTATATGTGTGTGTGTATATTATTTGTGTGATGTATGTGTATTGTGTTTGATTGTAGGTGTGTTATGAGTGTTGTGTGTAGTTTGTAGGTGTGTTATGAGTGTTGTATTGTGTTTGTGTGTGTGTTATGTGTGTTGTGTTTGTGTGTGTATGTGTTATATGTGTGTTGTGTTTGTATATATATTGTGTTATATGTGTGTTGTGCTTGTGTATGTATATGTGTGTGTGTGTTATGTGTGTGTATATTATTTGTGTGATGTGTGTATTGTGCTTGATTGTAGGTGTGTTATGAGTGTTGTGTGTAATTTGTTGTGTGTGTTATATGTGTATGTATTGTGTTTGTGTGTGTGTGTGTTATATATGTGTTGTGTTTGTGTGTGTATGTGTTATATGTGTGTGTGTGTGTTATATATGTGTTGTGCTTGTGTATGTATATGTGTGTGTATATTATTTGTGTGATGCGTGTGTATTGTGTTTGATTGTAGGTGTGTTATGAGTGTTGTGTGTAATTTGTTGTGTGTGTTATATGTGTATGTATTGTGTTTGTGTTTGTGTATGTGTTATATGTGTGTGTGTGTGTGTTGTGTTTGTGTATGTATTGTGTTATATGTGTGTGTGTTATATGTTTGTTGTGCTTGTGTATGTATATGTGTGTGTGTATATTATTTGTGTGATGTATGTGTATTATGTTTGATTGTAGCTGTGTTATGAGTGTTGTGTGTAGTTTGTTGTTTGTGTGTTATATGTGTATGTATTGTGTTTGTGTGTGTGTGTTATGTGTATTGTGTTTGTGTGTGTATGTGTTATATGTGTATGTGTTATCTGTGTGTTGTGTTTGTATATGTATTATGTTATATGTGTGTGTGTGTTATATGTGTGTTGTGCTTGTGTATGTATATATGTGTGTATATTATTTGTGTGATGTGTGTGTATTGTGTTTGATTGTAGTTATGTTTGTGTGTGTGTGTTATATGTGTGTGTGTGTTATATGTGTGTTGTGTTTGTATATGTATTGTGTTTGTGTGTGTGTGTTATATGTGTGTTGTGTTTGTGTATGTGTTATGTGTGTGTGTGTTATATGTGTATGTGTTATATGTGTGTTGTGTTTGTTTATGTATTGTGTGTTATATGTGTGTGTGTTATATGTGTGTTGTGCTTGTGTATGTATATGTGTGTGTATATTATTTGTGTGATGTATGTGTATTTTGTTTGATTGTAGGTGTGTTATGAGTGTTGTGTGTAATTTGTTGTGTGTGTTATATGTGTATATATTATGTTTGTGTGTGTGTGTTATATGTGTGTTGTGTTTGTCTGTGTATGTGTTATATGTGTGTGTGTGTGTGTTATATGTGTGTTGTGTTTGTGTATGTATTGTGTTATATGTGTGTGTGTGTTATATGTGTGTTGTGCTTGTGTATGTATATGTGTGTGTATATTATTTGTGTGATATATGTGTATTGTATTTGATTGTAGGTGTGTTATGAGTGGTGTGTAGTTTATTGTGTGTGTTATATGTGTATGTATTGTGTTTGTGTGTGTGTTATGTGTGTTGTGTTTGTGTGTGTGAGTGTGTTATATGTGTGTTGTGTTATATGTGTATGTATTGTGTTATGTGTGTTGTGTTTGTGTATGTATTGTGTTATATGTGTATTGTGTTTGTGTATGTATATGTGTGTGTGTGTTATATGTGTATGTATAAGTGTGTGTGTGTGTGTGTTATATGTGTGTTGTGTTGTATTATAAGTGTGTGTGTGTGTGTGTTATATGTGTGTTGTGTTGTATTATAAGTGTGTGTGTGTTATTTGTGTGTAAGTAGAAGGTGGAAGCGAAAGTGCCACTATAAAGAAGGATGTGGTAGGTTACTTTCAACGGTTGCAGATGATTCGTGGTATCACGATTCAAGAGGAGGTCCGGATCGAAGTACTTGATGTCCAATGTCAAGTGACTCCAGACTTGCAGGATATAAAAGAGGAGGAATGAGAAGATTGACACCTTTTCTATTATCATCCTCCATATGACTTGAGAAGACATCAAAAAGTTTTTTTTTTATGTACATCATCATCACCACTTCACTCCTCTGCAGGCCTCATGGGACATGGTCTCCGTCGTCGCGATGCTGTTGGTGTCCGTCCGGTGTCGCTCCATGCGACTAGGCATTGGGATTCTGGCGTGGCTTCAAGGTGTGTGCGTTCAATATTAGCTAAAAGCGGCGGGGCAGTGACGGACAACGCTCCCTTCCTCTCTCCCCATGATTGATCATTGGTGATCACGGTATGCATGCTATCTTTGGTTGTGTCCTTGTGGCCACCGGTGAAAGACACGAAGGAGGCTGAGCGAGGAAAAGCGGAAGAAGGATGAAATGAGGAAGGTTGGCAAGGAAGAGGAATGGAAACGAACACAATGAGAAGGATGAATGGAGAAGGAAGAAAGGTTGGAAGGAAGGGGAACGCTGTCTGTGCAGGGACAAGGAGCTGACCGAGATGGAACAAAATCCTAATAGAACCGATGTCGAACCCAAATCTTCCACTTCCTCGTCCTGCTCTTGCGGCCGCCTTCCTCCTCAACTAGCTCGGTCCAGCGTCGTGTCGGCCGATGCGCTCAACCCGCTCCTCCGTCTGCCCCGCTCTTGCGTGCCTTCCTCCTCAACTAGCTCGGTCCAGCCCAACGTCGTGCGGCCGATGCGCTCAACCCGCTCCTCCGTCACCAGTGTAGGGTTCCGACTGGTTTAAAACAAGTTGGTCCGGATCGTATACCCATTAGCTCGAGTTGAACAGGTCCACGATGCACGCTTGCTTACGATGACCGTCCGTGGACTTACCGCTAGCAGAACAGACGACAAAGAGGCCCAAAAAAAAATTTTTTGGTCCTCAAACCCTTGAAATCCGACTTTGTTACATTCACTGGTGGTGACCGGAACCCAGAGCTATGATAGGCCCATACAACCTGCTACTCGCTCGGTCTCGTTGATGGGCCCCCTAGTTGTGGCCCGCCCATACAACCTGCCAATGTTGCGAAGCTTGCAGACTTTGGGCTAGCTGGAGCTATTGGCATTTTGGATATTCATTCAAAATGTCACAAGTCCATTTTGGATATTCATTCAAAATGCGAACAACCCCCACGTATTTGAGGAGGGTTCAGATTTTGTTCTGCCTTTGTGACACAATTGGCTGTTCTTCCCACCTTCATCTCTCTAATTCTTTTGCTTCTCTCTCCAAGCCCTGTAATTGGATTTCTGCTGTGCAGGATCCGGCAACAGTAGTTACAAATTGTTACAAATTAGTTTTATGATCTAATTTTCTTTCTTGTGAATTATAAATTATTACGGAAGTATTTGGAATTACCTTACTAGAAACCCTATCTAATAGAGAAGACAGAGATGATTGTCCAATGTGTAAAACATATTCTGTATTTAATTATAGTGTAATATAAGGGATTTTAGGTGATGCAACATCCAATCTACATCTTTATTTTGGAAGAGAAATAGATGGAGATGTTGATCATTTTAGGTGTGTTGTGTTTGTGTATGCATTGTGTTTGTGTGTGTGTGTTATATGTGTTGTGTTTGTGTGTGTATGTGTTATATGTGTGTGTGTGTGTTATATGTGTGTTGTGTTTGTGTATGTATTGTGTTATATGTGTGTGTGTGTTATATGTGTGTTGTGCTTATGTATGTATATGTGTGTGTATATTATTTGTGTGATGTATGTGTATTGTGCTTGATTGTAGGTGTATTATGAGTGTTGTGTGTAATTTGTTGTGTGTGTTATATGTGTAGGGATTGAGTTTGTGTGTGTGTTATATGTGTGTTGTGTTTGTGTGTATATGTGTTATATGTGTGTATGTGTTATATGTGTGTTGTGTTTGTGTATGTATTGTGTTATATGTGTGTGTGTCATATGTGTGTTGTGCTTGTGTATGTATATGTGTGTATATTATTTGTGTGATGTATATGTATTGTGTTTGTGTGTGTGTGTTATGTGTGTTGTGTTTGTGTGTGTGTTATATGTGTGTTGTGTTATATGTGTGTGTTATATGTGTGTTGTGTTATGTGTGGTGTTTGTGTGTGTGTTATATGTGTGTTGTGTTATATGTGTGTGTGTTATATGTGTGTTGTGTTTGTGTATGTATTGTGTTATATGTGTGTGTGTGTGTTATATGTGTGTTGTATTTGTGTGTGTATATGTTATATGTGTGTGTGTGTTATATGTGTGTTGTGTTTGTGTATGTATTGTGTTATATGTGTGTGTGTGTTATATTTGTGTTGTGCTTGTGTATGTATATGTGTGTGTATATTATTTGTGTGATGTGTGTGTATTGTGCTTGATTGTAGGTGTGTTATGAGTGTTGTGTGTAATTTGTTGTGTGTGTTATATGTGTATGTATTGTATTTGTGTGTGTTGTGTTTGTGTGTATGTGTTATATGTGTGTGTGTGTGTTATATGTGTGTTGTATTTGTGTATGTATTGTGTTATATGTGTGTTGTGCTTATGTATGTATATGTGTGTGTGTATATTATTTGTGTAATGTATGTGTATTGTGTTTGTGTGTGTGTGTTATGTGTGTTGTGTTTGTGTGTGTGAGTGTGTTATACGTGTGTTGTGTTATATGTGTGTTGTGTTTGTGTATGTATTGTGTTATATGTATGTGTGTGTGTTATATGTGTGTTGTGTTTGTGTATGTATATGTGTGTATGTTATATGTGTGTTGTGTTGTGTTATAAGTGTGTGTGTGTGTGTATTATATGTGTGTAAGTGGAAGGAGGAAGCGAAAGTGCCACTATAATGGACGTGGTAGGTTACTTTCAACGGTTACCCGATGGTCGGTGGCTTCACGATTCAAGAGGAGGCCCGGATCGATACTTGATATCCAATGCCAAGTGACTCCAGACTTGCAAGATATAAAAGAGGAGGAATGAGAAGATTGACACCTTTTCTATTATCATCCTCCAGATTACCTGAGAAGACATCAAAAATTTTTTTTTTTTTATGTACATCATCATCACCACTTCACTCCTCTGCAGGCCTCATGGGACATGGTCTTTGTCGCTGTGATGCTGTTGGTGTCTGTCCGGTGGCACTCCATGCGACTAGGCATGTCACAGGCATTGGGTTACAGCGTGGCTTCAAGGCTGTGTGCGTTCCAATATTAGCTAAAGCGAGCAGGGCCGACGGACAGCCGCTCCCTTCCTCTCTCCTCGCGATTGATCCGCCTCACACCTCTCCTCTATTGGCTGATGCAGTATGCATGCTATGCTGGTTGTGTCCTAGTGGCCACCTGATGCGGGAGCATCCGACTTAGCTCCATCGAACAAATCGGAGCCATCGATGCTTATTCAAGCCAATAAAGAATTTGGGCATCATGTGCTTCGATGGGTCATTTCCAACGGGTCTGAATGAAACAAAACCCATCGATAACATATCGATGCATTGAAAAATGTCGATACTCTAAAGCATATCGATGACATATCGATGGGAGGCTATTATGGACTATTTCAAAGAGCATTTGAAGAGTTTTCAGCAAGGTTATCTTCTAGTCAAAAGGGGAGCACGAATTTTTGCAAAGATGAAGATTCAAGAATGCAAGTTCCCATGCTATTAATTACATTCCTAAATTCCTAGGTGTCTTTACTATTTTACAAGTTTCAAGAGTCAAAGTTCATAGAACCTAAGTGCTTTATTATGTTTCTTGTTTCAAGGTTTTCTTTAATATTTTGGTTAATTCCTAGATTTCGTTTCTCCTATAAAAGAGGACGATTCTCCATTATGTGAAACATTTTTGGGATGAATGAAAATTTGTGAGACTTCCTCTACGTGAGTGAACATCTTCGGAGAGTGGCTAACTCCTTGCGGTCTCTTTATCCTTGGAGTGTGGATTACTCCTTGGTGGTGAGCCAAAAGCCCTTTATCCTTGGCTGGTGATATCTTTAGGCCTTGGTGGTGAGCTTCTCCTATCCCGAAGTCCTTTATCCTTGGCTAGTGGAATCTTTAGGCCTTGGTGGTGAACTTCGTAGATCCCGATCCTTATCCTTGGTTGGTGGCCTGGCCTTTATACCTTGGAAGAAGATCGTTCTATTTTATTTTTATTTTTTATATCTTTTTCTTCATTTCCATCCTCCTACACTCCATTCCAGTTATCACCAACTAGATGTTATTTTTTTGATTTTTTCAAGAACTGAAATGATAGTACAATTTTGGTCGAGGTGATAACTGAATTTTATTTGGAGCAACTATCACCAAACAAAATTTGTTTGAGGTGATAACTGAACAAAAATTCAGTTACACCAAGGATAACGTCTAGTAATTCAGTTATCTCCAAGGATAACATTTAGAAAATTCCAAAGAAAATTACCCGTTCCGGAATTACTCACCCACCAACGCATCAAATTGGTATCAGAGCCCGGTTGAACTTGTTTGAGTGATTCCTTTCTATTTTTCCAATCCTTATTCAATATGGATGATCGGTTCCAAGAGGCTTGACTTTGGAACAAGCGCACAATGAAAGGTGGGATCGTGCTATCTAAGACCTTCAGCAACAAATGGAGCGAGTCCTCAATCTTCTAGAGGATCCGACAAGACAAGGCCAACCGGAGAGGCGTCCAAATGATCGACGTCAGCGTGACAATTTGGAATCTTGTCAAAGTTATAGTGGCGATTCCAATTCCACTGGGGGCAACTCTAGTGATTCTGATTCTCATATCCAAAGACGAAGAGGGAGGCATAAGGAAAATAATCGAGACATCAAAGTGGACGTTCCTGAATTTGAAGGTAATCTCAATCTTGATGACTTTGTGGATTGGCTACACACGATCGAACGGATTTTTGACTTCAAGACCTACTCGGATAAGAAGAGGTGCAAGGTTGCTGCCATAAAGTTGACAAAGTATGCTTCTCTATGGTGGGAGAATCTAAAGCATCAACGAGCAAGAGAAGGAAAAGGCCAAATCAAGTCTTGGAAAAAACTCAAGAAGTTGATGAAGAAGAGGTTCTTACCCGATAACTATAAGCAAGATCTTTTCCTAAAACTGAATTCCCTAAGACAACAAGGGATGAGTGTTGAAGAATACATCCGTGAGTTTGAACAACTCAAAATGAGATGCGACGTTCCAGAAGTTCCGGAGCAAACCGTCGCTCGTTTCCTTGGCGGCATGAATAGAGAAATTGCTGATGTGGTTGAACTTCAACCGTATTGGTCCTTTGAAGATATTTGTAAGCTAGCCATAAAAGTTGAGAAGCAACTGAAAGGCAAGAGGTTTTCCTAACCTCAACCAAGGTGACATCCTATTTTAAGGATGCTTCCTCAAGCAAGATCGAGAGCATGTCAACCAAATACAAAGGAGAGGAGAAGAGTGCAAAGCCTTCCAAAGAATTCCGGAAGAAACTTGAAGGCGATACAAGGAAATGCTTTAAGTGCCATGGTTTTGGGCATTTTCAAGCAAATTGTCCGAATCGGTGAGTTATGACTCTTCAAGAAATTGAGGAGATCAATTCAGCACTTCAAGAGGCTGAAAGCAATCCAGACCAAAATGGTTCCG
Organism: Musa troglodytarum; assembly: GCA_023547065.1. Taxonomy (NCBI): domain Eukaryota; kingdom Viridiplantae; phylum Streptophyta; class Magnoliopsida; order Zingiberales; family Musaceae; genus Musa; species Musa troglodytarum. Next base: position 23,383,527 of record CP097503.1, on the reverse strand, counting down.
AATCTGAAAAAGAAGAAGTTGTGGAGAAAGCAGATGATGGTGAAATGTTGATCATACGAAGAGCACTGCATACTGAAGTTTCTCTTGATAATGAGCAAAGGGAGAACATCTTTCACACCCGTTGCACTATTAACGGGAAGGTATGTTCGTGATTATCGATGGTGGAGTTGTACCAACATTGCTTCGACAAACCTTGTTGACAAATTGAAGCTTCCGACAACGAAACATCCTCAACCGCATAAGCTCCAATGGCTCAATCAAGGAAATGATCTTAAGGTAACCAAACGAGCTCTTATATCGTTTCGATTGGGATGAACTATCGAGATCAAGCTCAGTGTGATGTGATTCCCATGGATGCATGTCACTTGTTATTGGGAAGACCTTGGCAATATGATATGAATGCTGTACATGATGGTCGTAAGAACACATACTCTTTCGGAAAGAACAAAAATGCATCACCCTTTTACCCTTGAATCCTTCATTGATACATCAAAATCAACTCGAAGGGAAACACTGTAAGGAAAGTTTGTTCTTAAATGAAACACGGTTGAGAGAGCCATTAGCAAACAAAAGAATGTATTTGCTTTGCTTATGGTAGAGAAAAAGAGTAAGATAGAGCAACCCATTCATCCAAAGATGCATCGCAGGAAAGATTTTGCAGATGTGTTGGAGGATTTGCCACCTGGATTACCTCCCATAAGAGGTATTGAGCATCAAATTGATTTGATCCCCGGTGCTCCTCTACCGAACAAACCAGCTTATCGATGCAATCCGGAGGAAACAAAGGAGTCGCAAAGACAAGTCGATGAACTTATCGACGATATTCTTGTTTATAGCAGGAACGAGGAGGAGCATATCTCTCATTTAAAACAGGTCTTTAATGTCTTGAGAGAACAGAAACTCTATGCCAAAATGGAGAAATGCGAGTTCTTCTCTCCAACCATTGTGTTTCTTGGTTATGTAATTTCCAAAGATGGAATTTCCGAGATCAATCCAAGGTGGAAGCTATGAAGACTTGGCCGATTCCGAAGTCCATTTCTGATGTAAGAAGTTTTCATGGACTTGTTTCTTTCTATCGACGGTTTGTTAAAAATTTCAGTACCATCATGGCTCCTATAACTGAATGCATGAAGAAGGGAGTTTTTGAATGGACAAAGGCTGCTCAAAATGCTTTTGAGGTAATCAAGCAAAAACTTTGTGAGTTCCCTATTCTTGCCCTTCCTGATGCAAGTGGAGTTGGCATTGGTGCTGTTCTTGTGCAAGCACAAAAACCTTTTGGCATATTTCAGCGAGAAGCTGACTGACTCAAAGAAGAATTATTCAACTTATGATAAAGAGTTTTATGCCATTATTCGAGCGCTTGATCATTGGAGTCATTATTTAAGACCAAAGCAATTTGTCCTTCATTCTGATCATGAAGCTCTCAAATTCATTAGCGGCCAACGCAAGCTTAATTCGAGACATGCAAAATGGGTAGAATTTCTTCAATCATTTTCTTTTGTCTCTAAGTATAAACCTGGACACATTAATGTTGTAGCAGATGCTTTATCAAGGAGATATTCTATGCTTGCTGTTTTGGACTCTAGGATTCTTGGATTTCAATTGATGAAAGAACTTTATTCTGAAGATGCTGAGTTCTCATCAACCATCGACAATTGTAAGCAAGGAGTTCAAGGTACATATTCCTTACAAGATGGGTTTCTTTTCAAAGGAAATCGATTATGTGTGCCGAAGAGTTCTTTTCGCGAATTGCTAATTCGAGAAGCACATGGTGGTGGAATGGCTGGTCATTTTGGAGTTAACAAAACTCTTGAGGTTCTTCAAGAACATTTCTATTGGCCAAAGATGAATAGAGATGTGCATGCTATTATCTCGAGGTGTGCAACTTGTCAAAGAGCAAAAAGTCAATTCCATCAAGGGTTGTACACTCCACTTCCTGTTCCATTGCAGCCCTGGGAAGATGTTAGCATGGATTTCGTTGTGGCTCTACCGAGAACTCAAAGGGGAAAAGATACCATCATGGTGGTTGTCGATCGGTTCTCTAAATGGCTCATGTTGTGGGGTGTCACAAACCGGATGATGCAACTCGTGTTGCTGACTTATATTTCAAGGAGATTACTCGCCTCCATGGAGTACCGAAAACCATTGTGTCGGATCGTGATTCCAAGTTCTTAAGCTACTTCTGGAAGACACTATGGAGAATGCTTGGTACCAAACTCTTATTCAGCACTACTTGTCATCCTCAAACCGATGGCCAAACGGAGGTAACTAATCGCATCTTACCACTCTTCTTCGTTGCATGGTGAGTAAATCTTTGAAAGATTGGGATTTGAAGCTTGCGCATGCTGAATTTGCTTACAACCGATCACCAAGTTACACTACTGTATGATCACCATTTGAAGTTGTTTATGGAATCAATCCTCCCACACCTATCGATTTGATTCCAATTCCATCTGACTCTCAAGTAAACTTTGATGGCAAAGATAGAGCTGAGTCGATGAAGAAGCTTCATGAGCAAATTCGATCAAAGATTGAGAAGGCCAATGAGTCTTACCAGAAGAAAGCAAATCAATTTCGGAAGAAGGCCCAATTTCAAAAGGGTGATCTTGTGTGGCTTCACTTAAGGAGAGATTTCCATCTCGACGCAAGAACAAGCTCATGCCGAAAGCTGATGGTCCGTTTAAAGTTATCGTTTAATTGGCGCATAATGCTTACAAGATTGACCTTCCCGAGAGTTTGGAGTTTCGCAACTTTCAATGTGGGAGACCTTTCTCCTTACTTGGAAGATGAAGATTTCTCAGATTTGAAGACAAATCTCAAACAACTGGGAGGATGATGCGGGAGCATCCGACTTAGCTCCATCGAACAAATCGAGCCATCGATGCTTATTCAAGCCAATAAAGAATTTGGGCATCATGTGCTTGATGGGTCATTTCCAACGGTCTGAATGAAACAAAACCCATCGATAACATATCGATGCATTAAAAATGTCGACATTCTAAAGCATATCGATGACATATCGATGGGAGGCTATTATGGACTATTTCAAAGAGCATTTGAAGAGTTTTCAGCAAGGTTATCTTCTAGTCAAAAGGGGAGCAAGGTTATGTATATATATATATACATGTTGTTAGGGAAACTTTTTTGGCGCCGCGCGCGCGTGGAATCGGGAACCGGGGTCGCCTCGTGACGGTTCGGGCCCGTCGATGGCTCTCGCTCCCGCCTCCGACCGCCCGAAGCGGCGGCACTCGGCCGTCGAGACTGCAGAGGCGGGTCGGATGCTCCGCCCACCCCTCCGACGCTGGCCAATCTCGCCCGCTCCGAGCTCCCAGAAAAGAAATATGGTGGCAGTGGTTCTTCGAGTCCACTCACCTCTGAGTGTTTCTTCTCCGTCCCTCCTCGCTTGTCTTACCCATTCGGCTTTGGTGGTTCTGGCGGGCCCGACGGCCTCGCAAGCAGTGCCGCGCAGAGCGTGCCTGGCGAAGCATGGGAGAAGCAGCACGCCGGAAGCGCGATAGCGATCAAATCGATCCGGAAGTAATGGAGCCCGAGGTGTACGACGTCGATCATGTCACGTCATATGCAGACCCTTAACATACCCCCATCAAAACCCTACTCCTACTCACTACCCGCGATTGGGGTTGAGGATTGGGGGTGTTGTTGTCGCATCGAGATTGTCGTGGTTCGCCGCCGAGGTCGTTGTGTCGCGTCCTGCAGATAAGGAGGCGAGCCAAGCCCCGAAACCGAGGATCGAATAACCGGTCGAGGAAGCTCAATCAAACCGCGTCGATAAAGGGGTCGAGGAGCCTTAAGACCCAGAAAACCATATAGTCACCGAACCGTCGTCGATATAGGGCCGAGCCGCCGCCAAGGCCTAGGAAGCCGATGGTCGAGCCGCCGCCAAGACCACGAATCGGAACCGCTCGGGATAAAGGATCGAGGCGACACTCAATCTCGCCGCCAATCCAACAACGCCCGTAATCGTGGGATCGAGACCGCGCAAGGCCCTCGGAAACCAATGGTTGAGGAACTCAGACCATGTAACCAACCGCCGCTCGGGTAAAGGGCGCGACGCCCAACTCCTCACCCGCCGCCATTTGGTAATAAGGGGTCGAGGTCCGCACAAGACCTGAAAGTTATAATAACCGAACCGCTGCTCGATATGGGCCGAGCCGCCGCCAAGGCCCAGAAGACCACTGGTCGAGCCGCCGCCAAGACCTCGGGACACCACTCGCCGAATCGCTGCTCGATAAGGATCGAGGCGACGCCAATCCTCGCTGCCAATCCGCTGCCCGTAATCGTGGGTCGAGACTCGCAAGGCCCCGAAACCAATGGTTGAGGTACTCAGACCATGTAACCAACCGCTGCTCGGGTAAAGGGCAGCGACGCCCAACTCCCGTTACGACCCGCATCGCTTGGTAATAAGGGGTCGAGGTCCGCATAAGACCGGAAAGTTATAATAACCGAACCGGCTGCTCGATATGGGGCCGAGCCGCCGCCAAGGCCCAAGACCGTGGTCGAGCCGCCGCCAAGACCCGAAAGTTATAATAACCGAACCGCTGCTCGATATGGGCCGAGCCGCCAAGGCCCGTAAGACCGCGGTCGAGCCGCGCCAAGACTGAAAATCGGAGCATCGCCAACCGGGCCGCTCGATATGGGCCGAGCCGCCGCCAAGGCCCAGAAGAAGTGGTCGAGCCGCCGCCAAGACTGAAAACCGAACCGCCGCGCCGCTCAAAACGGCTCGCGATAGTGCGCTTGCCGGAATCGAGGAGTACCCGGGCGTGGGTAAGTTACTTACCCGGGCGGTGGACACGCCACCGCTCATTATGACGCCGGCTTCGACCGCCTGCGATGCTATTGGGCGGTGTTGCGTGTCATGCGTCGCCGCCGCTTCGAGACGAAAGGCCGAGGCCCCTTTCTATAAATAGCGAGCCCGCGACACTCTATCACTTTTATCGCGGAGCTTTCCTCTCTAGTCCTCGCCGCTGCCTCTTCCTTCGAGTTTCCTCCCTTGGCTCTGTCCTTTGACTTCTTCCATCGATTCCTTCCACTATAGGTTAGTGCGTGATGGCTCTTCCTTCCACCTCCTCCCATCCGCTTCTTCCTCTTCCTCCCCTCTCGTCACAACCCGTGTCGCCGCTCTCCCTCATCTCTCCTTCCAGCCCTTCCTCGGTGCGAAGCGCGCAGGCGCTAGAGGCCATAATGTGGCCGCACGACCAGGATTCCACCTTGGATGAGCGCATGGTAGGGATTCTCCGCGCGCCACGGCATCCCGAAGAATACAGCCTTCGCCCTCGAAGTAGGGCAGCGGGCTTTCGACCCGGTTCCTAAGGGTTTTGCTCGACCGCCGATGCCTTAGAGGCCGGCCCGCGTCTTCCTCGCATCCAATCATAGTATCCTGCATCTCCCCGTGGCGATTTCGCCTTCACAAATAACTCCCAACTCTTGGCGGTATCCGTGGCTTTCCGGGGAATGCCATTACGCCTAACATCGCCCGACCCGCAACCTCTTCCTCTCTGCTCCGCCTTTTCAAGGGGTCGGGGATACTTCTGCCGCCTGACAGGGTTCCGGTTAGCGCGCCCCACCAATAATAAAGGGTGGAAGAGGCGCTTTTTCGGCTGCCGTAAGGACTGGGTTTTGGGGTCCGGTGGCCGTCAAGGTCCATTGATAACACTGCCCCGAAACCCAATGCCGAGGAGCGCGCTCACCTCGAGCGGTTAAGGGTAATCCTCCCTACCTCGCAAGACATCCGCAACATGTCGGAGAAGTGGCTTGTGGAGGCCGGACTTAGTCCGTGCTCACGGGTAGGCTATTGTTGTCTCGCATCTTTAGGCTTGCCGCCGCACTCCGCTTTCTAACTCATCCTCATTCTTTGCAGAGATGGTGAACTCCGCGGTCCTTCCATGACTCGGTGTTCGACAGACCGCCTCCGCGCCTCTCCGGGGTTCCTGGCGCGGGGTGGCCTCGCACAACCGAGGAGGGGCGCCCAAAGAAGAGGGCTGGCAAGGCCCAAGGTCGTGGTGGACTCGAGGTGCCTGTGGCTCCATCCGCCGAGACGATCGAACGACGGGCGCCCGCCTCGCCGAGAGCGCCGGCCCACCTGGGACGACCGAAGGGTCAGCGCCTCTCCGGCCATGAAGGACTTATGCCGAGTTACGCCGGGAAGGATCAGCCGTTCCTTTCCCGAGTGATGGGCGAGGTTCCTTCGGGGCCGTTGAGCGACCCTCTGGTGGCCCGGTGGCATGGTCTGTCCCGAGGGGACAAGGTGTGGGTCGGGGGAGAGCCCTCGGCCAGCTACCTCCGGGGGGCGCTCCATCCCGACATTGCTCGGGACCTATACACGCTCCCCTCGGAAGCACTCATCGCCAAGTCGGTGTTGTGGGTAAGCACCGTCTTGCGTGTACTCTCTTGGCTAAGCACTTGTTCATCATTTTCAGCTTTTCCCTTCTATGCAGAATCTCCACTACACAACGGCCCTTATCGGCCAGGTGCGGGGCCGGTCGGTTGGTGGGCGATGCAGGTGGCGCAACCTCGAGTTGCGCCCGCCTGAAGAGGCCAGGCGGGTCTGGACCCGAGGCGGTTGCTCTGCCGAGCGTCTGCGGCGACCTGGGTGCGGAAGTCGCGCGCCTGACCGCCGGGCTCGAGGCCGCCTCGGCGTCGGAGGCCAAGCTGCAGAAGCTTTTCCGGACGGAGAAGCTGGAGAACCGCCTCCGCTCCAAGGAGGCCTCGGAGTTGGCCGCCAAGCCCGAGAGAGCAGTGAAGGCCGCCCAGAAGCTCTTGCAGCGGAAGCGATCGGCCGGAGAAGGGGCCGGGAGGCGATCGAGGCGTACAAGAAGTCGGAGGAGCTTCCTCCTCGGGCAGACGGGCAGGGTATCATACGAGTATGGGTACAAGGTTGCCCGGCCCGGTTCGGCGTGCCCTCCGGCTCGGCGGTCGAGGAGGATCCCTTCACCTCATGCCCCGAGGACCGAAGTCGACATGCGGCGAGGTTCCTTCGGACGATAGCCTTCCCGGGCTGCGGCGAAGAGTTTTTCTTCTTTTTGTAGGGCCTTCCCTTGCCCATGTAATCCTTTCTTTCCCTCTAGGGTCCCATTTTTGTACTCCAAATTTTTGGTAATACAATTTCCTTTTTCCGCAATATAATTTCCAACTTCATTCCAATAGCCCGAGTCACATATTGGCACCTTACATTATGTCCTTAAACAAAATACTTCTTAAGGTTCTGGACGTTCCAGGTCCTCGGGAATTGCTGCCCGGTCATAGTCGCGAGTCGGAACGTCCCCGGTCGGACGACTTTGATTACGCGGTAGGGGCCTTCCCACTTAGGTGCAAACTTGCCCTCGAGTTGGCGGGTCGCTTACTTCCGCCTTGCGTAATACTAAGTCTCCCATCCCGAGAGGTCGAGGCGCACCTTCTTGTTGTAACCGGCAGCACTCACATGTTATGCGCGGCATCTTTACGTCTTGGCGTTGGCCTGCGTTCTTCCGGCAGGTCTAGGCCAGCCGAACTCCACTGGGCGAGGTGGATTCCTCATAGTTCTCCACGGAATGTTGGAATGACCAACTCGGTGGTAGGACTGCTTCCACGCCGAATGCCGGTGTGGGGACTCGCGGCGTCTTTGGGAAGTAGTCCGCAAAGACCACGGGATGTTCGGGAGCTCGTCGACCCAGCTCGTCGGGCTTCAAAGTCCTTTTCCTAAGTCCATCCGGGATAGATCGGTTGGTCACCTCGGTGAGCCCGTTGGTTTGGGGTGGGCCACCGAGCTAAACCTCAGCTGGATGTGATAAGTTACCGCGAACTCCGTAAGCCGTCTTGTGGCGGCGGGTTCCGTTATCGGTAATGATAACGTTGGGCGAACGAATCGGGTCACGATGTTCTTCCATCTGACTGTTCGACCCGTTCGGCCGTAATGGTTGCGAGGGCTCGGCTTCCACCCGCCGTGAAATAATCTATCCCACGATGATATGTCTCCGGCGGGCGGAAGAAACGGCCCCGGAGGTCCATTCCCCATTGGCGAAGGGCCAGCGCCAATCCATGGAGTGGCGGGACGCGAGGAGCTGCGGGACATGGGCTGGCGGCGCAAGTGTCGCGCCGTCATCGAAAGCCTTGGCGTCTCGGTGCAACGTTGGCGATGTAGCCACGGCGTAGTATTTTGAAGGCCAAAGTTCGGCCGCCCATGTGCTCCCCACAAGTCCCGCCGTGAACCTCGGCAGAATCACTTCCGCCTCGCCGGGATCTAAACATCGCGGTAGGGGATGGGAAAAGCGACCTTTTGTAGAGCGGTCGCCAATCTCGCGATACCACGCTGGGTTGGCGAGCCCGTGCCTTGACCTCATCCTCGAGGCGGGATCCCATCGCGCTTATACTTGGCACTTCACGAATCACGTGGGTGGAGAGGTCGGGACTCGATCCCCTATCTCCATGATGGCCACCGGCCGTGTGTGAGCTCTTCGACCTCGGGATGTTCCTGCAGGTCGGCTCAGAGGCTAATTTCGCGGTGGTCCGCGCTCGTTTTGGGACACAGGGACCTGGGCAGAAAGTTAGAGGTTTGGGCTTTTACCTTGATCGGAGTATTTTGACATGGTCGGGTCCCACGCCCGATACTCTCCGCCGACTTGTTCGGCAACCAATTGGGAATCCGTGAGAACATGGACTGCTCTCAGCTGCATCTCGGCTGCCAAGCAGAGGCCTGCCAAGAGCGCCTCGTATTCCGCCTCATTTTTCGTGGCCTCGAAGACGAAGCGGAGGGAACGCTCGCAAGGGTGTCCCTCGGGGTCCTCAAAATAGTCGTGCAGGCACCCGGTAAGCGGGGAGGGCGGCACAGGCGTACTTGCCGGTCGGACCTGTTGGGAAAGGTCCTGAAAAGCCTCCGCCGTGACGAAGGGAGGAAGCGGGGGAACCCTACTCGGCGGGTGGAGTCCGGCGTCGCTAAATATACTCCAGTAGCGATCTGCGGTGGCGGGATCGTCCCTCCGGGGTTGAGTGCATGGGACCTCGCGGAGGTGCGGCCGGGCGACCTTCGTCCATGTGCGTTGAAGGCGGGGCGAGCGGACCCTCGGCGAAGGGCCTCCTTCTAGCGCCAATCTGTTAGGGAAACAACTTTTACCGTGACCCGGCGCGCGGCGAATCCGGGAACCGGGGTCGTCTCGATGCAGTTCGCTGTCGATGGCTCTGCTCCCGCCTCGGACCGCTCGAAGCGGCGTCACGCTCCGGTCGTCGAGACCTGCAGCAGGGCGGGTCGGATGCTCCCCCCGACCCCTCCGCCGCTCAAGTCAGTCCTCGCCCGTCGGCCGAGCTCCCGAAAAGAAATATGGTGGCAGGGTTCTTCGAGTCCACTCACCTCTCGGAGTGTTTCTTCTCCGTCCTCCCCTGCTTGTCTTACCCATTCGGCTTAAATAGGTCGGACGGATGGCATGCTTCCGGCTGTGTCTGCGGGTGGCGTACGGGCCTGACCTCGCAGGCCGGTGCCGTGGTCAACTTGGCGGGTAGTTGGGGCGATGCAGAGGAGAAGCGACGTCGGGCGATCAAATCGTGGAAGTAATGGAGCGCAGGAGGGGCGATGACGTCATCCGGGTGTACGACCCAAGACCAGGTGTCACGTCATACTTAATACCCCTAACAGTTATGTAATTTCTAAAGATGGAATTTCCGTAGATCAATCCAAGGTGGAAGCTATGAAGACTTGGCCGATTCCGAAGTCCATTTCTGATGTAAGAAGTTTTCATGGACTTGTTTCTTTCTATCGACGGTTTGTTAAAAATTTCAGTACCATCATGGCTCCTATAACTGAATGCATGAAGAAGGAGTTTTGAATGGACAAAGGCTGCTCAAAATGCTTTTGAGGTAATCAAGCAAAAACTTTGTGAGTTCCCTATTCTTGCCCTTCACGATTTTGATAAAGTATTTGAAGTTGAGTGTGATGCAAGTGGAGTTGGCATTGGTCTTTGTTCTTGTGCAAGCACAAAACCTTTGGCATATTTCTCAATGAGAAGTCGATCGACTCAAGAAGAATTATTCAACTTATGATAAAGAGTTTTATACCATTATTCGAGCGCTTGATCATTGGAGTCATTATTTAAGACCAAAGCAATTTGTCCTTCATTCTGATCATGAAGCTCTCAAATTCATTAGCGGCCAACGCAAGCTTAATTCGAGACATGCAAAATGGGTAGAATTTCTTCAATCATTTTCTTTTGTCTCTAAGTATAAACCTGGACACATTAATGTTGTAGCGGATGCTTTATCAAGGAGATATTCTATGCTTGCTGTTTTGGACTCTAGGATTCTTGGATTTCAATTGATGAAAGAACTTTATTACGAAGATCTTTGAGTTCTCATCAACCATCGACAATTATGGAGGAGTTCAAGGTACATATTCCTTACAAGATGGGTTTCTTTTCAAAGGAAATCGATTATGTGTGCCGAAGAAGTTCTTTTCGCGAATTGCTAGTCGAGAAGCACATGGTGGTGGAATGGCTGGTCATTTTGGAGTTAACAAAACTCTTGAGGTTCTTCAAGAACATTTCTATTGGCCAAAGATGAATAGAGATGTGCATGCTATTATCTCGAGGTGCAACTTGTCAAAGAGCAAAAGTCAATTCCATCAAGGGTTGTACACTCCACTTCCTGTTCCATTGCAGCCACAGGAAGATGTTAGCATGGATTTCGTTGTGGCTCTACCGAGAACTCAAAGGGAAAAGATACCATCATGGTGGTTGTCGATCGGTTCTCTAAAATGGCTCATTTTGTGCCGTGTCACAAAACCGATGATGCAACTCATGTTGCTGACTTATATTTCAAGGAGATTACTCGTCTCCATGGAGTACCGAAAACCATTGTGTCGGATCGTGATTCCAAGTTCTTAAGCTACTTCTGGAAGACACTATGGAGAATGCTTGGTACCAAACTCTTATTCAGCACTACTTGTCATCCTCAAACCGATGGCCAAACAGAGGTAACCAATCGTACTCTTACCACTCTTCTTCGTTGCATGGTGAGTAAATCTTTGAAAGATTGGGATTTGAAGCTTGCATGCTGAATTTGCTTACAACCGATCACCAAGTTACACTCTTTGGGCGATCACCATTTGAAGTTGTTTATGGAATCAATCCTCACACCCATCGATTTGATTCCAATTCCATCGACTCTCAAGTAAACTTTGATGGCAAAGATAGAGTGAGTCGATGAAGAAGCTTCATGAGCAAATTCGATCAAAGATTGAGAAGGCCAATGAGTCTTACGGAAGAAAGCAAATCAGTTTCGAAGAAGGCCCAATTTCAAAGGGTGATCTTGTGTGGCTTCACTTAAGGAAGGAGAGATTTCCATCTCGGCGCAAGAACAAGCTCATGCCAAAAGCTGATGGTCCATTTAAAGTTGTCAAGCGAATTGGCGACAATGCTTACAAGATTGACCTTCTAGGAGAGTTTGGAGTTTCAGCAACTTTCAATGTGGGAGACCTTTCTCCTTACTTGGAAGATGAAGATTTCTCAGATTTGAGGACAAATCTCAAACAACCTAGGGAGGATGATGCGGGAGCATCCGACTTAGCTCCATCGAACAAATCAGCCATCGATGCTTATTCAAGCCAATAAAGAATTTGGGCATCTTTTGCTTCGATGGGTCATTCCCAACGGGTCTGAATGAAACAAAACCCATCGATAACATATCGATGCATTGAAAAATGTCGATACTCTAAAGCATATCGATGACATATCGATGGGAGGCTATTATGGACTATTTCAAAGAGCATTTGAAGAGTTTTCAGCAAGGTTATCTTCTAGTCAAAAGGGGAGCAAGGTTATGTACATATATATATACATGTTGTTAGGGGAAACAACTTTTTTACCGTGACCCCGGGGCGCGCGGCGCGGAATCCGGGAACCGGGGGGTCGTCTCGGTACGGTTCGGGCCCGTCGATGGCTCCTGCTCCCGCCTCCCGACCGCTCCGAAAGGCGGCGGCACGCTCCGGTCGTCGAGACCTGCAGCAGGGCGGGTCGGATGCTCCGCCCGACCCCTCCGACGCTCAAGTCAGTCCTCGCCCGTCGGCCGAGCTCCTCAGAAAAGAAAGATGGTGGCAGGTTCTTGAGTCCCTCACCTCTGGAGTGTTTCTTCTCCGTCCTCCTTGTCTTACCCATTCGGCTTAAATAGGTCGGACGGATGGCATGCTTCGGTGTGTGCGGGTGGCGTCTGGGCACGACCTCGCGGCCGGTGCGTGGTCAACTTGGCGGGTAGTTGGGGCGTCACGAGGAGAAGCGGCGTCGGGCGATCAAATCGTGGAAGTAATGGAGCGCGGGAGGCGATGGCGTCATCGGTGTCTGCGACCCAAGACCGGTGTCACGTCATACTTAATACCCTAACACTACCCCCTCAAAAAGCCACTCCTGCGGGGCGATCTTGAGGATTGGGGGTGTTGCTCGGAAAAACACGGTTATCGTGAGATCTCGGGCGGAGGTTACTGCGTGTCGTGTCATAATTGATGAATCACATGCGGGATAAAGGGTCGGCGCCGCTCAAGACCGGAAAACCGATGATCGAGGAAGCTCGAGACCATGTAGAACGCCGTTCGGGATAAAGAGTCGAGAGCCTTAAGACCAGAAAACCATAGTCACGAACGTCGTTCGGGATATGAGCGAGCGCGCTCAAGGCCTAGGAAGCGATGGTCGAGCCGTCGCTCAAGACCACCGTAACGAACCGCCGTTAGGGATAAAGGATCGGCGACACTCAATCCCCTGTTGCCAATCCAACGTCCGTGTCGGGGTGAGACCGCGCAAGGCCACAGAAACCAATGGTTGAGAACTTCGAGGACCATGTAACCGAACGCCGTTCGGGGTAAAGGCGGCGGCGTCCAACTCCGCATTCACCAGATCCGTCGTTTGGTAATAAGGGTCGAGTCGCGCACAAGACACGGAAAGCCATAATAACCGAACGCCGTTCGGGATAGAAGCGAACGCGCTCAAGGCCGAAGACCGATGGTCGAGCCGCGCTCAAGACACAGGACACCACCTCGCCCGAACGCCGTTCGGGATGAAGGATCGGCGCTCAATCCCCGTTGCCAATCCGTCGTCCGTGTCGGTCGAGACCGCGAGGCCACGGAAACCAATGGTTGAGTACTCGAGGACCATGTAACGAACGCGTTCGGGGTAAAGAGGCGGCGGCGTCCAACTCCCGTTCTGAGCGTCATTTTGGTAATAAGGGGTCGAGGTCCGCACAAGACTTGGAAAGCCATAATAACCGAACCGCCGTTCGGGATATGGGGCCGAGCCGCCGCTCAAGACCTGGAAAGCCATAATAACCGAACCGCCGTTCGGGATATGGGGCCGAGCCGCCGCTCAAGGCCCAAAAGACCAGTGGTCGAGCCGCCGCTCAAGACCTGGAAAACCGATATCGCCGAACCGCCGTTAGGATATGGGGCCGAGCCGCTCAAGGCCCGAAGACCAGTGGTCGAGCCGCCGCTCAAGACCTGGAAAACCGAACCGCCACCGTGCCGCTTCGAAAAACGGCTCGCAATAGTGCGGTTGCTGGAATCGAGCGGCTGGCGTCGGTAAGTTACTTACCGGCGGTGGACACGCACTGCTCATTATGGCGCGCCGCGCTGCCTGACCGATGGCGGCGATGTGCGGTGTCATCTTTGTCACGCCGCTCTTTGCCGAGGAGAGCCCCTATAAATAGCGAGCTCCGCGACACTCTGTCACTTTTTATCAGCGGAGTTTTCCTCTCTAGTCCTGCCGTCGTCTTCCTTCGAGTTTCCTCCCTTGGCTCCGGTGTCCTTTGACTTCTTCCAGTCGATTCCTTCCACTATAGGTTAGTGCGTGATGGCTCTTCCTTCCACCTCCTCCCCATCTGCTTCTTCCTCTTCCTCCCCCTCTGTCACAACCCGTGTCGCCGCTCTCCCCTCATCTCCTCCTTCCAGCCCTTCCTCGGTGCAGCGCGGCGTGCGCTAGAGGCCATAATGTGGCCGCACGACCAGGATTCCACCTTGGATGAGCGCATGGTAGGGATTCTCCGGCGGCGCTACGGCATCCCGGAAGAATACAGCCTTTCGGCCCCTGAAGTAGGGCAGCGGGCTTTCGACCCGGTTCCTAAGGGTTTTGCCCTGACCGCCGATGCCTTAGAGGCCGGCCTGCGCCTTCCCCTGCATCCAATCATAGTATCCTGCATCTCCCTGTGGCGTATTTCGCCTTCACAAATAACTCCCAACTCTTGGCGGTATCTGGTGGCTTTCCTGGGGGAATGCCATTACGCCAACATCGCCCCGACCCGCAACCTCTTCCTCTCCTGCTTCCGCCTTTTCAAGGGGTCGGGGGGATACTTCCTTGCCGCCCGGACAGGGTTCCGGGTTAGCGGCGCCCCCACCAATAATAAAGGGTGGAAGAGGCGCTTCTTTTTCGTCCAGTGCCAGAAGGACTGGGGTTTTGGGGTTCGGTGGTCGTCAAGGACCATTGATAACACTGCCCCGAAACTCAATGCCGAGGAGCGTGCTCACCTCGAGCGGTTAAGGGTAATCCTCCCTTCCTCGCAAGCCATCCGCAACATGTCGGAGAAGTGGCTTGTGGAGGCCGGACTTAGTCCGTGCTCACGGGGTAGGCTATTGTTGTCTCGCGTCTTTAGGCTTGCTGCCGCACTCCAGTTTCTAACTCATCCTCATTCTTTGCAGAGATGGTGAACCTGCGGTCCTTCCATGACTCGGGTGTTCCGACAGGACCGTCTCCGCGCTCTCCGGGGGTTCCCAAGCGGGCGGGGGGTGGCTCCCCGCGCACAACTGAGGAGGGGCGCCCAAAGAAGAGGGCCAAGGCCCAGGTCGTGGTGGACCTGGAGGTGCCTGTGGCTCCCTCCGCCGAGACGACCGGGCGCCTCCGCTCCTGCCGAGAGCGCCGGGCCCAGCCAGGGGACGACCGGGAAGGGTCAGCGTCCTCCGGCCATGAAGGACTTATGCCGAGTTACGTCGGGGAAGGATCAGCCATTCCTTTCCCGAGTGATGGGCGAGGTCCCTTCGGGGCCGCTGAGCGACCCTCTGGTGGCCCGGTGGCATGGTCTGTCCCGAGGGGACAAGGTGTGGGTCGGGGGAGAGCCCTCGGCCAGCTACCTCCGGGGGGCGCTCCATCCCGACATTGCTCGGGACCTATACACGCTCCCCTCGGAAGCACTCATCGCCAAGTCAGCCAAGTCGGTGTTGTGGGTAAGCACCGTCTTGCGTGTACTCTCTTGGCTAAGCACTTGTTCATCATTTTCAGCTTTTCCCTTCTATGCAGAATCTCCACTACACAACGGCCCTTATCGACCGGGTGCAGGACGCCGGTCGGTTGGTGGACGGTCTGGGCGAGCGCAACCTCGAGTTGCGCCGCCAGCTTGAAGAGGCCCGGGCGGGGTCTGGACCCGAGGCGGTTGCTGCTGCCGAGCAGCGTGCGGCCGACATGGGCGCGGAAGTCGCGCGCCTGACCGCCGAGCTCGAGGCCGCCTCGGCGTCGGAGGCCAAGCTGCAGAAGCTTCTCCGGACGGAGAAGCTGGAGAACCGCCTCCGCTCCAAGGAGGCCTCGGAGTTGGCCGCCAAGCTGACTTCGAGAGAGGCCGAGGTGAAGGCCGCCCAGGAAGCTCTTGCCGCGGCGGAAGGCAGTCGGCCGGAGAGGGACCGGGAGGCAGTCGAGGCGTACAAGAAGTCGGAGGGCTTCCTCCTCGGGCTGGACCGGACGGGCAGGGTATCATACGAGTATGGGTACAAGGTTGCCCTGGCCCGGTTCCGAGCGTGCCCTCCAGGCTCGGCGGTCGAGGAGGATCCCTTCACCTCCTGCCCCGAGGACCAGGGGGTCGACATGCCCGGCGAGGTTCCCTTCGACGACAGCCTTCCCGGAGCTGCGGCTTGAAGAGTTTTTTCTTCTTTTTGGAGGGCCTTCCCTTGCCTTTGTAATACTTCCTTCCCCTCTAGGGGCCCATTTTTGTACTCCAAATCTTTTGGTAATACAATTTCCTTTTCGCAATATAATTTCCAACTTCATTCCAATAGCCCGAGTCACATCTTGGCCTCCTTCTGTTTTGTCCTTAAACAAAATACTTCTTAAGGTTCTGGACGTTCCAGGTCCTCGGGAATTGCTGCCCGGTCATAGTCGCGAGTCGGAACGTCCCCGGTCGGACGACTTTGATTACGCGGTAGGGGCCTTCCCACTTAGGTGCAAACTTGCCCCTCGAGTTGGCGGGATCGCTTACTTCGCCTTGCGTAATACTAGTCTCCCATCCCGAGAGGTCGGCGCACCTTCTTGTTGTAACCGGCAACACTCACGGTATGCGCCATCTTTACGTGCGCGTTGGCCCTGCGTTCTTCCAGCAGGTCTAGACCAGCCCGAACTCCCTGGGCCGAGGTGGATTCCTCATAGTTCTCCACCCGAAATGTTGGAATGACCAACTCGGCTGGTAGGACTGCTTCCACGCCGAATGCCGGTGTAGGGGACTCGCCGGCCGTCTTTGGGGTAGTCCGCAAGACCACGGGATGTTCGGGAGCTCGTCGACCCACTCGTCGGGCTTCCAAAGTCCTCTTCCTAAGACCATCCAGGAAAGATGGGTGGGTCACCGCAGGGAGCCCGTTGGTTTGGGGGTGGGCCACCGAGCTAAACCCCAACTGGATGTGATAAGTTACCTGCAGAACTCCGTAAACCGAGTCTTGTGGTGGGTTCCGTTATCGATAATGATAACGTTGGGCAGACCGAATCGGGTCACGATGTTCTTCCATACGAACTGTTCGACCCGTTCGACCGTAATGGTTGCCAGGGGCTCAGCTTCCACCCACTTCGTGAAATAATCTATCCCCACGATGATATGTCTCTACTGGCCGGACGCCGGGGGGAACGGCCCCAGGAGGTCCATTCCCCATTGAGCGAAGGGCCAAGCGCAATCCATGGAGGTGAGCGGGACCGCAGGGAGCTGCGGGACACGGGCCTGGCGCTGGCAAGTGTCGCACCGCCGCACGAAAGCCTTGGCGTCTCGGTGCAACGTTGGCGATGTAGCCACGGCGTAGTATTTTGATGGCATGGTTCGGCCGCCCATGTGCTCCCCACATGGCGCGACGTCAAGCTCGGCAAGACTCACTTCCGCCTCATCGGCATCTAAACATCGCAGTAGGGGATGGGAAAGCGACCTTTGTAGAGCCGGTCGCCAATCTCGAAGTACCACGCCTGGGTTCGGCGGAGCCGTCGTGCCTTGACCTCATCCTCAGGCAGGATCCCATCGCGCTTATACTTCAGCACTTCCTGAATCCACGTAGGTGGAGAGGTCGGGACTCCGGGGTCCCCTATCTCCATGATGGCCACCGACCGGTGTGTGAGCTCTTCGACCTCGGGATGTTCCTCAGGCTCGGCTCCCGAGGCTAATTTCGTGAGCTGGTCCGCCCGCTCGTTCTGGGACCTAGGGACCACGGGCAGTGAAGGGAAAGTTAGAGGTTTGGGCTTTTACCTTGATCAGGTATTTGGACATGGTCGAATCCCGCGCCCGATACTCTCCGCCAACTTGTTCGGCGACGAGTTGGGAATCCGTGAGAACATGGACTGCTCTCAACTGCATCTTGGCTGCCAAACGGAGGCCTGCCAAAAGCGCCTCGTATTCCGCCTCATTGTTCGTGGCCTCAAAACCGAAGCGGAGGGAACGCTCGAATGCGTGTCCGTCGGGGTCCTCCAAAATGAGTCCGGCACCCACAGTAGGCGGGGAGGGCGGCTGGGCGTACTGCGAGTCGGACCTGTTGGGAAAGGTCCTGAAAAGCCTCCGCCGTGACGAAGGGAGGAAGCGGGGGAACCCTACTCGGCGGGTGGAGTCCGGCGTCGCTAAATATACTCCAGTAGCGATCTGCAGTCGCGGCAGGATCGTCCCTCCAGGGTTCGGAGGTCTGTGGGACCTCCGCGGAGGTGCCAGCCGGAAGCGACCTTTCGTCCATGTGTCGTTGAAGGCGGGCGAGACCCTCGGCGAAGGGCCCTCCTTCTAGCGCCAATCTGTTAGAAACAACTTTTACCGTGACCCGGGCGCGCGGCGCGAATCCGAGGAACCGGGGTCGTCTCGGTACGGTTCGGGCCCGTCGATGGCTCCTGCTCCCGCCTCCCGATCGCTCCGAAAGGCGGCGGCACCTCCGGTCGTCGAGACCTGCAGCAGGGCGGGTCGGATGCTCCGCCCGACCCCTCCGACGCTCAAGTCAGTCCTCGCCCGTCGGCCGAGCTCCCCAGAAAAGAAATATGGTGGCAGGGTTCTTCGAGTCCACTCACCTCTCGGAGTGTTTCTTCTCCGTCCTCCCCTGCTTGTCTTACCCATTCGGCTTAAATAGGTCGGACGGATGGCATGCTTCCGGCTGTGTCTGCGGGTGGCGTACGGGCCTGACCTCGCAAGCCGGTGCCGTGGTCAACTTGGCGGGTAGTTGAGGCGATGCAGAGGAGAAGCGACGTCGGGCGATCAAATCGTGGAAGTAATGGAGCGCAGGAGGGGCGATGACGTCATCCGGGTGTACGACCCAAGACCAGGTGTCACGTCATACTTAATACCCCTAACAGTTATGTAATTTCCAAAGATGGAATTTCCGTAGATCAATCCAAGGTGGAAGCTATGAAGACTTGGCCGATTCCGAAGTCCATTTCTGATGTAAGAAGTTTTCATGGACTTGTTTCTTTCTATCGACGGTTTGTTAAAAATTTCAGTACCATCATGGCTCCTATAATAATGCATGAAGAAGGAGTTTTGAATGGACAAAGGCTGCTCAAAATGCTTTTGAGGTAATCAAGCAAAACTTTGTGAGTTCCCTATTCTTGCCCTTCCGATTTTGATAAAGTATTTGAAGTTGAGTGTGATGCAAGTGGAGTTGGCATTGGTCTGTTCTTGTGCAAGCACAAAACCTTTGGCATATTTCAGCAAGAAGTCGACTCGAAGAAAAATTATTCAACTTATGATAAAGAGTTTTATGCCATTATTCGAGCGCTTGATCATTGGAGTCATTATTTAAGACCAAAGCAATTTGTCCTTCATTCTGATCATGAAGCTCTCAAATTCATTAGCGGCCAACGTAAGCTTAATTCGAGACATGCAAAATGGGTAGAATTTCTTCAATCATTTTCTTTTGTCTCTAAGTATAAACCTGGACACATTAATGTTGTAGCAGATGCTTTATCAAGGAGATATTCTATGCTTGCTGTTTTGGACTCTAGGATTCTTGGATTTCAATTGATGAAAGAACTTTATTCTGAAGATGCTGAGTTCTCATCAACCATCGACAATTGTAAGCGAGGAGTTCAAGGTACATATTCCTTACAAGATGGGTTTCTTTTCAAAGGAAATCGATTATGTGTGCCGAAGAGTTCTTTTCGCAGTGCTAATTCGAGAAGCACATGGTGGTGGAATGGCTGGTCATTTTGGAGTTAACAAAACTCTTGAGGTTCTTCAAGAACATTTCTATTGGCCAAAGATGAATAGAGATGTGCATGCTATTATCTCGAGGTGTGCAACTTGTCAAAGAGCAAAAAGTCAATTCCATCAAGGGTTGTACACTCCACTTCCTGTTCCATTGCAGCCCTGGGAAGATGTTAGCATGGATTTCGTTGTGGCTCTACCGAGAACTCAAAGGGGAAAAGATACCATCATGGTGGTTGTCGATCGGTTCTCTAAAATGGCTCATTTTGTGCCGTGTCACAAAACCGATGATGCAACTCATGTTGCTGACTTATATTTCAAGGAGATTACTCGTCTCCATGGAGTACCGAAAACCATTGTGTCGGATCGTGATTCCAAGTTCTTAAGCTACTTCTGGAAGACACTATGGAGAATGCTTGGTACCAAACTCTTATTCAGCACTACTTGTCATCCTCAAACCGATGGCCAAACGGAGGTAACCAATCGTACTCTTACCACTCTTCTTCGTTGCATGGTGAGTAAATCTTTGAAAGATTGGGATTTGAAGCTTGCATATGCTGAATTTGCTTACAACCGATCACCAAGTTACACTACTGGTCGATCACCATTTGAAGTTGTTTATGGAATCAATCCTCTCACACCCATCGATTTGATTCCAATTCCATCTAACTCTCAAGTAAACTTTGATGGCAAAGATAGAGCTGAGTCGATGAAGAAGCTTCATGAGCAAATTCGATCAAAGATTGAGAAGGCCAATGAGTCTTACCAGAAGAAAGCAAATCAGTTTCGGAAGAAGGCCCAATTTCAAAAGGGTGATCTTGTGTGGCTTCACTTAAGGAAGGAGAGATTTCCATCTCGACGCAAGAACAAGCTCATGCCGAAAGCTGATGGTCCGTTTAAAGTTATCAAGCGAATTGGCGACAATGCTTACAAGATTGACCTTCCTGGAGAGTTTGGAGTTTCGGCAACTTTCAATGTGGGAGACCTTTCTCCTTACTTGGAAGATGAAGATTTCTCAGATTTGAGGACAAATCTCAAACAACCTGGGGAGGATGATGCGGGAGCATCCGACTTAGCTCCATCGAACAAATTGGAGCCATCGATGCTTATTCAAGCCAATAAAGAATTTGGGCATCATGTGCTAAGTCGGATGCTCCCGCATCCGAATGAAACAAAACCCATCGATAACATATCGATGCATTGAAAAATGTCGATACTCTAAAGCATATCGATGACATATCGATGGGAGGCTATTATGGACTATTTCAAAGAGCATTTGAAGAGTTTTCAGCAAGGTTAACTTCTAGTCAAAAGGGAGCACGAATTTTTGCAAAGATGAAGATTCAAGAATGCAAGTTCCCATGCTATTAATTACATTCCTAAATTCCTAGGTGTCTTTACTATTTTACAAGTTTCAAGAGTCAAAGTTCATAGAACCTAAGTGCTTTATTATGTTTCTTGTTTCAAGGTTTTCTTTTAATATTTTGGTTAATTCCTAGATTTCGTTTCTCCTATAAAAGAGGACGATTCTCCATTGTAAGCAGAAACATTTTTGGGATGAATGAAAATTTGTGAGACTTCCTCTACGTGAGTGAACATCTTCGGAGAGTGGATAACTCCTTGCGGTCTCTTTATCCTTGGAGTGTGGATTACTCCTTGGTGGTGAGCCAAAAGCCCTTTATCC
>CP097503.1:23234079-23359078 GCA_023547065.1 Musa troglodytarum | reverse complement strand
CAGCTTAGTCAGATTGTAGTGCACATACATGACGAAAAGGAGAGTGGAGAACTATTCCCTTCTGTTTTATTGTCATTGAGTGGTGAAGATGGTTACAGGAACAACTCGATCAGCAGTGCTGGTGGAACATTCAGCTTTGTTGATTTATTTCCTGGAAGTTTCTATCTCCGCCCATTGCTAAAGGTGTTTTAACTTTGCAAACATAATGTTTGTTTTTTTTTCGTAACAGTGTTTTCTGATTGGTTTTCCAGATATATATTGGTTTTCATATGAATAGATAATTAGCTTGGAATTAAAATATATCAGTTTACTTAATGATCAGAAGCTCCATGCATATTTTATTTAATGTTTTTTATTTGCTTAATAGGTGTTTTCTTATTGGTTTTCCAAATAATTTTTTGTTTTCATACAAAGAGATAAGTAGTTTGGAATTAGAATACATCAGTTACTCAAGGGTCATAACTCAGAAGTTCCATGTATTGATTATTTAATTTTTTCTTATTTGAGATTTCTGATAATTATCTCAGATAGTTCAGAGTTATGAAGAAGGACATTCACGTTAGAGAAAACAATGAATATTGTATATCCATATTACTCTATTGACAGAATATTGTAATTTCCTTATTGGCCATTTGCACTTGGGCTATTTTTTCATTGTATCACAACGTTGTGATCATAATAATAAGTTACCACCTAATCATTCATTTTATAACAAAACTATTTTCATTTTGATGTGTCATGTTGTACACTATTTTCATTTAATAATCCTAAATTTGCATTTCAGCAAAATCCCGAGGCATGAGACCATTCATTGAACCATATAATGTACTTTAGAGTTTAGCTCATCTTTTGTCCAATTATTTTTTTTCTTACAAAAAAGAAAGACCTCTTTTCAGTGTTCCAACAAATTGTCAATCAACTTAGTCAAGTTTTACATAAGTAAAAGTTTCATGGAAGAAGTTAAACTTGTCCTTACAGATAACAGTTTGAGAAGGGAATATGTCATACTTTCCCTTCCCTTGATGTATGATTTCATATAAACTAGATAGTTGAATCCTGCTCAAAGTTGTGAATACAATAGTGCCCTTCTGAAGTTTAAAAAAACTTGATGAATGCCCTTCCAGCTAACTTCTGGTTTAAGACAGTTAAATCTGTTTGTTATGGATAATAATTCTAATTCTGTTCCTTATTAAAAACTTCCTTACTACATTGGATTCAATATCTTGCTGAGCGTAAATCCATCTTGATATCATGGCTCATTTCATCCTTTTAGCAAGGAAGATCATAATTAGGGGAAATAAAAAAAAAGCAACATGAGGCTATGATAGTGAGTCTACCTTATCTTTTGGCCCTAGATAAAAAGATACTATGCATAGATACTATGTACAAATGTATATGTTCATAAGGTCTTTATGAACATCCATGATATTTGGAACTTTAGAGGTCTTTATGCATGGTTTGTTCCTAAAAAGGAAAACCAAGTATATGGATGAGTTACTCATAACTTAGGTAGAGTTGAAAACTAATGTAGCTTGACTGGCTATCTTTGGGTCTACTGTTGTTGATATATTGGTGGCCATCATTACTATACTCTGATTGGAAGAATCTCCATGACATATATGTTTGATTTTATGGTAAAATTTTCCTTCTCTATCCATCATCTCAAAGTGATTTTTCACTTTCAAGCAAGGAACATTTTTTTCTTGACTAGATTTTCTTTATTTGCCTCTTAATTTAGAATTTGTACCTTTAAATTAATTAGAAGAAAGGATAAGTTGCCGAATTCTAGGTTGGTTTTTCTCTTGTAATGATTTCTAAGTTTTGGTTCCTTATCATTTGGGCCATTGATCTGCTTGGTTTTTTGGTGATTTTTTGCTTTTGCACCTGATTATGAGGAACACTTTATCTCAATTTTACCTATGCATTCTCATTTGTAGCAATTTTACCTAGGGTTTTGAATGTCGGTCCGTACCGGCATACCGAGCTTTGGTACATACCGTTGGTATGTTAGGGCGTGCCGATAGTATATCCTAAAATCTTAAAAATATCTCCACCTACCACACTAGGGCGTACTGACTGATATGCTTCGGTAACGATTGAAATCCGAGGCGGTACCGGTCGGTATGCCTCGGTACCAGTCAAAACAATAGTGTTGTTGGTAGATGGTGGTCCACATATCGGTATCTTCTCGGACTGGTATGTACCTCCCATATTGGGTGGTACACATCGAAATTGAGAATCCTGATTTTACCTATGCATTCTCATAAAACATTTGGTGAGTTGTTTAAATCAAAGTTCCATCGTTCTTCATTGTCTAAAATCCAAAAAAAAAAATTTCTCACACAAGGAGCACCACATGCTTGTTAAGCAACTGTTACTGAGTGATGTACAAATGCATTTCGATAATTGATCTCCAATTTGTATCATTCAAATTATATTGTCCTCTAATATATATTTGTTTTGTTAGTTACATGTCACAAACTTTAGTGTTCAGATGCCAAGGTTTTGTGTGCCACTAAATTAAATGGGGCAAGTTCTTGAGCGGGCAGCTGGACTTGCTATGTTACATATCTTTTGAATTAGTTTGCTATATTATCTTGTTTTTGCTCTAAAGAAACAGCAATAGAATTTCCTTCTGATTTATTGCTTTGGCAGGAATATTCCTTCTCTCCTGCAGCTGTGGCAATTGAACTAGAATCTGGAGAGTCTAAAGTGGTTAAATTTCTTGCAACACGTGTTGCTTACAGGTTTGTCGATTTCATTTTTGCATCTGGTATCTCATCCTTTTCACAAACCTTATATTTCTCTTGTAATTTGGTTTCATTGATGATGTAATTGGTGCCAGTGTATTATAAAAGAAATTATTGATTTCCGGGCAAGTTTATTCCACATTTTGACCATGCACTTGTCCATAATATAGTTTTGGTACTTGTTAAAAGTGTTAATGGCATGAAAAAATAGTTTGCCTAGTTTTGCTACATTTGCTGAGACCTCTGACTCTAGGGATCAAGGGGCTCCCCTCTTGATACCTTTAAAACAAGTCCCATTCTCCCTTGTTCATCAATATATTTTGTATTGACTATTGAGAATTATATAAGTTTGTGAGGAGGAAATCCTGGTGATGTGGGTTGAGAATATTTGATGCATGATCGTGTAATACTTGGTTCATATATTTAAGATCTATAGGAATATTTGAAAGCAAGCATTAGGATGGTAACGTTGCTTGTTTGTGCTTTGGATGATGGGTTTTCCAGTCATGGAAACATCCTCTTTGGTTGCAGGTTAACACTTGTTATGTTGACCCTCTTTGGAGCCTTAATGATTTTTAAGCAGTAAACCTGCCTGTTAATAATTACAATCTTATTAAGTACATTTTGATCATTCTACAATACATGCTATTCTGATCACTTGAGTATCTATAATTGGCACCAAGGAAGCTAGCATAAGGTATCCAAGATATTATTATATTCATAAATACATAGCTGTATTCCTTGATAGCCAGTAATATTTCAGTTGTAATCATTGCACATTCAGTGAGTATCCAGTACTGGAATATAATACCTTCCCTTACATGCCTATGGTAAGTCAAGGATTTCCTACTAGTGCTGGAGATTCTGCATCTTTGACCATAAGTGTGGCATCTTGTTGAGCCTGCTTTTTGACATGTTAGTTTCATGGAAAGAAACTTGAGATGCCTGCTGCTAGAAAGTTAAAAACATCCAACTTTGCTAGTTTTGTTCCAACTTTTGACATCACTATTTTCTCTCTCACTCCTTTGCCTTGCTTATGAGGGTTATTATTCACCATCAAAATTTGATGATTGAGCCAAGTATGAAGGCAATATATTCTAAAGATAATCAACAACCAGAACATGATTATTTCTTATAGAAAATGCATTCAAAGTCTATTAGAAAGTGCAATGAAAAAAAAATTAGGGTTCAATTTTTTTCTTTTCTGGAGGTTGTGTTGAGGTTTGGGTTGAATTAGGTTTTGGTTCAATTGGGGCAAACTTCCTTAAAAGCTAGTGGATTGGCTGTAAAAGTATATGACCATTTGCTTATACATTTCAAAATATATGTGAATAAATGAGACTCAAACATTGAATACAGTCATCATTCTGATATCAGGTTAGGAATCCCGATACATTCTTGCAGAATCCAAATAAAATTTCATAACAACAAAGACTTGCATTGGTTAGGCATGTTTTGCATTCCAGGTCATCTTTAAGATGACATTTTGACTTTAGATCATGATGTAATAAATGCTAGCTAGAGGAAATTAAGAGAACATAGACTTAAGGTGTTATATTGTTAATTATAGAACCAGTCATTTGTTTAAAAACACAAATGATAGATGAGAATTGACAGTATGAGATCAGAGCTAGCTTTTGAAAATATCAGCTAGATTCCTTAATATCAAAGGGGTATGTTTTAAAGAGCAGTACCATATGCAGGTGGTCAAGAGACTGCATAGTAAATATGCACCATACCGAAGCATATTTGCTCGCATATGTCATTTAATTAAAATACCGAAAATTATGTTAATTAAGTATAAAAACTGCATAACAAGTCTAAATTATTAATAGGCAAATATCAGGTATGACCAAACAGAAATTTTATAGGATATCATTTACAACTTATGTAAGTAGTATGTTATAAGAAATGCACGAAGGCTTAAGTGTTATATTTATGGACCATAAATAATAGTACCAAACTAGTAGTAATAATTGTAAAAAATACTAATAAATATACACCACATAAGTAATCATAATTTCATACTTTTGCGTATTGCTTTGTGCAATAGATTAAACATATTTGATTAAACATATTTGATAACACAACATATTGAGGCTGCATGACTTTGTACAGGGTGGCCATATGACCAAATATGCATATGTGGGTGCATATTGTAACCACTCAGGCTGCATCTTGTTGATAAGAGAAGGATATGTATGTACAATGAGGTAGAAATCTTGAAGTGAAAAAAAAAAATCCCTAGTATATGAAGTAATCAGTTTTGGTTGTGTTGCTCTAGTGAGGTAACATTGACAATCTGGTAATCCATATAGGCACCTGTTCAATATACAAACATAATGTGCTGTATCAAAGATGTACAATCCATCATGTATATGGAGATAGAAATATGCATCCTTCATATTGTACTCAAGCTACACAAACAATTAATGAATGTCCAACTAATATATTGATTGTGGAGATTGCAAACGTTATGTCATTCTCATTGGCCGTAAACCCTATTAAATATGAATTGACTAAATAAGGCATTATATCATAGATCATATAAATATGAAAAGTTGTACCCATAAAAAAAATAGTGATCATATTTGGCTATTTGCAACTGTAATGTTTATCATACTATAAGTTTTTAGAACTTATAACATGAGAAAAAAACTCATGCATGGTTCAATATATTTCAGTTAGGATATGTTGTAATTTTAGTACATTATATGGAGGGGATATTATCCAAATCTTGATTTCAAAATGTGTGAATATGCTATATAAAATTATTAAATGCTATCTGAATCTTGACTTTCAAATGTGTGAATATGCTATAATGCTATATAACATTATTAAAGATGTGTTATTCTATGCTAAAATGCTGCCCTTTGTAGTGCTATGGGCAGTGTATCATTACTTTCAGGTCAACCAAAGGAAGGTGTTTATGTTGAAGCACGATCAGAAACCAAAGGCTATTACGAGGAAGCAGCAACTGATAATATGGGAATTTCCGTCTAAGGGGTCTTCTGCCTGACACCACATATATGGTAAAAATAGTAGCAAAGGACTACCTTGGAGTCAAAACACTTGAACGGGCTTCTCCTGAATCTATTGCTGTTATGGTAAGTGCTTTTTTGGGTATTTTTGTGCTTTTTGAATGTTCACCAATATAATGTTATATACGTCACAAACTTTTAGACATGGATGCCAACATATGGTGCATGGCTGAGAGCTCCATTCTGGGTACCTGACTACACCCTATAGATGAACAGAATCAGAATGAATTTAACTTGTTGCCTTTGGTCATGCATGGGAGGAGAGCAAATTGGTCACTAATAATTTAATTTAAAAAAAGGAATATTATGGACCACTAAATATTTTGATATTCAAATGGGAAAAAGTTACTGCAACCATGTTTTATTGCAAAGAACAAAGGAATAAAAATTCTCAGTTAAACGCACAGCTGAAATATATAATGTCACTGCATCAGCATTGTGTTTCATTCATTTTGTAGTTTATTGTCATCAAGATATGGAATTATCTTTATGGTATACAAGGATTCAAGTCTTGATTTCTGTACCTTCTGGCCGGCAGACTAGTGTGTGAAAAGGCAAACAAAGAGACTGAAAGGTGGTTGAAACTTGAAAGAAGACTATTTTGCAAACAATTGTGGGAAATGATTGAAAGAAGACTGAATGATGGGTTCAATAATCAGAACTTCATAATAAAGTAATATAGGAATTGCAATGGGGTGGGTGTAAGGGTTGGTTTGCAATTGCATCCTTGCCCTGAGTTCATGATGTATGTTCAGTGCACCAAAACCCAACTTGTTCATGTCTGGGGATGCAAGAAGACTCTGGTGTTGGCATAACACCAAACTAGGTTAATGTTGATGAGGAGGACCATTACTGGCAATGGGAGAGGTTGATAACATTGCTACTGCTGTCGTTTTCAAATTGGATGGAGGGGGCAGAGGAGACATTGAGGGAGAGTTTTGCATGTCAGAGGCATAAGAGTGGGAGTGGGAGGGAGGTGTGATATTAAGAGAGGTTGGCAGGAGACTGGGGGATTGAGATTCATAGGTTTGAGGACCGTTGCCATTCTAATTGGAGAGCAATAGAAAACTGATGCCTAAAACAATCATATTGAGCTGATTTTGCATTTTATAATCCTGTAAATTCTTTGTAATATCAGTAAATCAAAGACAGATATCTGAAAGGTCCTATGCATTCAACTACATATGCTAGTATCTCCAGTAATCATTCTCCATAAAAGATGTATACTGTTATACTTGTGAGAAGACTTGACAACTATACCTATGAACACAGTATGCCTCAACCATCATGTATACTTTATTATTGATATGTACTGATATAAGTTTCATTGTTCCTGTTAAAACATTCATGCTTGATGACTTTCCAAGGGAAAAATTAGTACTGTCAGGTATTTATGGTATTTCATTACATATTTATCTGAGTGGGCAGCTGAACAATAAACGCAGAAGTGAACAAGCTATGTTTCTCTGTGGCTGCTGCTACTAAAAGCCAGTCTAAGTCATTGTTATTCCTTGCTTAGTTAACAATTAATTATAAATGCTTGAAATATGGAATAACCACTGTAAAATATCCATCTCCTGTGTCTTATCAGATGTTCTTATTGGCAGGTTGGAAGTGAGGACGTAAGAGGTTTGGATTTTGTGGTGTTTGAACAACCAGATATAACAATTTTAAGTGGTCACGTGGAAGGAAATGACATTGAAGATCTACAGCCACATCTTTCTGTTGAGATCAGATTAGCTAGTGACCCATCTAAGGTTGAATCAGTCTTTCCTTTGCCGCTCGTTCTACTGGCGCGTGATTTGCCCAGGAGCAAGCACCTAGTGCAGCTCCGGTCTCGATTCCCATCAAGTTCTCACAGATTTCAATCCGAAATACTGGAAGTTGACTTGGAAAAACAACCTCAAACTCATGCTGGTCCTCTCAGATATAATGTCAAAGAAGAAAATCACAAACAGGTGAGGCACACAGTGATAAATGGCTTTGCTTTTGATTTGCATGCTGATCTTGATTCCTCGAAATTGCTAACCTGTTAATGTTTGATTTTCTTTTTTGTTTGGTTCATTTGGCTAAGTGGCACATTACCTAAATTGAATTACCAAGTTGTGCAATACCTAACTAGTAAGTTGATCTTTTGAATTGCTAGGAACAAAATTTATAGGCCATCCATAAAGGATGAGAGTCAGAACTTGGCAGTAAGCAGAACAAATATGGTTCTGTAGAATTGCAAATAAAACAAGCATTGCATATATTGCAAAAATCCTATTCACTGTCAAACTGTTCCATTAGCAGACAAGCAAACCAGAGAGCCTCAGTCAAGCAGCAACAGGAACAGCTTGGTTCTGTTTGAGAACCAACATAAAATGGTAGACTAGTCATGCCTTGGCACATGGAGCGTAGCTGGAGGCCATGCTTAATAGCCGCTACACTGATTAAGGCAACTTTAAACATTGACTTGAAACAGCTCAAAGATTTGAACAACAGCTTGATATACAAGTAGTCATTACATGTCACAGAAAATGCACTAGTTTAGGTAACAAACCTGCAACTTTGGGGAAAAATCTTGTCGCAAAAGCTTTGACAATGCTATTGTTTTGGCAATGGCAACTCATGTAAGTGTTTGTTTAGGGAATATGTAAAGTGATTGTATTTTTAATACTATGCAGGAACCAACCCCAGCTCCGGTGTTTCCTCTGATCGTCGGAGTGTCTGTTATTGCTCTCTTTATCAGCATACCAAGGTGATTGCATAGTTTGCGTACATCAACATTGTCTCCGGTGTTTAACCACCCAACTAGCTGTTTCAATTTATGAGCACAATCTGATTTCTGCAGGTTGAAGGATTTATACCAGTTAGCAGCGGGATGGTTTCTTTGGGATCAAGCACAGTATCCACTAAAAAGGAACCACGGAAGCAAATTTTGAAAAGGAGGCTTCATTAGAAAGAACTGCATTCTTTTTCCTTTTAGCGATCATTTTGGACCCTCTGCTTGATCGTTAGTAGGTCCATCAATCACTGTTTTCTTCTGATGTTAACAATTGTAAATTTTGATGCCTCGAAAACCTTCTTCTTAATATGTGCATGCTGATTAGAGTTATAATTTCTAATCAAACGTGCAATAATTTCTGTAGCAGCAATTGCCTAGAACATGTTCCTAAATAGGTATTTCTTTTTACCCCTTGGCTACTGTTCTTTGGTGGTAATCGGCAGTGGTCATAATATTGGCAATTGATGTCTCTGTTTCCATGATCATAAACATGAGCTGTTGAATCAGCAGGATGAACGAAAGATTGACCTTTTCTGGTGTTAGCAAATTGTTTTTTCTATATATATCAATTGAGTATGTGTTTGCATTATACTTTGCTTAAAATGAGGTTTGCCACAGGTATTTACCAACGACTGCTGCTACTGGTTGATACTACACCCCCAATAGCTGGTGCTTCCGCCCACCAGTAATCATTGAACATCACTTCCTTGTCAGTCACCGTCGATCCTACTTGGATAGGAAGGGGGCCAACGAGAAAGTATGGTAACGAGTAAAAGTTTTCTTTTAGATTTCTTGGTTTCGGGTTATACTTTAGAATGATTATTTTTTGGATACTCGGAAAAGAAAACAATTGTGCTGTTTGGGTTTTGAAGGCTCAATTCTGAGTAGATGGTTCAAGTAGATGTTTGAAAAAAGGCAAAAAGGAAGTGGAAAATTTGAAACACTAGCAACAAATGTTAGCATATTGTTAAGTAATCACATCTCATGTCTTCTGTGTATATGCCATGTGTCTTCTTTTGTTTATCTTAATCCTTTTTTTTTGGTAGAAAACTGAAATTTCTGTTTAAGGCTTTGTAAAAATTTAAAATAATTCGTATGTGGTACGATCCATTTGCTAAATATACATTAGGGTGCTTGCTACTTTTCATGCTGCTAGAAAGAATTATAAAACAGTAACCTTTATCTTTAACCATATCTTTTATCTGCCTTTTGAATCGAGCATAGATGGTATTATTCCTGACAACATCCGGGGTTCTCGATGTCTCCACAAGTTAAATATGCTTTATATTAGCATGACAAACTTTATTGTTCGGTTCTGTTGCTTTCGAATAAAATATTTGTTATGTATCCTTTTGGTATATCCAAATGTTGCTATAGAATTTAGTATCTATCTGTATTTCGTTTGATAAAAAATAAAAAAAAAACAGGTGTTAACAGTGTCTTCCCACTATTTTTAAATGCATTTTGATTATTATTTTTCGTCAAAGTCGCATTTTGATCCATGCACTCTAAACCAACCGAAGGACTTCAAGAGCATACTTTGCCCAAGTTCATGTCCGGTCACATCGATTTAGCTCAACAGTTAACGCTCAAAGTCTTACATGGATGTAACAATAATAATGCATAAATGAAAAATCATAATATTCAGAGGGATATATACTTACACTAAATTTGATGACGATAAATTTACTACTTTTAGACAATATGTACTTCCAAACCAATTTTTCAGGCGACAAAAAAACACAATTCTGAAATGAAAACAAAAAGGGAACATAAATATGCAATGGTCAAAAGCAGATGATCCATTCCATCAAGTAGTTATATTGCTTAAAGATTAAAATGCACTCCATCCATCCATCACAAAACTAAATACAAAGCTATTGAGTTTTTTTCTTTCCAGGCGACTTTGCTTGAAACCGAAGTAGGTCACCTTTTGACGTTGACCGACGAAACCATCCGATGGCCCAACCCGCCCACCCAACATCGTATGGTCAGACGTTATGTCGGGAGTCAGAAGAGCAATTTGGTTCGTCGGAGCGTTGGCCTTTTATTAATCCTCCCAAAATACAGTGCTCGTAATGGCAAATCACACACAGGTGGTCACGTCCGCCCGCCCCAGCATGGAGCAGTTGAGTCCTTAATGTTACACCCATCCAATTGTCATTGCCTTACCGAGATTGCCATTGCATAATAATTTCAATCATGCACGTAGTATACTGAGATTTGGATTGCTTATATATATATATATGTATGTATATATGATCGCATGAGTATTACGGCAAATGTAATGGCACTTAAGTTAATCTGCTCTGAAGCAAGGGTGTTGAGATAATTGGATGTCCCCTACACCTGGCACGTGACGCGCACGCCCAATTCATGTCAATAACATGCGGCGGTCGCCATCAGCTTTAACTCTGCCGGTTCTCATTGCTCCACCTAAGCCATCGGCTGGCATTTAAAATTGTACCCGGAACGGAACCCAACCGATTGAACCGGAAGTGTTTCTTGGCTGAACCAAATCGGACCCTTTACTTCAAAATTAAAGTGGCATGCACATGTAATTCAAACAGCAATCTTTTAATTTGCAATTTCTTTTCGCCATAGGATATTATGATTTATTAATTTACAACATGAAAAGTATAGGAAATTGTAATTTCCTCGGTTCGGCTTCGGCACCAAACCAAGCAGCACGGTTCCGGTTCAGTTAGCGGTGTGGTTGTTGGTTAGGCTGGCCGATGTAGCACGTGCCGCTCTCATGTCGGGGTAGGTGCGGGTTGGGGGACTCGTGTTGAGCTCTCCCACCCTTCCCCTTCCCTCTATTTAAGAAGCCCCAACACTCTTCTGAGTCCTCGCGTGATTGCCTCTCCGGGTTGGTTGCTTGTCCGGTGCCGCGGTGATCGATCGGATCCGAGGTAGATTTGCTTCTCCATGTGCTTCGCATCCCCTTCACCCTCGTTCGTCGAATACGTTGTGGATGTCTTGTTCTGGGCTGGAACCTCGAGGTGTCGAACTGGATCTGCGAAATGAGAGATCTGGCGATCCGGATGCCTGCCGAATTGAATAGGGCTTTAGGCTTGTCGCGTTTTGGTTTGCTTTACTTAGCCTTGCCTTATTAGGATTATCCAGATGTGTGTCGTCTCCATCGAGTCACCTTTCCCTCTCTGGTTACATCGGGCGGTTTCTCTCTGAAGAGATCATTTTTGGTTTCTGCTTTGGGTTGGATTTGAAGTTTCGTGTTTCAAACATTTTGATTTTCTTGGAAAATGCTTTTGAGCTATTTCTTTCGGTTTAGCTTCGGCCGCATCTTTCTAGTCATTGTGGATATGCACTGTTGACTCTATTTAAGTCTTGGAGGTTCTATTCTGTAGCCATCCGTGTCGAAGCTAATTTTCAAATAGAATGAAAAGTTAAAATTTGTTCTTTTATTCTTAGTGCTTACTTTAGCAACTGCTTAGTTGATTCTTGTAAAGATAGTGATCAATAACATGCTTTTATTGTATCTTGGGACACATTACCACATTCCTTGTCTTAGCTAGAATTGAATAGAACTGAATGATGCAGTTAGGCTTTTTCGCATCATGTATCTCCATTACTTCTGGTTAATGCATTACATTATCAATCGCAACTCTCGTCACGACTGGCTGCTCCTAGAGCACTAATTCACCATCGAGCTTTTCTCTACCCAAGAGCAAAATTTTTCAATTGTTTTCAAAATTGGCTAATCTTTTTGCAACTGAGGGGTGATTTTTTTTTTTTTTTTATCAAATCTGTTGAATTTCTCTCACCTGTGAGGGATAGGTTTCCTGAATATCTCCTAACATTTCCTATAGTTGCCGTTTTAAGTTCTTGAAATTAGATTCTTGTAAGCTAGATTTAGTTCATGACATTTGAAAAACAACTCACTCCACCTCGCATTATCACATTTCATTCATCCAGTTTGCAGAGTTTTATTGTAAACTAATTCATTCTTTGTGTCTTATGATTACCAATATTCTTTTTAAAATTTTGCAAAGTCTGCATGAAAAATTCTCTTTTGAGCGGTGGTAATTCTACTTTCTAGGTTTGTGTAATGCTATTTTTTTCCCCTACAATAACAACAATGAGCTAAAATGTCTGACTGGTGTTTTTTCCTGTATTACTTTTTATATTCCTCATTCTGTTGATTTTAATCAGCCCTAATGGACACATATCTAACCTCATCAAATGTTTATTCATCTTCTGAATGATGTTATCGTTATGAGCCAGTAATTAATTATTGGCAACCAACTAAGGCACTGGTACTTTATTATTCTGTGGGAAATTGATCATGTGCATGATTTTATTTCATGGGCACAACGTCTCCCATATGGAGAAACTGGGTAAGGCTGTATACAACTGGACGCATTGTGAGGTAGGCTTGTGCACCAGGATGCTCTTCCATACTTTTTCTGCTCATAGACTTTATTTGTTATATTCTGTTGCTCATTACTGTAATTTTGGGAAGACATCAAGACCTTCATTCATCACCAATCAGGCTCATCCTTCTGTGGGCAGTGATTTGACTTGCATGGGAACATTAAATAGTAGCTCTCTTTTTCACATTCTCTTTCTCCATCTCGGAAATCAATACAAGGTGGAAAGAAGTATTGTCTGCCTGAATACCAGGTGGATAATACCCACGAAAATGACATTGCACAAAAAAACCACGTAGAGAAAACCTACGAAACAATAATTTATGAATAATTAACTCTGCCTTCAACTACCTTCAAAATCTTTCATCTTGACGTTGCACTCTGTTACCTTGGTTAAGGCTCTTGCCATTTGTTTCATGTGATTCTTTACCCTGAAATTTTTTCACAAACATGTGATGCTATTAAGCAATTTTCTTTTGGAGAACAAAACAAGATTGATATTGAACTGGAATCACTGCCTTTAGATCATTAAGTACTAAAATTATGGTAATTACCAAATATCTGAAGTTTTCATACACACTCTTTCTCTGTTTCTTGTAATATCATTTTCCATCTTATTCATGGTTTCTCTATTTTTAAAGGGAAATTACTTGTTGTGAATAGTTTAATTCAACCATTTGCAGTTGCGGAAGTTTCTCCTCTTTATGTCCTTACTTATGATACTACCTTTCTTATATATACTGGAAATTCAAAGGTTTACAGTCTTTGTGATAATGGAACTGATTTGTACCTATATACAGGGTGTCTTTTTTTGGCTTTTTCACATATGGCTACTGGACAAATTTTCTCGCGGAATACTCAAGCTCTATTTTACAATTATAAGCAACTTCCAATCCAGCGGATGCTAGATTTTGACTTCCTTTGTGGTTTGTTTGACTTTCTTTTTGTTTGACATGTACTATGCTTTTAGTATTGATGATTGTCTCTTACTTTGTGTAAATTGTTTGTGGTTTCCTGTTTACAGGGAGGGAAACACCTTCTGTTGCTGGAATAATTAATCCTGGATCCGAGGGGTTTCAAAAGCTATTTTTTGGTCAGGAAGAAATTGCAATTCCCGTTCATTCAATGTAAGTAAGAAATTTATGTCAACAGGTACTTTGATAGTCAGAATTTTAGCATGATGATTTGGTTGCTTAGCTTTTAGCTGAGCACCAATTGATCTGATTGCTTCTCTCTGATTCTAGTTTATATTCAGCTCATCCCATTGGTAGCAGATATTGTTTCTGTTGGTGCAAGGCCTGTGTTGACTTTAAGCAAATTATATATGTACTGAAAGATCTACAATATGGCAAGAAACATTAAGAATTTTGAGCATTACTTTGCATACACTTTATTCTGAAGGATTGCATTCTGGACATGGTCCCTAAAATGATTTGAACTAAATATGAGCACATCACACATCATTTAGGACATGCACCTAACAATTGTTGACATGATTAAAGTGGTAAATTGGTCATGTTTTCATACTGACTACCATAATCTCACACAGCCACAGACATGTTTTGGCACCTAATTATGGTTCAATGGCTGACAATGTGAAATATACCATTGCATAAGGTATAGTTGATAATAAGGTTGTAAACAAACCTATGTATATCTTGCATACATGTTAAAAGCATGCGTTTTAGATGTATAATCTTTAATTTTGTGATTAACTTTGCTATGAGTTCTACATGGCATTACACCATAAGATTGATTATTATTGATTTTAATTAAGTGAACTGTCACTTTATATCTGTCATTATTAAATTATTAGCACAATTGAATCACTGTAATACTTGTTGTTTTACTGTAGGATTGAAGCAGCATGTTCTGCACACCCAACTGCTGATGTTTTTATCAACTTTGCATCATTTAGAAGGTTGGTAATCTTGCTTTTGTTGTATGCTTGAAGAAAGTGCATTTCTTATTCTTAATATTATGCTTTTGTTATGACTGCAGTGCAGCTGCCTCTTCCATGTCAGCTCTGAAGCAACCAACAATTAGAGTAGTAGCTATTATAGCTGAAGGTGTTCCAGAATCGGATACAAAGCAGCTAATTGCTTATGCACGAGCTAATAACAAGGTTAGAGACATGAACAAGCTTGAAAAATATTTGTTTTTCTATTATCCTAGAGAAAGTTTTTACCCCCAACAAAAATTTAAATTCCAGCACTGAAATCACCTGTGCTGATCAATTGTTAGTTAAGTAGTATAACATGTGAAAGATTTTTTACTCTGCATAGATTCTGAGCATAATATTTTAATATTATTGCTTAATATCTCTCCAAAGTTGATTTCAGGTGCTTATTGGTCCAGCCACTGTTGGGGGAATTCAAGCTGGAGCTTTTAAGATTGGTGATACTGCAGGAACAATTGACAATATAATCCAATGCAAGCTTTACAGGCCTGGATCTGTTGGATTTGTGTCTAAATCGGTATGTTCTCATTGGTGGAAATATTGTCATTTTTCAATTTGTTTTTCCTGATGTGGCTTTGTTAATTGTGATAATTATTGAAATAGACAATCACCATCAGGCCATCATCTTTATTTGAAAGGAAAGTAGATGATATGTCTATATCTCTTCTATTTTATCAATATAATGTTTTATCTATCATTGAGTAGTCTTTTATACGAGTTAAAGTTTTCCCAAGAAAACATTTATATACTTTATTGGAACTTGAGTTTGGATTGAAGTACCTCTGTAATTAAATTGAATTTGAATAGATTTACTATTTGGATTGAGATCGTTATGTTGGTCCTTTCAACT
The DNA here is from genome assembly GCA_023547065.1 of Musa troglodytarum. Classification (NCBI taxonomy): domain Eukaryota; kingdom Viridiplantae; phylum Streptophyta; class Magnoliopsida; order Zingiberales; family Musaceae; genus Musa; species Musa troglodytarum. Next base: position 23,343,319 of record CP097503.1, on the reverse strand, counting down.
TGTTATGGAAGGCAGCTTGGTAGATGATATGCCAAGATCTCTTCTCGTTTATTAAAATAAGGTTTAACTATTGCTGAGTAGTTTACATAATAAGCTCAAGTTTTCCATATACATGTAATTGCTAGTAGTCTAGTACTATCTCAAAGGCTCAACCATAACATCTGTGGATCATTGAATCTTTTCTCAGGGTAACCTTCTTTTATTGAAGTTTTCTTTTCAGTAGAGCCTCCTTTAAGCAATATTTCCAAAAATGGCCTCTTCATTTCCATGTGGGTTCTGGTGTAACTGGTTTAATTTGAAGTTATTGAATCACTATTTTTGTTAGTGATTCTTATTCAGTAGAACTTCTATTTTGGATTGTAATTTAAATATATGAAACTGTGCTTCTCAGCAGAATTCAAAGATAGCCACTAATAGCCATAGTGACTTTGATACCATCCTCCAACATGTGAGGTTAGTCCTGGAAGCAATGTCTGCAATACCGTACCGTACCAAAGTTTCGACACTTCTCTGGTACGGTACGGTACCGTATGCCGAATGGTACATTTCAGCATACCGTTCGGTATATATATTTATAATTATAAATATTATATATATAAATAAATATATATTTATATATTTCGGTGTACCGTTTTGATACTTCGCCCGTGTAACGTCACCTCGGGAGAAGCCCGAGAAGTCAACGGGCGGCATTGCCTCGGGAGACGTCGCCTCCCTTCTCGGGTGACGTCATCGAGGCGACGTTGCCAAGAGAAGTAAAAAAAAAAAAAGATTTTTTCTATTAAAAAAGACAAAAACGACATCGCTCGTGCGAAGTCGCCTTGGGAGACATTGCCTTCCTTCTCAGGTGACATCGCCTCGGCAACGTCGCCTAAGAAGTCGCCTCGGCGACGTCGCGCGAGCCTCGGCGGCGTCGCTCGAGGAGGAGGCGACGTCCATATTAAAAAAAAAATGATTTTTTTATTAAAAAAATAAAAAATTTGTACCGACCGGTAGCGGACGGTTCGCGTACCGGTAATCCTATCGGATCGGTTTGTACCACCCGAACCAGGCGGTATTATTCGGTATTGCAGACCATGCCTGGAAGTATTTGGGATTGCTCATAGTATTCGAAAGTTCTCTAAAATGAAGGGAAGAATTGGATTTGTTGAAGTTATAAATGGAGGGAAAGCCTGACTTTGAACTTTTTTTTTCAGGATTATCCTTCTGTTTCAATTTTTTTAAAGCTCAAACTGTCTTGACTTTTTACCTGTTGTTCTTGGTGCCTATGTGACAATCACCTAATGGGTTATGAATTAATTCAACGTTGCTCAATTAGAAATGCATGAGTAGATTAGAAGTTGGTTGTTTCAGCCCTTCATTTATTTAGTTAATATATATTCTTTTGTAGTTTTTTTTTAATGACTAAATTTCAACAAGGATTTTTTTTATGACTCCCTTGCCACAAATGACCCACGTGTAGTCATTTCTGAGCCAATTAATCAATAAATCTCAGATGTTCATCGGAAGATAGAATATGGATGAGACAGGTAGCTCACTTTTAGTCATCAGATCCAGCACACTTCATATTGGTGGGTGCCCTCTTGCAAATCTAGCATGGTTATTTAATTTCAGAAGGATGCATAGGGTGTGATGTGATTTTGTAGCAACACATACATTGCTTAGTTACAGTTTAACAAACATGAGGATATAAGACAGATGAAGCTGCTTCCGGAGATGGGAAGCAAGATTCATAATGTGGGAAAACCACACTTTTGGTGAGTTGTCACGGAATGTATATTTCACCAATTGAAAATAAGGAGTATGTAAAAAAAGTGTGAAAGCATCAAAAATAGATTATCTACAGTGCAAGACATATATGTCGAGGAAATCAGATATGGTATTAACTATTTAAATCAGAATGAATTAATATCAATGGATCAACTTACTGTTGATACATGATGGTTTATATTGGAGCTAGTTTATAATTCGACATTATGAAGATAAAAGAAGCATGGAGGTACATAAATATATATTTAGGAAGATTCTTGAGACACATTGGAAAGAGTTATAAATGACTCGAAGGTTGTACTTCGTTGCATTTATCTCTATATTATTCCCTTTGAAGGTATACATTGCTTTTGAGATAAACAAGAAATGGTAGAATTAATAACTTCATGGGTGATTGGGAAGTGGAAGATGAAGAGACTAATGACAAAGCCAAGGAATCATAAAAACTGAGATTTGACAGATTATGTGGAAAACCATTCATATCTCAGTTAATTTCATTAGATGCCAACTTACTCCTTATGAATTGAGTGCTCATTGTGCTTTGAGCCTTTCACACTATACATGTTGAATTTAATATTTTGATTGTGACAAGCGGTAGGGTTCAGGATTTGGATCATGTTATTTTATCTTCTTATCTCTTGGCATACCGATCTAGCCTTTTTTTAACATATTAGCCCATAAATTATACTTATGATTCAAGTTGCTAAGCTAAATGATAATTCAGATATCTGATATAGAATTAAACTTATAGTTGTTATTCTAATGGCAGAAATTGTGTGCATTTCATAGTTTTGGATCCATCCATTTTCTTGGATCTGTAATCTGGTTTCCTTGTTCTACAGTACTTTGTTTGTGTTACTATATTGTAAGATCTTAAATGTCATAATTGAGGAGCCTGTCTAAATAATGTTATTCACTTCTATAAATGTGAACAAACAAAAGACATAAACTTCCCTACCCTAGAATCCTTTCTGAAAACACTCAAACAAGCAAAAGCATAAATCACTAAGAAAAACAATCAATGATTAAAAAGCTTTCTGGTTTCATGTATGAAAGACAATTTAATGCGTAATTAATTGCTTAATAAAGCCAAAGTATCTATTTATTGGAGCAAGTAACCTAAATGACTGGAATTATGACCCTAAATAATGAATTACCTTCCAACATACTGTGGACCAGGTGACTGTATCCTGATTTTACAACCCTATCCTTCTGTGTAAACATGAATCTAGCTAATTGGCGTAATCCTTGTACTCTTGCCACATAATCCTTGCATTCTTACCATGACCCAGAATGTTACACATTCGAGATAACTATGGTGATCATTCTCCTTTTGCCAATTGACAATGATTGTCAACTCTGTTCCTTTTTCTTTGGTTGTGCTTAAACAAGAGGCTATAAGAAAAAAACATGATTTTTATTTATTTTATATTACCTATGCACGGTTCAGGTATAAGAACTTTAGTGTATGGTTACAGGGTGGCATGTCAAATGAGCTTTACAACACAATTGCACGTGTCACAGATGGAATTTATGAAGGTGCTGTTTGCTGTTCTTTCAAGTTCAATATACCTTATTTTTCGCAATCTTGATGTTAGTCCTGGATGTTAAATGCAATTTTCAGGCATTGCAATTGGAGGAGATGTTTTCCCTGGTTCAACTCTTTCTGATCACGTGCTGCGGTTTAACAACATGCCTCAGGTAATTCCTTAAGAATTTAGTTTCCTCAAATAATATAGAATAGCTCTTCAGTAAACTAGATCATTAATGCAATCTCTGGTCAAAATGTCATGTAACACAGTGTTAGAAATAATTGTATACCATATTGTAGATTCTACAGTAATACAAGCATCATCAGCAACAACAACAAGCTGTAATGTCCCAGCTCTAGTAATATGAGTATTTTAATAAAAATTGTTAATGCATGTTTCCTTGATATTTGTTTTTCTTCAATATTGCTTCTGGATCTAATCAGGTCAAAATGATGGTTGTGCTGGGGGAATTGGGTGGGAGAGATGAGTACTCCCTAGTTGAGGCCCTGAAAGATGGAAAAGTTCATAAACCAGTTGTTGCTTGGGTTAGTGGAACCTGTGCACGCCTGTTCAAGTCAGAAGTGCAATTTGGTCATGCAGTGAGTCATAAATGATCTTTTGCTCTTTGTTATGTGATTATAACCAGTTATGGTGCTCATTACTAAGGTATTCCCTCATCCTTTGCTGAATTTAATAATCTAGGGTGCAAAAAGTGGTGGTGAGTTGGAATCAGCACAAGCCAAAAATCAGGCTCTAAGAGAAGCTGGGGCAGTTGTTCCTACTTCTTATGAAGCATTTGAGACTGCAATTAAAGAAACCTTTGAGAAACTGGTACTTTATTGTGCTTCAATTCTTTCTGTGATACTAATTGATGCCATTTTGTGCATTGGGGAAGATTGTCTTATACTGGTTAGATTGTTTTAGCAAGGAGAACCATCAAAAGTGAACCTTCTATTACTGTTTTCTTATATTTTATTGGATAGGTTGAAGAAGGGAAGATTGCTCCTGTACCTGATGTTGAACCTCCTCAAATTCCTGAGGATCTTAAATATGCGATCAAAAGTGGGAAAGTCCGGGCTCCAACTCATATTATCTCCACCATTTCAGATGACAGAGGTTTGATTAATGAATTTACATTTTCCATACAAATTGCATCTTTTAATGCCCAGTAATTTTCTGATTCTCATGTCCATGCCCAGGTGAAGAACCCTGTTATGCTGGTGTACCCATGTCTTCTATTATCCAACATGGTTATGGTGTGGGTGATGTTATCTCTCTTTTATGGTTCAAGCGTAGTCTTCCACGTTATTGCACACAATTTATTGAGGTTTGTCAAGATACGATTTTCCACCATTTGTGCTAACCAAGTCTTTTTCATTTTTAGATATTTCGATAAGTTTGACTGTATAAGATGTTCATTGGATTTAAAACCCATTTTCTTTCTTGGTATCTATAGCCTTTTGATCTCACTCATTGGAACTTTCTGTGGTTGTCAGATCTGTATCATGTTATGTGCTGATCATGGTCCTTGTGTTTCTGGTGCTCATAACACTATAGTTACCGCAAGGGCTGGAAAAGATTTAGTTTCGAGTCTGGTTTCAGGTGAGTTTTGTAAGTTAACGGTGCATATTGCCGTATGATTATTATCTTGTTAATAGTCTTATTGACACCTTTGCTTATGGTCATTGGAATGGGAAATAACTTTTAAAATGCAGGGTTGCTCACAATCGGTCCTCGATTTGGTGGTGCAATAGACGATGCTGCTCGATACTTTAAAGATGCATGTGACAGAGTGAGTGTATATAGTTGGCGTCTAGATTTTCTATTAACAACCCCTGATGGTTTGTTTCGACTTATGGCATCACTGAAACATCTGCAACTTATTTTTGCCAGGGCCTCACACCTTATGAATTTGTTGAAGGTATGAAAAAGAAGGGCATTCGTGTACCAGGAATAGGGCACAGGTATCTATTAGAAAACAAGTGGCATCTAAGCTTCTAATAATTTGTCTACAAATCTAGCAGTAGAGTTTTTGCTGTTAAGTGAATCTCATATTGTTTTACTAGGTTAGAAATGCTCATGCCACTGCCAGATGCATATTTTGACGCACTACTTTTCCATTTGCAATAGTTGGACAAATACACTTATCAGATGATTATACATTGAGAATTTATTTGAACATCACTGTCAAATAGCTTGTCCAGCTAATGAAGTGCATGGAGCATCTCCCTCTTTTTATTACCCTTATAAATATCATTTGCATTGATGAATAGGGTACATAATGCCTTAAGCATCATCATCTCATATGCAACTGTTGACAATATTGCAGATTATGTCAAGTGATTCTTATAATGATTCTTATGTCATCTACATACCTGCTAACTAGTTGATTACATTCAGTGGAGGGTCTGACTAATCCACTATCCAAATTGCAGAATCATATTACATTTGGCTGATTCATATTGCTATGGAATAAAATCTTCAAATACTAATGAAGAGTTGAAAAGAGTTAAGTAATAGGAAGTATTCCATGGAATTCATTTCAAGTTCTTTACAGGACAACTGTCATGTAACTCGTTGATTTGTCATTTAGGGTTAATCTCAGTTAGGATAGATAAAAAGTTGTGAGACAATTGTAGTAAGAACTAGAGAATGAGTTTTGTAGTCTGTAAGAATTAAATAAAAGCTGCTGGAGCAAAATTTATGATTGATGATATCATGATGGAAATGGTATGTAATCTTGTTAAATTGTAACTGTTATACGATGGCGTCAAAGAAATTGCGAAGCATTTATTACAATCAGTATCTGCTATGAAATAATTGCATGGCACACTGCAAACTTGTATGTAAAGATTTCACTCTGTAGGCAGAGATATTAGATCACATTAGGCAAATAATAAATTCATTAATTACGTAATAATAATTATGACCACTTAACTTTGTTTAGAAAGTTGGTGTCTATTTCAGAAATTTTGCATGCCTTTTTCGCTCTACATCATGCATTACCATACACATTAAGTTTTTGTTTTTCCATTTTAGATTCAGTCGAAGAATATTATTGTTCCATCTACATAGAGTTCAACTAAAGTTGCTTTTCTGGGAAAGGAACAGATAGTGTGGTACCAAAAAAAAAAAAAAAAGGATCTCCTATTTTCAGGGTTCATGCATGAAAATGTCTGTTGGTGCTGGATACTTGATTATACTAAGATTGTGTCATGTTGGTTTTCCAAAACAGAAAAAAAATCTTAACATGTATTTTGTATGCTTTACATTTACACCAGTTTTCAAACCCACCTGAGACTTTGGTTTATATGTTTACCAATCAATATTTCTTTTTGGTAATAGGATCAAGAGCAGAGACAACAGGGATAAGAGAGTGCAGCTTTTGCAACAGTATGCTCACACTCATTTCCCATCCGTAAAGTACATGGAATATGCTGTTCAAGTTGAGGCGTACACTCTCTCAAAGGCAAACAACTTGGTGCTGAACGTTGATGGTGCAATCGGATCTCTTTTCTTGGATCTTTTAGCTGGCAGCGGAATGTTTAGCAAACAAGAAATCGATGAGATCGTCGAGATCGGATACCTAAATGGTCTCTTTGTGTTGGCACGCTCAATCGGTCTGATCGGGTAAGTTGGTACTACCGTTCAAGCTTCTTCTCGTTTCTCCCAATTCTTCACCCCTGCTGCTGTTCCATCTACTTTGATGAAGCTTATGTGCAGTTGTTTATGAATCCAATAAAACCACTAATGCCGAAATGAGTAACCAAAGAACATGGATATTGCAAATTTCTTTTTACGGAAGCCAGCTGCCTGAACAATAACCCATCTTTTTAAGTGTTACATTACAGTGAGTGCATACTGTTGCTGAGAAATGAATCGATTTCACTGATTAGTGTGCTTAATTAAGGGGTCGCTTCTGCATGATGTTTATAATATATGTTGGTTAGCATACGCTGTTCTTCTCTATTCACCAAGTTTTGATACAAATCCTCTGCTTCCTAATTGATTGAATTCTTGAATGTTTGATCGCAGGCATACTTTCGATCAGAAAAGGCTGAAGCAACCGCTCTACCGTCACCCGTGGGAAGATGTTCTGTACACCAAATGATCATCTTTCGGCCTCGATAACGCATCAGCATTTTTTTTTTTATGGTCAATTTTTCTTCCTGGCATGATCTCATTCTCCTGAGCCCTTCGCTCTGGTGTTTTCCGAACATCGAGGACCGAGGACCCATAGTGCTCATCTTTTAATCATTTATTCGGATCAGCTAACACGCTTGCATGCATAATCATATTTGTTCTATAGGTGGGTTCAAGCATATCCAAGATATAATTGGAATACTATTATTGATTGCTTTTGCTGTCTGGGAGCAATAAATCGAAAGAGCAATCGATTGGTTTCCTTCCAGCATTTATAGGTTCAACTCGAACATACGAGTTGATCGATGATGCTTTTTTTTTTCTTTTTCTCCCTTTCCAACACAGTACGAATGATAATAAAAATCCCGAAAGCCCAATTCAAAGCGGAGCATGTAAAACTCCTCGGATCCTGATATCAGAAATAATTCAAATTCGATTTAAATCGAACCACACGAAATCTTATAGACCGACGAGATCAATCGAGCGAGACCAGTGTCCCGACAACACCAACATAATACAACCGGACAACATGTTTATTATGCCAATCCACGGGCGACGTGGCGCTTGCTCTTCGCTTAGTACCGGGGCTGTTCACCGAGCCATCCCTCGCCATCGATGTACGAAATGTCCGTAAACTTGCGCAGCTCGTCACTAGTCAACGTCTTCTTCCACCTCACTCGACCCGACTGCTTCGATCCCGGCCCCGTGCATTCCGATTCCGCATACGTTATCTCGTTTCTGGCATGTCCGTTTCACAGTCAACCCAAAAATAAAATGATCAGCAGCTATCTATCTATCTCTTCTGCATTGACGTGCATTGTCATCATGGATTAATTAAAAATTTAAATGGCTAGCTCTCTCTTACTCGTAGCCATGGGAGTTCCAAACGCTCCACCCTTCCGGAACTATGATGTCCGACATGAAGGTCTGGTAAAATATGACCCTCGAGTAGCGCCCCCATGCTCTCCCGAGATACGTCGCTTGAGGCCCCGTCACGTTACACCGCTTGAACACAAAGCCATTTGTGTCGTTGGCCGCGCCCCGCCCTTGCGCCGTCACAAACCCCGGCTTCTCCACGCTGTTTGCCGTCGATATCGTGCATCCCTGCATCCCGTCCCCCTGCGTGTGAGCTATCTGTCTATGGGCTACCATGAACGCGAATCGAATCTCTACATGTACGCGTCGACACCTCGTAAATAGATTGGCCGAGTCCGAAGATGAAGTCGGTCACGCCTTGAATGTAGCAACCTTTGAAGTAGTGTCTTCCGAACAAATCCGCCAGCGTGTCCTGATACCCAACGAAGCCGCATGAGTACAGTGATGACTTGTCTCCCGCTATCAACGCTGCCACCGCTTGCTTCGTGTGGCTGTATCCATCGTACGTGTTCTGCACCAAAGATCGAATCATGTATGCTTCTACTTCTCGCATGCATGCAGGCCTACGCGTGAACCTCGTTCGCGAGGCACAAAGACTAGGAAGCGCAGCAGCGAACTTGACCTTGAAGGTTATCCCTGCAACAACAATGTTCGAGGCGTAGGACGTGAACGTTCCGCAGCTGGCGGTGTCGTGGCCGCGGGAGTCGCTGGCGTAATCGCCCCACTCGATCGACGTCTTCTGCGCTCCCTCTCCTTCGAGTAGGATGTAGCTCTTGTAAGCGCCTATCACCACCTTCTCCCTGCACGCACACACCCCACCCCATCCCATCAACCGAGGAACTACTCCTCCTACTGCTACATGCACCCGCATGCTTAGCGCAGGAACAACAGTGACGATCGAACCTGTAAACTCCTGAAGCGAGGTGGATCTTTATCCACTGGTTGTTGTAGTCGGGGACGGAGTTGATCGCCTCCTGGACGCTCCTGAAATCTCCGGTGCCGCTACGGTTGACGACGATGGTCTTCGCGATGGACGCAGCTGCAGTCGCTACGGGCACGTGCAAAGACGTAGACAGGACGGTCATGAGGAAGAAGAAAAGCAGACACTTCATTTTGAGCACAGGATATCAGAGAGAGCAAAGCGGACCTCGCTCGTCCACAGTGAAGGAGGAAGGAGACACATGTATACAAAACCCTAGAAATATAAGAGGAGGAGACGTATGATCTAAATGGAAATACGTATATGTACAGAAATTGATGATGCTGATGGAAGAACTCGATCGTATAAATCTTTGTGTTGGTCTCCTTCCTGATTTGACGTTTACAAAACTAGATTGGAATTCTCACACTTTGCACAAAATGACAGTCAAGTGAGGCAATAATATAACACTTTATTTAGTATCTTTGGTATTAGGATCAATGTAAGCGCATTAACGAGAGTCTCATACAATCAACCAAATCAAGATTCACACATCCAAAGAGTCAATGTTTTTCTCAATATATTGCAATAACAACAACAAAATCGTAAAGTCTTAATTTTTATTAAGATTAAAATGGTTAATATATACTACTTAGACTAATATTTAATTTATGTTGGGTTTGGTTTGATTGTAACCCTAATTCAACCTCTTTGATTTTTCATGTAAAGAAGTAATGAGTTTACCAAAAAAAAAAAAAAGAAATATTAGTTGATGTAAAATCAATTAAATTTTAACTAATTTTGCTATTCAATTAGCCATCAAATAAATTAGTGGTGTGAGGCTTATCTTAAAGGATATGTATGATTGGCCTTCCGATTTGCTCTTCTGTGGGTTGGGTGATTCGGACCAAAGGAAAGGCAAGTTATACTTCCTAAAATACATTGATTTCCTACATCGTATCTTGTGAAATAAATATCATGTACTTCCAATGTTCTCTCAAGCAACATTATAGAAGATCTTCCAAATATTTTGGCAAAAATTAATCATTTTTTTTATCTTCATTATTAGGTACAACTTAGACATTTTCTTTGATGTGATAATTTTCCTTCTTCCCTTTTCTCAATCCCTGAAAATTAATTGTGTTGCTTAAATATTCTAAAGTTAAGCTCTTCCCATACGCCATTTCCAAGTTTGTTCATCTCAAAGTTTACTTCTTTTAATTAAGATATGCTCATAATTTGCACACTTAAGGATAAACTTATGACTAATCCGAATTATCCGGCTATTAAGTTTTATATATATGTGCGTATGTATTTAATAATAAACTCTAATAATCGTATCTGAATTTATCGAATAAACTCAATATAATATTTGTATTATTTTAATTGATTGTTAAAATTTTTCATGTATATATTTATTGAGTTTATCATTCATATATATATATATACGATTTATTAAAATTTGGAGGGGCGAATATAATATAATATTTCTAAACATGCAAAACCCAGTTGGGGGCACGATTGTAATAATAGCGGTCTTGGAAGATCATTACGTGAAGCAAAGAAAGAGAAGAGAAGACTTCTCCACGTATCCGAGACCCACTCGCACATCCCTTGTGGACACCACCGTTGGCCCCATTCTTTCTGCCAGTAGTCAGACAAATACGTTTCGGGTACGGAACAGAAGGAGTAAATGAAGGAACACACGTATGTGATACCCACGGGCACCGTCTCCTTATATATCTCGTTGAAGCAGCCGCTCCGTTCGACCGTCCGATCCCATCCGTCCCTGATATGGAGGCCGCGCCACCGGCGGAGCTCATCGTCGTCGAGCGCGACCCCACGGGCGTCGCCGTTATTACCATCAATCGCCCCAGCTCTCTCAACTCGCTTACGCGCCCGATGATGGTGTTGCTCGCCGCCGCCATCAGGCGGCTCGACGCCGACCCGGCGGTGGGCGCGCTGGTGCTCACCGGGAGGGGCCGGGCCTTCTGCTCCGGCGTCGACCTCACGGCCGCCGAGGAGGTGTTCAAGGGCGATGTCAAGGACGTGGATGCCAACCCCGTGGCCCAGATGGAGCGCTGCCGCAAGCCCATAATCGGGGCGGTCAACGGCTTCGCCGTTACCGCCGGTTTCGAGATCGCCCTCGCCTGCGACATCCTCGTCGCCGGGAAGGACGCCAAGTTCATTGACACCCACACCAGGTAACTGGCGGTTGTGCATGTTGATCTTTGGTATGAGGGTTTAACTTAAAGCTAGCATTTTTAGACGGGACGCCGAGCTAATAGGTAGAGAAGTTTGGTAGAATAGATCTAAAAATGGTGCTTTTGATTGTTGTGTCGGCCCCATAGTTCCATGTACATCCGCGCTAGGTAAAAGGGAGAAGGCGAGAAATTTGCTAAAAATTTGCTTTTGGTAGGAGAGAAATTTGCTTATTGCTAAAAATTGGTCAAAAGTGTTAGGCACTAAATGGAATCACATAGATTTTTGACGATTTAAACAAGTTCGAAACTTCAGATGTTGAAAACTTCGTTTCATCTAAAACCGTTTCGATTGCATTTTAACTTGAAGAAATACGTAAGAAGGAGATGAAAAGGTAGAGCATCAAAGTGAAGATGGTTTGCAATAAAGTAAATTGCAAGAACATAAATGCAAATCGATTTATAGTGGTTCGGTCATCCGGCCTACATCTACTCTCGATTCCTCTTCGCTTGAGGCCACCAGCTTTCCACTAGGTATCCTCCTTCCAACGGGCGAGGATGAACTCCCTTACAGCTCCTCTCCTTTTGACGGGCTTAGGAGATAACCCTTACAAGACCTCTTACCTCTCTCTTGGACTAGAACACACTTAAGACTTAGAGGGAAGATTTTGACATACTTTCAAGAGAGTTTCCCCTTCTTTTTTTTAGTTCTAGGTACCCTTTCATCCATGAATGAGAGGGGTATTTATAGGCCTCCAGAGGATTCAAATTTGGAGCCTAAACTTGGTTTTTTGCATTCTAGCGATGGTGCCACCGCCAGCACTATTCTAGCACTATTCCATTACTATTTTAGCCCCTACTTGGGTTATAGGATTAATACCTAATCCTAACTTGGTCCAAATCAGCCCAAACAAGACCCAGTTGGCCCCTACTTGGGTTATAGGATTAACACCTAATCCTAACCCAAATTAACGTGCTAACTATGAATTTTAAAGACATTTCTAAGCTATTACAAAGTCCGACATGTCAAGACTTCTTTCTTCGGCTAGCTTCCGGCAGTCATCCGATGAACCCTCGGATATCATTCTGCAGACTCTCGGTAAGCTCCTGGACTTCACGATGATCTTGGTGAGTTCCGATGAGCTTCTTCGGCAAGCTCCGATCTTTCTCGGCGAGCTTCACGAACTTTCGACGAACCTTCCAAAGAACTTTCGAAAACCCTTCGGCAAGCTCCCTACTCGTTCTCGGCCAGTTCCGGCAGCACTCCCAACGAATTTTCGGACTTCTGTCGAACTCTCGAACTCCCAACGATCCATCACACTTGTCTTCCGGCACTTTATTTCGCTTTACGTCTTCATCGTTATCGTAGTTAATCTTGCACATGCAAACCAAAAACTCTACTTCGATCTAGACAATTATTACAACGCAAATTGATATTAAGTTGCCCGGCACGTCATTGGTCGGCGCTTTATCCGATTCTTTGGCATATCGTCCTCTCTTGCGATCCGTTGCCCAATCGGCAGTTGACCTCCGTAACCCCGATATCCTAGGTGCAACTCCGCTCTTCTTGGCCCGATGCCCGACGTCCGAAGCCTCCTGTCAATTGTCGACCGAACCTTCGGCTCGACATTCAATATCCTGACGTGATCACTTCCGGCGCAACGTCAATTCCTCCAACGTCAACTGTCTAATCCTGATCGATAGTAGACCTGCGTAACTCAAAACGCAGTTAAACAATAAACCACAATCAATTAGTTTCATCATTAAAATCCAAGATTCAACAATCTCCTCTTTTTTGATGATGACAACTAATTGATAACTAACGGAGTTAACCTTAACTCCCCGGAGTTTAACCAAACTCCCCCTATCAATATGTCATTGATAGAACACTTGGATTATCCTAAATCCAAGCAACATTCATCACAATATGAGATTTATCAAATCATCATGTAAATATATAAAATATTCAATTCAATGCATGAAGTCATCAATCTACTTCTCCCCCTATGTCATCAACAAAAAGGAGAAGTAATCCTCATAGCTAGTTTAAAAGATATACAAATTTTACAATCATATTAGCTATCAATCAAGATATTCAACATACATCACTTTAAGACATTCAATTATGGCAAGTGTAATCATGACAATTCAACACTTGTTTCTTGTGCAAGTTTGCACTTTGCTTTTCTTGAATTTGTAAGATAGCAAGTTCTTTTCCTCTTTTGTAGGCAAGCAAGATAGCAAGTTTGCACTTTGATTTCTTTGTGATATGCCAAGCTAGCAATTTTCTTCCTCTTGAATGAGCTAGCAAATTTTTCATTTAAGGTGCAAGCTAGCAATAAACTTTCTCCCCATTTATTAATGTCAATAAGAAAAGGAGGATTCAATATGATGATATAAACATTTCACATAAATTTGCATAAAAAAAGTTTACATCAATTTTTAAATCATGATATAGATATATCAATATAATGGATCAAGTTATGATTCGTGATTCATTATAAAAGATATCAAGAAGAACATAATTTCTTTTACTTCAATATTCAAATCATGACAAGTGATACATATCAAAATTCTACATAAATATTTCAATCATCAAGTCATGAATCATACAAAGAAGTATTGAAGTATAGGAGAAAAAATTGATTTAAACATGCAATCAAGTTCAAGTCATGGATACCAATGCTAGCATATTTTGCATGTATTTTTATGCCATGATAAAAATAATAAATCAATGATTCAATCATATCATGTAATGAACGATATCAATATGAAAAATCAACAAGGATCAAAAGATATCATTCATGGTTCATAAATATTCCTTTTAGGAACTATCGAGATCATGATTCAATTATTCATCATAATGCAAATTAATTTTCAATCATCACATAAGGCAAGCAAGCCAAAGTAATCATGTCATTTCTAAGTCATGAAAGATATGAAATCAAAGCTCAAGATAAATCAAGAGGGACATGATTCATTTGACAAATCATTTTAGTAATGATTCATCATAAGAGATATCAAGATCGTATTTCATAAAGAAGGATTTCAATCATCAAGATATCAAAATCATGACTTGGATTGTTTTCCTCTTTAGTAAATGGTAAAAGGAAGCAATCATAGAGGAAAAGATTTTGATTTCCATAAAAGAATGTCTCAAGTCAAGAGTTTTAGAAATCAAAGTCATGATTTATAAACCTTATTCACTTCATCAAGATCATTCTTACGAGATTCATAAATGACATAGATAGACTTGAATAAAACTTATCATCAAAACCATTTTCATAGATCAAAAGATTCACATGAATGAGTTCATTAATCTTGATTAGATTGAAAATTTAACACATCATCAAAATCTTATTTATAATTCAAGTGATTCACAAAATATTATAAATGAATTCATCACTTGTCTTTCATGAAAAATCGAAAATTTCAAGAATCATACATTTCCCTTTTTATGATTAATTTCATTTGAACATGCCTTTGTCTTTTAATGTCAAATAGAGATAAGCATGAAAGTTCAAAACATAAAGGCAAAATCTCATAAAGCATGATTTAAATATGCATTTTCAAGGCATGATAAAAAGAGTAAATCAAGGATTCAATCATATCATGTCATGAATTCCAAAAGGCATCTTAAGTTATCAACATCACATTAAAAAGGCTATTTCAAAAAGATATACGATACGTGATTCATTTGTATCATTTTATTCGAATTCATGATTTATTTTTAAAATGTATCTCACATCGTAAATATGAATCAAGCATTTGTCAAATCCGAAATCATCCTCAAAATTATATTCAATAAATTCATACATGACAAGCATAGATTTATTGAAAAATCAATAAGATAGAGGATTGCATTTCGTTTTTATAAATTTCTATTTATGTGATTTACTTCTTATAAGCATGCCTTTACTTTAAAAAGAAATGTTAACATTCAAAATGGAAAGACAAATTTTGTCATGAAGATCATGAAATTGTAACTCATTAAGTATGCGGCATTTTTCAAAATTGATTCAAGAGATTCATATGATTCATGAAATGAGTTTATTAATTTCAATAGGATAGAAAATGCATTTTTATTTCATACAATTGATTTCATGTGAGTATGTTCAAATTTTCATGTAAGGATCATGCATCATTTTTTAAAAACTGAAAGCATCATCAAAACCATTAAGATTCATGGATTCATCATACACATTATTTCAATTAGAAAATTCTCTTTTGATAAATGAAATAATCATGATATGCGATCTTGATTTATAAAAGTTTCAAGTTATAATTATCAAGATCAAGATTTCAATAAAAGTAATTCAAAAATATAGTTTTGAGAAACAAGAGATAAGTCATATTTCATTTGTTATAACAAGATGATCAATGCTCAAATTTTTGTTAAAATCATGCATCATTTTATAAATCTGAAAAATAATTTTCATTATGAAAATCATCAAGTTCAAGTATAACACAAGGCAACATCAAAATCACTTTTCTTTCATTTAGAAAATTTGTGAGTTAGGTCTTTTAGTTTTACAATTGATTTCATAAAGACATGTATAAATTCAAAACAAATTACATTAAAGCCAAAAATACATTATAGCATATCAAATTGTAAAGTCAAGCATGATACAAGCATTTTCATTAAGACACTTCCAAGAGTAAACATACATAGATATGTATCATGTTTAACATCAAAACTTGAGTTTTGTCATCAAGACTATCAAATTCAAACATATTCACCATAAAACATCATGATAGTGTGTTTCACTTTAAGTTGATTGATCTTGTTTAAGCATGTTCACATTTTCACACAAAGGCCAAGCATCATATAAATTCAAGAAATAATTTTCATCATGAAAATCGAAGTACACAATCATGAATTAACGCTATTAGGTGTATAATCATGCTAATTGATTTATTATGTCAAAACCATACATCAAGATTGGAACGGAAATCATATGCATGGAATTGCATTATCACACATCATGTAATTATCATCCATAATCATTCAAACTTTTGAATCATAACATGCATGATCATTTTTTTAAAATTTTTCAAAAATGCTAGAAGGAAAAGCATAGCATAATTTTTTAAAACAATTTGTTTTAATTTCAAAAAACACAAGAAAAGCATGAAAAAAATTCCTACTAACTAAGTTAAGCATTCATGAAAAGCATCATGTAATTTCAAAATAATTCAAGGGAGTTAAGTTACTTACCTTGTAGTCGAAGCCCGTCAAAGCCCAATTCGCCGTTTCATCATTTGATTTTTCTCTGCGCTTCTTCTTCATCTTTGGCCTCTTCCTCCGTTCAAGTTCATTGTTTATTTTAGATTTTTGTTTAATGAACTTGTTAACATTCATTATTATGTGTTCAATGTCCTCATCACTTGAGTCATCACTCAAGTGGTATTCATTTGTTCGAAATTCCAAATCCTTCTTGTTCTTTGGAAGGTGGTTCAAGTGTTCATCGAGTTTAACATATTCTAGGAGGCTCATTTCATATGTCATTAGCGAGCCAATTAGTTCTTCAATCGGAAGATCATTTAGATTTTTAGTTTCTTGTATTGCGGTTATTATCGGATCCCATCTTTTTGGAAGGGATCTTAAAATCTTGTTTACGAGATCAAAATCCGAGAAACATTTATCAAGTGCTCTTAGACTATTAACGACATCCGTGAATTAGTGCAGTGGTAAAGAACGATAGATTTTCGGCGATTTAAACAAGTTCGAAAACTTCGTACATTGAAAACTTCGTTTTGTCTAAAACCGTTTCGATTGCATTTTAACTTGAAGAAATACGTAAGGAGATGAGAAGGTAGAGCATCAAAGTGAAGATGGTTTGCAGTAAAGTAAATTGCAAGAACATAAACGCAAATCGATTTATAGTGGTTCGGTCATCCGACCTACGTCCACTCCCGATTCCTCTTCGCTTGAGGCCACCGGCTTTCCACTAGGTATCCTCTTTTCAATGGGTGAGGATGAACTCCCTTATAGCTCCTCTCCTTTTGACGGGCTTAGGAGATAACCCTTACAAGACCTCTTACCCCTCTCTTGGACTAGAACACACTCAAGACTTAGAGGGAAGATTTTGACACACTTTCAAGAGAGTTTCCCCCTTATTTTTTTCAGTTCTAGGCACCCTTTCATCCATGAATGAGAGGGGTATTTATAGGCCTCAAGAGGATTCAAATTTGGAGCCTAAATTTGAATCACCTTGGTTTTCGGCATTCTGGCGGAACTGGGCGGTTCCACCACCTAGTTCTCGGCCTCTAGGCGGTGCCACCGCCAGCACTATTCCAACTCTATTCCAGCACTATTTCAGCAAGGCTGAATGGGCCCTAACTTGGCCCAAATCAACCCAAATAAGGCCCAGTTGGCCCCTACTTGGATTATAGGATTAACACCTAATCCTAACCCAAATTAACGTACTAACTATGAATTTTAAAGACATTCCTAAGCTATTGCAAAGCCCGACAAGTCAAGACTTCTTTCTTCGGCGAGCTTTCGGCGAACTTCCGGCGGTCATCCAACGAACTTCCGACGGTCATCCGATGAACTCTCGGATACCATTCTACGGACTCTCGGTAAGCTCTTGGACTTCACGATGATCTTGGTGAGTTCCGATGAGCTTCTTCGACAAGCTTTGATCTTTCTCGGTGAGCTCCGCGAACTTCCGACGAATCTTCTGGTGAACTTCCGAAAACCCTTCGGCAAGCTCCCTACTTGTTCTCGCCCAGTTCCGGCAGCACTCCTAACGAATCTTCGGACTTCTGTCGAACTCTCGAACTCTCAACGATCCATCACACTTGTCTTCCGATACTTTGTTTCGCTTTACGTCTTCATCGTTATCATAGTTAATCCTGCACACACAAACCAAAAACTCTACTTCGATCTAGACAATTATTACAACGCGAATTGACATTCAGTTGCCCGGCACGTCATTGGTCGGCGCTTCGTCCGATTCTTCGGCGCATCGTCCTCTCTTGTGATCCATTGCCCAATCGGCGGTTGACTTCTGCAACCCCGATATCCTAGGCACAGCTTCGCTCTTCTTGGCCCGATGCCCGACGTCCGAAGCCTCCTGCCGATTGTCGACCGAACCTCCGACTCGACATCCAATATCCTAATGTGATCACTTCCAGCGCAACGTCAATTCCTCCAGCATCAACTGTCTAATCCTGATCGATAGTAGACCTGCGTAACTCAAAACGCAGTTAAACAATAAATCACAATCAATTAGTTTCATCATCAAAATCTGAGATTCAACAAAAAGCTTCTTGACTTATCTGGCCTCAACTGGTCTAGTCTTTAGTTGTCTTATTGTTGTCAATTTCGACCAATTTGTCATTATCCAAATAAGAAAAAAAAAGAAGGGGAGGTGATCCATTTGAAACAACGATGTCGCATGTTCTTAATTCACCGTCAATTTTTATGTGTCCACATCAATGCTCTCAAAAATTTATCAATATATGTATGTCTGTCCATGCAAGTGCTCTGATTGATCTTTTACCAAACTTGATTGTATCTCTAGTTTATTTAATAGAAGCTAAGAAAGACCCAATTGCTCCTTGTTTGACATAGAAAAAGATACTCACCAATAACTATGCAATAGTGCTTCAGGTACGTGTAGCTCACATATGGACTCAAACTTAAGATTTATCACTGGTGCAACAATGCACTAAGCACTGGAATGATTCATCAGAGATGCTATTCTTTTATAGTTAATGGTAAAAATTTTAGTACTTCAAAATGGGAAGTGAAGGAGAGGGAATTCATGTAACCATAAACTATTTTGGAGGGCATTAGTGCTAAGATCAATTGCAGATGAGAGGAGTATAAAAGCAAATGCATATTCTTAAGAATCATTCATAAAAAAAAAGAAAAAACAGTTAAAAACTTAGATTCTTTTCTTTACTATGTGATAATCATCATTTGCAAGTAGTTAGTTTTCTACTATTATAGGAACTCTCTCTCTCTCTCTCTCTGAGCACTTGATCTTACAAGTTTATCACTTATTTTATGGTTAAAGTGACAAGCTTAAGTCAGATGATTGCAGGATATATGGGGTCCTTCAGTTTATAGTGTTTAAGCTGAAGTCAGGCTTTGTACTTTCTATTCTGCAATGGCACCTCTTCCGACTGCTTGGGCATGATCATTTTCTAGTGGAAAATTTGTTGATCATTTTTTTTTATTGCAAAATAAGTGTCTTACCAATTTTGATTGCAATAAGTGAATGACGATGTTCAACTTTGTCATCCTAGCTACTTGTAATGTTTGAAAGACTGAATAAGTACCCAAAGTAGCACTAACATTGTGCAAACAGTCAAGTTATTCATTAGATTCATTTAATCATGTTAACAGATTCCCAGCTTTTGAACTTTCTTGCACTAACATTGTGCAAACAGTCAAGTTATTCATTAGATTCATTTAATCATGTTAACAGATTCCCAGCTTTTGAACTTTCTTGCACTAACATTGTGCAAACAGTCAAGTTATTCATTAGATTCATTTAATCATGTTAACAGATTCACAGCTTTTGAACTTTCTTGCACTAACATTGTGCAAACAGTCAAGTTATTCATTAAATCCATTTAATCAATGTTAACAGATTCGCAGCTTTTGAACTTTCTTTACCTTATACATGTAGATGGAATCTTCGTACTTATTATCTAATAAATGGAGGCATCTGCTATTGTGAATTTGTAACCATGAGAAGCTTACTGGCACAATCAGATGCATTGATGTCAATAGTCATTCAACTGATAATGACAGTCTGTTATCTAGTAGCTCTAGGAATCTGAATGCATCATATTCTTGTCATGGAACCTTTTGTGTTATTTTTATTTGCTGTTTGAGTTCTTGTCTAAAAATAAAAAAAAAAAACCTTGTCCCAGGTTTGGAATATTTCCATCATGGGGCCTTTCACAAAAGCTCCCTCGCATTATCGGAATAAGTAGAGCACGAGAGGTATCACTTTCTGGCATGGCTATAACTGCAGAGATGGCAGAAAAGTGGGGCCTCGTCAACCATGTCGTGGACAACGGTGAGGTGTTAAAGAAAGCGAAAGAAGTTGCACTGGCCATTTTAAGAAACAACAGGGACATGGTGTTGATGTACAAGTCAGTCATCAATGATGGTTTCAAATTGGATCTGGGTCATGCTCTTGCCCTTGAAAAGGTGATTCTTTTAATAATTTCTTTATATTTTTCTGTCGCATTTGGCTGATAGGCCTTAAAATCCAAATTCAAATGCATAAAGGAAAATTTGTCAATTAGATTAACTGATCAAATTGAGGACCTATTATGTGGTATAATGATCTAATTGCTTGTAATGTAGGATCGGGCAACCTGTGTATGTGGCTCTTGTAATGGCAAGTCCTGGAATCTCTTTGAACGGATGCTGATGCACCTTCAAACTTCACAGGAACAATCTTAGGACAAAGTGTAGTTTGATTGCCAGACCTTCCTGTTTGTCAAAATCCCAATGGCAAAACAAGTCGACCAACTAGGCATCCCCCATGGATCACAAGTCCTTTCTATCCATTCCATGCATATGCTCATGGCTGACATTCATCCTAATGAGCCTTCCTTTGCACCAACCTTAGGACTTCAGTAAGGCTACATGACTGATTCTTTGCCAGTTGAGGATTACAAAATTCTTGCAATGGAATTCCAGAACAATGAACCTTCTCCTGTGTAAATAGCAATCAGGCAGTGCAGCTTGTTATCTTTTATCATTTACCTTAATAGCTTATCCAGTTATTTTTTGGTTCCTAAACTATTTTTGGGTCTCATTACATGTTTCTTTTCTGACAAAATATTCAGGAGAGAGCTCATAGCTATTATAATGGCATGACCAAGGGGCAATTTGCAGCCATGCAGAAGTTTATATCAAGTCGAAGTTCAAAGTCTTCCAAGCTGTAGTTGTTTCACAATGTTCCATGTAAGATGTGATCGGTAATAAGCAGTTCTACAGCCACATGATTAATCTTTTCTTAATGTGGGTTGTAACAAATGTAATGTTGTATGCAAGTTCTTAAGCAGCTTGAAAATAAAACAATATTCAAATAGCTAAATCTTCCTCTCTCTTTTTTTTTTATTTTGCAACAGTTTTTAGAAACTTCAGTATCAAAGAAACCACTTTGTTTAAAGTTGCCTGTTAAGCGTTGAGTATCCTACTCAATGGTTTCACAAATCATGTAGAACACATTTCTTGCTCATATTTGCAAGCCACTTTGAATGAATGCTTCTAAAGTTGAAATTTTGGCGATGTATATATTTTTTTTAATATTTGTATGTCATTCAGGTGTAGCTTTATGTTGTCATTTACCAATTGTTGCATCAGAATATAATGTTTATATTTAATTATTGATTAAAGGAGTGAACTTTGTTAGTGCTTAGCATTCTTTTTTTTTGAATAATGGATATTTGAGTGCATGTATCAACATCTAAGAATACATCATCTCAACACACACACACACACACACAAAAAAAAGTTCAACTTATAATATTTGGACATCTAAATTTAGATTTTCTTACATTTGTGATATTGCTCGCTAGATTGAAATATTAATTTTAAATTATTCGAGCATCCTTAAACTGTAATGCTATGGGTAATTTATTAATCATGAAATTAATGTAAAGATTATTAATTTTCATTATATAAAAATCATGATAGTGTTCCTGAGGGTATTATGTTTTTTCCTTTTGTCTCTTAGCTCTCCCCTTATCGACCTTTTTCATGCTCTCGTCTGCTATTGACTTCCACGATGTGCTTGGCATTGTCTACAATGATGTCCTCTACATACTCGAGATGAGTGTGGAGGTGTTCGTTTCTTTCTCTTGTTTCTGTTTTAACGATTACGTAGTCTTTGGATTAGATCGATGTAAATATTTTGATGACTTCGCAATAGCTAAAGTATCTTTTAGCTCTAATTATAAGTATTTAGAATGTGTTAACATATATTAGAGCAATAATTATGAAATGGATAATTTCATAATTATCCAACATGTTATAAAATAAATAAAACAAGCATAATTCTCAAACCCACAACTAAATTTAACTAATCAAATTCAAATATATATATATATATATATATATATATATATATGAATGGATTTTTTAATTTTTTTAATACGACTTCTAAGGAGAGTAAAAGAAAAGTATCTCAACTAATGTTTTTGAATAGTAAAGTAAAATTTCGGTTTTTTCTCCTTATGTTTCAACAATCCCTCCTAAAAGACTTAAATTTCCTTCAAATAAATAAATAATTTAAATAAATAAATAAAAATAAAATTATTAAAAACTAAATGTTGTTAGTGTATGCATTATGCTATCAATGTGGTATTTTTTTTTCAAAGACTTAACCTCATTTAGCGAAGTAAGCATCATCCGAGAGAAATCGAGTGAATCAAGTCTTAAACCATGTTCCTTCAAGTCAAACTTCACCTAACTCACACACAATATGAAACATGTATTTGAGGGTTATGCATTAATAGTCATACATAAGTATCTTGTTTATTTATGAGAGATTTTAAGGATTGTCCATATCCTAACCACAATTATCTATGGATTCTCTCGTATATGAGAGCCCTTACCATCGATATGTGTAGAGTCACATCTCGCAAAAAAAAAATACTATAATAAAAAGTACTAATCATCATAGGGATAGGGTTAGCGATAAACTCCATATCTATATGCATTAAAATACTAACTTTTATGCTCCTTAGCTAACTAATTGGTTTGTTATTACCACATTTAACCTCTTTCAAGAGATCGTCTGTCACAAAGGCTGAGTTCTCACCATTGGAAAGGCTCATTTTAAATAAAGACTCATCCATCTCGATAACGCTGAGACATTATTCCTATTTAAGTATTTAGTAAGTGATGAGGATATTGAATATGACATGACGTCCGGTCCTGTGTATTTGACCCGGGTGATGTCTTCGCCCCTCCTGCGACCCGTACTCCCGCTGCAGATCAACCCGACGTCGCTTCTCCTCGGCCTCGCCCCGCGCCCATGCTGAGTTGACCGCGCTACCAGTCTGCCGGTCAGGCCCGTGCACCACCCTCAGACGCAACCAGAAACACGCTAACTCCCCGACCTATTTAAGCAACAGAAGGAGGAGGAAGGAGGGGCGGGACTCTTCAATTAATATACTCTGGCTGAGACCGGGGAGAGAGGGAGAGAACAGGAGGAAAAGAGATGGAGAGGAGGGGGGAACGAGCACTAAGAAAGAGAAGAGAACAGATTTAGGAGGAGAAAAGGAGGAGGAGGAACGAGGAGATAATAGATGGGAGGGAAAAAAGGGGGGACTCTCTCCCCTCGCGGCACGGCAGCAGCCACTCTCTCCCTCGCCGCCGCAGACCACTCTCTCCTCATCGCATGGCAAAGCACCCGAGCTCCCATCGCTGCATGGCATAACCGAGTTCCCATCACGAGAGGAGCAGCATTGACTCGAGACATCGACGGCCAAAGGATCTCTCTCTCTACCTCTCTCTCTCTATATTAAACACTCTACTCACTCATCCGACGACTTGATCGTCTGAGGGGCTCGCGGAAACCCCACCCGACCGTGTGCAGAACCGAGGGGCATGCAGCAAGCTGGGTCACCGATGAAGGAACCGGCCCGGCCGAGCGGATGATCCGCTTCTCCCGACCTAACGCCGGCTTTCGCCCGAGATCGATGAGAGGCGACCGCGCATTCGGACTCAACTCACCGCGACGGCCCCGAGGCCACGGCAAAAGATGTTTACCCACAAACAGATTGGCGCTAGAAGGAGGACCCGTTGTCGCAAGGTTAGCTCCATCTAATCTCCGGTTCGAACTACGTTGCTCGCGACATCATGTTCAGCCGCTGCATGGTTCTCGCTGGTTGCTCATGCAGCCACTCGCCAAATCCGAGCCCGAGTGTGCTGCTCGGCACAAGAAGCTCGAGCCGGCGAAGCTCGGCAACACTTCGCTGCATAGTTAGCGCTTGCCACCGCCAAATAAAGCCCGAGCTACAGTTGCTCGTAATGTCGCGTCGCCGCTGCATGGTTCATCGCCGCATCGCTGCCTCATGCAGCCACTCGGCCAAATCTAGGCCCGAGTACGCTGCTCGGCGAAGCCCGAGCTGCGGCTCGGCAACCCCTTCGCTGCATGGTTAGCGCTGCACCAAGCAGCCGCTCGGGCGTTGAAAGCCTGAGCTGCTGGCTCAAGAACCCCTTCGCCATGCGTAGTTTGCAGCTGCACCAAGCAGCTGCACGGCAGCGGCAAAGCCCGAGCCGATATGCTCGGCAACACATTGCTGCCTCATGCAGCCACTCGACCAAATCTGAGCCCGAGTGCTGCTCTCGGCAGCAGGCCCGAGCTCGCAACACTTCGCCGCTGTAGTTAGCAGCTGCACCAAGAAGTCGCTCTACGGGCGAAAGCCCGAGCTACGGTTGCTCGGCACCATGTCAGCCACGCATGGTTCATCGCTGCATCGCTGCCTCATGCAGCCACTCGGCCAAATCTGAGCCCGAGTACGCTGCTCGGCAGCGGAAGCCTGAGCTGGCGGCTCGCAACCCTTCGCTGCGAGTTTGCAGACTGCACCAAGCAACCGCCGGCAGCCGAAGTTCGAGCTACGCGGCTCGGCACCGCGTCGCCGCTGCATGGTCCATCACACATTGCTTGCCTCATGCAGCCACTCGCCAAATCTGAGCCCGAGTGCTGCTCGGCAGCAGAAGCCCGAGCCGCGGTCTCGGCAACACTTCGCCGCGTAGCGCGCTGCACCGCAGTTGCTCGGCGGTGAAAGCCCGAGCTAAAGTGCTCGGCACCATGTCGGGCCGGCTGCATGGTTCATCGCTGCATCGCTGCCTCATGCAGCCACTCGGCCAAATCTGAGCCCGAGTACGCTGCTCGGCAGCGGAAGCCCGAGCCAAGGCTTCTGCAACCCTTCGCAGAGGTTTGCACCGCACTGCCACCGCCGACAACGAAGCCCGAGCTACAGCTGCACCGCGTCATGTCGCTTCGCTGCATGGTCCATCACTGCATTGTTGCCGTTCATGCAGCCACTTACCAACCGAGCCCGAGTGTGCTGCTCGGCAAGAGAAGCCCGAGCCGCTAAGCTCGCAACACTTCAGTGTAGTTTGCAGCTGCACAGCTGCTCGGCAAATGAAGTCCGAGCTGCGATGCTCGGCAGAACCCTTCGCTGCATGGTTAGCGCTGCACTGCAAGCCGCCGCTGTAAGCCCGAGCTGCGGCTCGCAACCCCTTCGTTGCATGGTTAGCGCTTGCACTGGGCAGCCGGCAATGCCCCGAGCCGCTAAGCTCGCAACCCCTTCACGCATGGTTAGCATTGCACCAAGCAGCCGCCGACAAATGAAGCCCGAGCCGCGGCTCGGCAACCCTTCGCAGAGTTTGCAGCTTGCACCAAGTACCGCTCGCAGCGAAGTCCGAGCCGATGTTCGGCAACCCCTTCGCTGCGTGGTTAGCAGCTACCAAGCAGCTGCTCGGCATGGAAGCCCGAGCCGCGGCTCGGCAACCCTTCGCCGCATGGTTAGCAGCTGCTAAGCAACCGCTGGCAGCCAAGAAGCCCGGCTCGGCAACCCTTCGCTGCATGGTTAGCATGCACCAAGCAGCTGCTCGCAGCGAAGCCCGAGCTGCGGCTCGCAACCCTTCGAAGCGTAGTTTGCAAAAGACTGCCAAGCCGCGCCGAAGTCCGAGTCGATGCTCGCAACCCCTTCGCTGCATGGTTAGTAGTTGCACCAAGCAGCTGCTCGGGCAGTTGGAAGCCCGAGCTGCGGCTCGGCAACCCTTCGCTGCGTAGTTTGCAGCTGCACTGGGCAGCTGCTCAAATAAAGTCGAGCCGCGATGCTCGGCAACACTTCGCCAGAGTTTGGTACCGCACCAAGCAGCTCCGCCAACCAAAGCCCGAGCTGCGATGCTTGGCAACCCTTTGCTGCGTGGTTTGCAGCTACACGCAAGCAGATGTCCGCCGGTTCGAGCCGTGACGCCGCCACTCACGCTTCGCACTTCATCCGCATGCATTGTAGCTGCACCAAGCACCGCTCGGCTTAAAACTACCCGAGCTATGTCGCTCGCCAATAGAAGCGATGCGTCTGATTGTTGTTACTCCTTTGCAATATCTTACTGGACTTCACCAGTTGAGCAAGCCATGCAACTTAATCCTCATGGACTGCCGATCAAAGGCGCTCATCAAGAAGCTCCCACGAAATCGACCTCTCCTCATACAGGCTCACGCAGTATGGGGTCAGCGGTGCATAGCAAAAGAATTCTGCAAAGAAGAGGAATCCGATCTTCTACGTATACCGATGACGGTGTTAGAACGAAGCTCATGTGTCTTCTCGGTCTTGAGCGTGGCTCGACTTCTTATCCCGAATCTGGTTCGGCTTCATGATCTGAGCGTGCTCGATCATCGCTTTTCCGGTCTTGAGCGCGTTCACCCCTTATCCCGAATGGTGGTTTGGTTCTCATGATCTTGAGCGATGCTCGACAACGGTTTCTCGGTCTTGTGCGCTCGACTTTATCCCTAACGGCTTGCCATGGTGTTGAGTGGCGCCGACCATCGGTTTCTGGTCTTGTGCCTCGATTCTCATCCCAACGCGTTCTGCTTACAGGTGTTGAGTGGCGCCGACCATCGGCTTTTCGGTCTTGTGCGGGCTCGACTTTATCCCGAACTGGTTCAAGCATGGTGCTGAGTGGCGCCACCATCGGATTTCTAGGCTAGAGCGGCGGTCGATCTTCACATCCTAACGGTGGTTCGCATCCATGGTCTTGAGCGACGGCTCGCTATCGGATTGGGTCTAGAGCTGCGGCCGATTCTCACATCCAACGCGTCGTCGATCCATGGTCTTGAGCGACGGCACATCGGCTCGGTCAGAGCGCGGCTCGACCCACATCCCGAATGGCGGTTCGCATCCATGGTCTTGAGCGACGGCTCGCCATCGGCTGGTCTAGAGCGCGGCTCGACCCTCACCCGAACGGCTGGCATCCATGGCCTTGAGTGGCGCTCACATCGGATTGGTCTTGAGCGCGGCTCAATTCTCTCCCGGCCGGCGGTTCGGCACTTTGGTCTTGAGCGCGGCTCGCCATCGGCTCGGGTCTAGAGCGCGGCTCAACCCTCACCTATGGTCTTGAGCGACGGCCCGCCATCTGCCGTGGTCTAGAGCTGGCCGACTTCACCCAACCCGCGTTTCAGATCCATGGCCTGAGTGGCGCTCCGCCATCGGATTGGGTCTTCGAGCGCGCTCCACCTCTCCCGGCCGGGCGGTTCGGCACTTTGGTCTTGAGCGCGCCGCGACGGCTCGGGTCTAGAGCGGCTCGACTTCCACATCCCGAACGCGTTCGCATCCATGGTCTTGAGTGGCGCTCACCATCGGATTTCTCGGTCTTCGAGCGCGGCTCGACCTCTATCCCGGTCGGCGGTTCGGTATCCTTGGTCTTGAGCGGCGGCTCGACCATCGATTTTCTGGGTTTCGAGCGGCGGCTCGACCCCTCATCCCGGACGATGGTTCGGTATCCATGGTTTTGAGTCTTGGCTCAACCATCGATTTTCTGGGCCTCGAGCGGCGGCTCAACCCTTTATTCCGAACGGTGGTTCGGTCACATGTTCTGGCATCGCCATGGGTATTCTGCTACACGGCTTCTGAGCGGGCGCCGACCACCAGTATTCCGTCTTGAGCGAAGTCTCGACTTTGTCCCGTCCGACGATACGGCCAATTATATCACCACCAACAGAATTCCCTACCGAGGACTCAACCGACTACATACTTGGTAAACAAGATTCTCGCCTCTACCCCCTGGGCGCTCGCCTCGCAGGAGTGGCTTTTCGAGGGGGTAGTGATGAGGGTATTGAATATGACATGACGCCCGGCCCTGTATTTGACCCGGTGACGCTCTTCGCCTCCCGCGACGCACCCCGCCGCAGATCAACCCGACGCCGCTTCTCCTACGCCCCGCGCCCATGCTGAGTTGACCGCGCTACTGGGCCACGCGGCCAGTCTGCACCACCTCGACGCAATCGAACACGCTAACTCCCCGACCTATTTAAGCAAATGTATGAGGAGGAAGGAGGGCGGACTCTTCAATTAACATACTACCGGCTGAGATCGGGAGAGAGGGGAGAGAACAGGAGGGGAAGAGATGGAGAGGAGGGGGGAACGAGCACTAAGAAAGAGAAGAGAACAGATTTAGGAGGAGAAAAGGAGGAGGAGGAACGAGGTGATAATAGATGGGAGGGAAAGGGGACTTCTCCTCGCGACACGGCAAAGCCCACTTTCTCCTCGCTGCACCGCACAGCCCACTCTCTCCTCACCGCATGGCAAAGCACTGAGCTCCATCGCCGCATGGCATAACCGAGTTCCCATCACAGAGGAGCAAAGCATTGACCTTAGACATCGACGCCAAAGGATCTTCTCTCTACCTCTCTCTCTCTATATTAAACACTCTACTCACTCATCCGACACCGACTTGATCGGAGGGTCGGCGGAAACTCCCGACCCGACCGTGCAGGAACCGAGGGGCATGCAGCAAGCTGGTCACTGATGAAGGAACTGCCCGGCCGAGCTGGATGATCCGCTTCTCCCGACCCAACATCGGCTTCCTGCCCGGAGATCGATGAGGCGACCCCTGCGCATTCGGACCCGAACCCAGCTGCGACGGCCCCGAGGCCACGGCAAAAAGATGTTTACCCATAACAGATTGGCGCCGTCTGTGGGAGTCGCTAAGGGATTCGCTAAAGATGTTTACCCGAACCCAGCTGCGACGGCCCCGAGGCCACGGCAAAAAGATGTTTACCCGATCACTGGTTTTCCGGGTCTTGAGCGGCGGCTCGACCCCTTATCCCGAACGGCGGTTCGGTTCTCATGATCTTGAGCGGTGCTCGATCATCGGTTTTCCGGCCCGAGCGGCCGACTTTATCCCGAACGGCGGTTCGGCTTCATGATCTCGAGCGTGCTCGATCATCGGTTTTCCGTCTTGAGCGGCGGCTCGACGCCTTATCCCGAACCGCGGTTCGGCTCTCATGATCTTGAGCCATGCTCGATCACCGGTTTTCCGGGTCATGAGCGGCCGACTTTTATCCGTAACGGCGTTCCTTGGCTCATGATCTTCGAGCGATGCTCGATCATCGGTTTTCCGGTCTGAGCGGCGGTCGACTTCTTATCCCGAATCTGGCTGGTTCGGCTTCATGATCTCGAGCGATGCTCGATCATCGTTTTCCGGTCTTGAGCGCGATCGACTTCTTTATCCCGAATCTGGTTCGCTCATGATCTTGAGCGATGCTCGATCACTGGTTTTCCGGGTCTTGAGCAGCGGCTCGACCTCTTATCCTGAACGATGGTTTGGTTCTCATGATCTTGAGCGATGCTCGATTAACGGTCTTCTGGGTCTTGTGCGGGCCTCGACCCCTTATCCCGAACGGCGGTTCGGTTACAGGGTGTTGAGTGGCGCCTCGACCATCGATTTTCTGGGTCTTGTGCGGGCCTCGACCCCTTATCCCGAACGGCGGTTCGGTTACAGGGTGTTGAGTGGCGCCTCGACCATCGGTTTTCTGGGTCTAGAGCGGCGGCTCGACCCCTCACCCCGAACGGCGGTTCGGTACCCTTGGTCTTGAGCGGCGGCTCTGCCATCGGTTTTCTGGGTCTAGAGCGGCGGCTCGACCCCTCACCCCGAACGGCGGTTCGGTACCCTTGGTCTTGAGCGGCGGCTCTGCCATCGGTTTTCTGGGTCTAGAGCGGCGGCTCGACCCCTCACCCCGAACGGCGGTTCGGTACCCTTGGTCTTGAGCGGCGGCTCTGCCGCCATCGGCTGGTCTAGAGCGCGCTCGACCCCTCACCCGAAGCGGTTCGGCATCCATGGCCTTGAGTGGCGGCTCTGCCGCCAGTTTACAGGTTTTGAGCGGCGGCTCAACCCCATTCCCGGTCGGCGGTTCGGTATCCTTGGTCTTGAGCGGCGGCTCGACCATCGATTTTCTGGGTTTCGAGCGGCGGCTCGACCCCACATCCCGAACGGCGGTTCGGTATCCATGGCTTTGAGTGGCGGCTCAGCCATCGGATTTCTGGGTCTTGAGCGGCGGCTCGACCCCTATCCCGGTCGGCGGTTCGGTATCTTTGGTCTTGAGCGGCGGCTCGACCATCGATTTTCTGGGTCTCGAGCGGCGGCTCGACCACCGGTATTCTGGGTCTTGAGCGGGTCTCGACCACTTATCCCGCCCAGCGATGCAGTCAATTATATCGCAACAAGTAGAACCTCCAGCCGAGGTCTCAGCCGGTCACTTACGTGCCACCGGGTTTTCCGAACACCGCCCCCTACCCTCGAGGCCCGTCCCGCAGGAGTGGCTTTTTGAGGGGGGTAGTGATAAGGGTATTAAATGTGACGTGACCCCGGCCCCTGTGGTTCCCGTCATGGTGACGTCTCAGCCCCTCCTGCGGCTGACTGTCGCGAGGGTTGACTGACAAACGTCCTCTACCTCTGCTCTTCCCCAGTTCCGCAGAAGACCGAAGCACGCCATCAGTATGACCCTGTGGAGGGCCACATCACCAACAGTAATCTTTCCTATAAGACCTCTACGTTTAGAAGAAGTGGAGGGGGGGGGGGGAAAGAACGAGGGGAGAAGAGAGGAGGACTCCCTTAGCGACTCGCCCCCTTTGCTGCATGGCAGCAGCCGAGTTCCCCTCGCAGAGAGAAGCAGCATTGACCTCGAGACATCGACAGCCAAAGGATCTCTCTCTACCTCTCTCTCTCTATATTAAACACTCTACTCACTCCCATCCGACACTGACTTGATCGTCGGAGGGGTCGGGCGGAAACCCCGACCCGACCTGTGTGCAGGAACCGAGGGGCATGCGAGTCACCGGATGAAGGAACCGCCCCGGCTGAAGTCCGCTTCTCCCGACTCCAACGTCGGCTTCCTGCCGGAGAAACGATGAGGCGACCTCGGCGCATTCGACCGAACCACCGGCGGCCCGAGGCCACGGCAAAAAGATGTTTACCCATAACAGTAAGGTAGTCAGTTAGATTATTATTAGTCTTAACATAAAATATAAAAAAATAATAGAATAAGAATCTAACTATCTAATTAATTTTTATCTAATCATTACGTGTCTACTTATTTTAGTGTTTATAAATTTTGTAATAAAATCTATTGCAACTTTACAATGAATAGAGATGGGATGAGTACGATTTGATATTATAGAAAGGGTAGAAATTAGATTCTTAAGCCATACTACTTTAGTACAAATTGTGTCAAGTGCTATAATCTTACCTTCCATAGTATTTCTAGCAATAATAATATGTTTAGATGATTGCTAAGATATAATATTTTCACCAAGAAGAAATACATATCCAGATGTATATTTAATATCTAAAGAATAAAAAATCTAGTTGTTATGTTCAAAATCAAAAGTATTCTTAAGATATCTAAAAACTCATTCAAAAGCATTCTAGTGAGTTAAATTTGGGTTATATCTATTTAGTCAGGATACAACATAAGAAATATTAGGTCTAGTTTTATTTAATAGATAAAGAAGAGATCCAATAATTTAAAAGCATCTTTCTTAATTTATAGGATTGTTAGTATTTTTAATAAGATAAATATTTAGATGATGAGGAGTTGAGATAAATAAATAATCAAAAAATCTAAATTTTTTAATTAATTTATGAGTATAATGACATTGATATAATGATATAAAGTTAGAAGATTTTTGGATTTTCATTCCTAAGATAATATTAGCTTTACTAACATCTTTCATATTAAAGTGATGAGATATAAATGATTTGATCTCCAAAATCAGATCTAAATCTAAAACAAGAATTAAGATATTATCAACATAAAGATAAAAAAAAAGATAAATTTATTCTTTATTCTTTTTATAATATAGACAGTTATTAGATTCATTGATTTGAAATCCAAAATACAGAATTATAGAATCAAATTTTTTTTTTGCCATTGCTTAGGTACCTGCTTGAGTTTGTCCTTATACACTTTTTCCTTTTGTCCAAGCATAATAAATCATTCGAATTGGTTTCTGAACATCTCTTCTTCTAGCTCTCTATATAGAAAGGTAGTATTCATTTTCATTTAATGAATAAGAAGTTTATGGATGAAAGCAAAAGAAAGTATGACTCGAATGATAGTAATTCATGCTATAGGCGCATATATTTTAAAATAATTAATGTTAGCTTTTTGTTGAAAATTTTGAGCAACAAGCTTAGCCTTATATTTTTCAATTGTATTATCGATCCTAATCTTTTTCTTGAAGATCAACTTGCAACCTAGAGGTTTAGCTCTAAGAGGTAAGTTAGTGAGAATCCAAATGTGATTATTAATTATGGATTCTATTTCACTGTTAATCGTCTATTTCCCAAAAGAAACATCAGGAGAGCACATAATTTCTTGAAATAAACTTATTATATCTTCTATTATATAAGAGATGAAATCATCAAAAGTTCTTTTCGATCCTACCTCTTTTGTTTCTTTTAGGTTCAAGTTGAACGTTAGATTCTATAGGAGCTAGAAAAGATGAAGAACAATCACTTAAGATATTAATAGATAATATGGTCTCGAAAGAAAATAAGTTTTTAAGAAGAATGCATTTCTAAATTGAATTAGAGTGTCATTTGATATTTCAAGTATGTCATAATTTGCTACAAGAAATCTATAAGTGTTGCTATCGATGAAGTATCCTACAAAGACATCATCCACAGTTTTGGAACCTATCTTCTTTCTTCGGGTTATGAGATACTAACCTTAACTAAACATCTCATATTCTAAAATAACTTAGCCTTAGTTTATAACACTTTTAAAATTAACAAAGGGTTGCATCCTTATCCTTTTATGATATCCTATTAAATACATAATAGATAGATAAGAGAGCCTCCCTTATAAATTCTGCGATATTCCTTAACTAAAAATCAAGATATTAATCATATTCAAAAGAGTTCTATTTTTTTTTTCTCAACTACACTATTAGATTGAGGTGAATAGGGAATAGTGATTTCATGAATTATGTCATGATTTTCATAAAATTTAATAAATTTATTGGAAATATACTCACCTCCTCTATCAGGTGTTAGAATTTTAATTTTTCTATCAAGTTAGTTTTCAACTTCAGTCTTACAAATTTGTTATGAACTTCATCTTTAGTCTTTAAAAGATAAGTATAGTAAAATTTAGAGAAATTATTAACAAAGGACATAAAATAATGACTTTCACCTTTGGTAGGTGTTTTAGGTATCTCTAAATTGAATAGGTTTAAAGAGTTTTTTAGGTTGTTCAGATTGAGTTCAGATCTCAGATTTAGATTTAAAGTTTAAAGTTAAATTTTAAAATCAAATCAAGATAAAATATTTACTAAATTGATTTGAAGTTAACATGACTAAATCTACTATGCCAAATATCATAAAATTCAAAATTTAAGACGATAGAGGATTATGATTCATTTTTGTTGATCGAAGGAGTAATCGCATTAAGCTTGAAAAATCCTTTAGATACAAAGCCTTTTGCTATATGTATCTCCTTTGAAGATTTTAACTTAGTCCACCTCCAAAATTATTCTACGACCTAACCATGTAAGGAGAAATCTACTGATTAGGTTTCATTGGATATCTAGTATGTACATCATAGATAGAAGTATGTGTCTTTCCTAAAATAAGCCTCAAGTTGATGCATCCTATTCCTAACACATTAGTAGATGTCGTGTTCCCCATTGTTACACTTCCTCCACTTGAGAATTGATAGGAGAAAAATCATTCTTGATTAGTACAAACATGAATGTTTAATCTAATTATATCGTTTAAAATTATTATAGGCTAGATTCATAGTTGAAACAAACTTGGAAGAGAAATTTAATAATCCAATCTCTGTTATATTGGCTTAATATTTAGGCTTAAAGGAGTCATTCTTTTATGAGAATCACCTTTTTCTTTTTTTTTTTCTTCAGTAAAAGTAAGATTGAGCAAGGTGATTATCCAATTATAAATGAAGCAAAAATGATTTTTTTTTCCCTGACTTCTTATTCCCTTTGAGTTTGAAGGAATGTCTAGGATTAGAATTTGGATTAGGATTTGAGAGCTTTGGTTTAAATCCTTTACTCACAGGTTTAAAGTTATAATATTGGTTATGGTTAGAATTTCTATGATTTTGAAAATGATTTTGGGATTCAACCATACTCACTCCAGCTCATATTTGACATTCTTGAGCTTTCATTTGTTGATTCATTGGTATTCTATTCTAACAGCTTGGATAATAGACCTAAGAGTTTGAGTGATTTACCATATCCTAATATCTTGATCAAATTTTGACCAACAAGGAGAAATTCTATCTAACAAATAAGAGATCTGATATGATTTAGAAATGATAGTTTCAGTTCTATGGATCAAGTTTTAAAATACATAAATTTGATCATTGATGAGTAAATGATCTACTATTTTAAAGGTGTTAAAATATGCAACTTCTAAACCTTGCTAGACTTTCCTAACAATTTTATATTTTTTTTTATAGGTTTCAAAATGGTCATCTCAAGGGCAGAGAAGGATTCTAAACCTACAAACATAATCAATATCTTTAAAATATTTTTTAGAATCAGTAGATTTAGAAGGATTCAAAAAGGAAGGTAATTTTTTTTGTAGCAAAAATCAACCTAAAGTTATTAGCAAAGCTTCTAATTATTTAAGCCACATGAGAAGTTCATTTCTATTAAATTTCTTTTGGTCTGAGGGACATAAAATCATTTGAGGCCATTACAAGGTTTAGAATAAAGCTTAAGGGAATAAAACAGATGCATAACATTTATTAAATAAAATTTACAAATCTTGATTTAATGGAGCAGAAAAGTAAATTTAGTATTTTTTTTTTTTGGTTTCACCCTTTAAAATATTTAATATGATATTCGTTTAGGACATGTAGATCTCACAAGCAATTTTAGTAATAATCTAACACAATATAAATATAAATATAAATATATCATGATTAATAGATGCTATTTATTAAATTATATATGTATATATTTTTTAATAAATAAAATTGGTGTACATAGAATAAAGGATTATTGTTAAAGTTATTTTCTCTTTAATATAAATCTGAAAATACAAAGGGAAGGTATAGCACAATTTATCAATTTTTACAGCTAAATAAATGATGAAATAATCATTAAGCAACTGCAACAATAATGGAATTTTTTTTATACAGATTAATAGGATGATGAAATAATCATTAAGCAACTACAACAATAATTAGAATAACACTTATAAGATATTTGTTTCACAATATTAACCTAGTAATTAAATTAAATTATTTAATAGATAATCAAACACTTATGCAAGGATTAACATGAATAAATATACCTTTTTTTCTTGAGTTAGCATTCTATTTAGTTTTAATGGAAGGGAAATACACTTACAATGTTGGGACAGTAATATTAGATAACCTCCGATTAAATCAAAATAGGTTAACTACATGAAAATTGAAGTACAAAGTCTAGAAAAGAAACCCAAAGGTGTGGCAAGCATTGTCCTAAGCGTACTTCTTAGTCTTGTGCAAATATCATCGAGGAATCGTCTAAGATACAATCGAGATGATTCTTTTACGAGTTCGATTAAAAAAAATTTAAAAATGACTTACACCAGCAATGAAGGAAAAATAAAAGTAATCGAGGAAAATAAGTGAAAATGAGAAAAAAAAAATCTCTTTTCTTTCTTCCTTTCTTTGTCTATTTTTTCAAAAAAAAATTGATAAAATTTTAGTGTAATCTTTTCTCCATCGATGTTGGCTAAAAAGTGGCTTATTTATAGCCAATCCCAACCAATAAGCAAGTGCCATGTGACACCATACAAACGTAGCAGCGAGTCACGCAACGGTATGCTCTCGCACGTGGCACACACCTGTACAGCAACAATTATTGTAGTTAAGGGAAATAAATAATTTCATAATTATCCAACTTATTGTAAAATAAATCAAATATGTGTCATTCCTAAACACTCACCAGACCTAGAAACCTGTGAATGAACTTGGATCAATCTTGCTTCTTAATCTTCAAAACAAAACTTCTGAAAAACAATATTATATAAAAAAAAAGAAAATTTAATAATTTTTTTAATTTTTTAATTCAGAGAAAAATATAGGAATATTATTATGTTTATATAATATATATATATATATATATATATATATATATATATATATATATATATATATATATATATATATATATATATATATATATATATATATATATATATATATATATATATATATATATATATATATATATTGGTTGGATTATCACGATGCCAAAAGAATGCAGTGGATTTTTAGTATAATTTAAACAGCAATCTAAAGGAGAGCCAACTGAATTTGAAGATCCAAACATACTTTTTTTGCTTGTTGAATTTTCAGATATATTTGACGAACTGCGTAGCCTACCTTCTACCCACCGGCATGATTATCATATATCGATTCTTCCAAGCAAACATCCAACAAATACTCAGTTATATCGGTATCCACATCTCCAAAAAGATAAAATAAAAATGATTGTAAAAGAGATGTTTGAAACAAGAGTTATTTGATTAAGTTATAGTCCCTACTCTTCACCGATGCTCCTCGTATGAAAGAAGAACGGAACATGACGAATATACGTTGATTATCGAACAAAGCATTTTATATGTATTTATAAGCTTTAGCATTTCCTCTTCTCTTGAGTGCATGCTGGAATAATAAGCAAAATTCAAAGGTGTATGGTGCAATACATGGATTGTTTAAACATCCTGCGAAACCAAGAAGGAAAGATTTAAGTTTCATACTCACGACCTACCATGATAATATTCTGATTGGCTTACCACAGAACCTCAAGAAAGCACATGACTGAAAAATTTACATTTATATGTTGTGAACACAGTTTGAGGTTCAATCGGGCCGACTAATTATATAGATTACTCAATGTAATTAGTTATCATTAGTATCTTAGTTCATATGTTTTAAAAAATTATATTGAGATCCTTATACTTAGAAAAATAAAATATCTACTGGCAAAAATATCATACGTGATTAGTGGTAAATCGAAGTGAGACAAAGTTAGCACGTGCTCAATAATAAACACTATGGTTTTTCAGTTAGAAAAGTCGATAATATGAGGAAAAACATGTTTAAATATTTTAGTTTCGTAAGTATAAGGATTCTAAAATAACTTTTAAAAATATAGAAATCGGGATGTTAAGATTAGCAAATTATATGAGGTAATATGTAATTAGATAAATAAGTGATAATTATTGGCATTTGATGTTTTAAACAATTTATATTACCTATGATCTGCTTGCCATGCAACAGTAGATACTTGTGTTTTTCCATCTTAAGGTAAATCACTGGTTCTCATGAATGCCTCTCTAATAACTCATTCAAATCAGATTTCTAGCAATCCTAATGCCTCTCTAATAGTATGCATACCATTCTTCATTTGCTATTTTGATTATTCTTTATTATGCTCCATTGTTCTTTCATTCAAATTTAGATGCATGCCGTGTATGTTTCTTTAGTCCATGTCATCTCCTGTCGTTCATTTCTAAGAAACTATAGCACCACATGCTCTCGCGTATTTTTCTCTGGTTTGAGTTACCAAAAACCACAAATAATTTAATAGATATCTTTTAAAAATTATATCGAATGAGATTTCCAACCTTCAATCTTTGATGAGAAGATTTATTTATTACACTACTATCAAGCTAATATCTAAGGTGTAGATTTTGAACTCTCAACTCGTTAATAAGAGGATCTGATGCATCATCGTTGAATTAATTTTTTATTAATATCCAACCAGATGCCAAAGTTACTATTGATTCTGCTTTGCAAGATACGCAACACATCAGCGGTATCACCAGGAGCTTTTATTTTAGTTTTTCTTATAATATGACACACAAAGAGCTTTTAGATTTGAGTTGGATACCTAAAATATTGTTTCCTCTAATAACTTTATGTTTCATTAGGTATCATTGTACTATCCAATGCAATATTTTTCACAATTATTTATACTTTGACCCCGTTTCTTTTGATGTATTTACTAATTAATTCCTCAACTTATTGTTCGCTTACATCACGGAAGCACACCCCAGATCAATAATCACGATCCGCCAAAACCTGCATGAGTGGTTCTTCCAGATTTCCGTCTTCTCTCTTAATTAATAATCCTTTTGAGACTTGTTCTAATCGATAATTTTGGTTCTTCTCTCTGTCGCTTCATTGTACACAGTCTGATGCTCCACGGAGTTGTGGTCGAAACAGTTTCCAGTTTAAAGTGGCTAGGTTTTCAATCATGTCTCTTGTTATTATCCGAGGTCTCATGGATCGATCAAATATCTTCATCGTTTCTGCTGTCTGCCAGTGGACTTTATCTGATAGCCTCTACCTGATCATCTCATCCAGGAGATCTATATTGCGCCAGAATACCTGTGCGGTGGTCTTATCGTACGACGGCGACGAGTGCTTGTGCATGCATAGCTAAACTACGGATTCCCCTCGGACTTAGGCATAGGCTTTTATCCTGTCGTCGCATTGCACCCGGAAAAGATGCCATCCATCACGTCTCTCATGGGCAATCATTCTGACATGTTCTTACGAGGCCTAAAGCACCTGAATTCGCACGTAAAATTATGATAACTTTTGGTCGTGTTCATTGTTCTCGCTGCAGATTAGACAGGAAATAAGGGGGTCGTACAGATGGATGGGCCTCGAGTTGATACCAGAACAAAGCTGTGTCACCGCTCTTGCGGAGGACCCATAGGTTGGTTGTGGTTCTTATTTAAAGTTGGCTGTTAGGAAGGACTGCAAATGCCGGGAGGGGAGAGCTCATGATCTGTATTGTCCCTAATAATTAGCAGATTCATGCAGTGGTTGTCAGCTGGATTCCATGATCGAAAGATCTTTATCCGGATATCTCTCTACAGGCAACATGCTTAATAATTCTTTGGATCTGGGCGCAATCTTTTTATTTTTGTGTGTTTTCTTTCCTTCTCCTGTCCCCCCACCAGCCACAGAGGGAAAGAAAATCTTGCATTTGATGAGAGGCATTGCTTTTAAAACTGTTCTTGCGGGAGTTGTAGAGGAAAATTTGTTGGGATCATATGCGACAATGATTTATGTTTAACATCAACAAACAAACCAAATGTTCCATCGGTCATCCGGTGATATATGTGATACAGCTTGACTCTTGAGATCTGGCACCGGAGGGCCCCAGGCCAATGATCACTCTTGGCCTTTGGTGATGATATGATACCAGCTTCATCCGGCTTTGCAAAGCTTGCGAATTGGATTGTTGCAGCTCCCGGTTGTGACGTGAGGTGGGTCTGACAAGAAATCCCTGCTTTCCACAGGTTCCAATCTCACCGAGAGTGGGAACTTCTTTGAAGCTTGCCAAGAACCCTAGGTTTTCAGCTCAGCCAAAACAGATTCCAAGCATATGATCTCCACCCTCGTTTCAGAAACTACTTTGGCAATTCAGCAAACCATGATATCATGTTCACCGGAAGAGTATAAGCATGCATTATTGTTTCTGTGCCTGAACGAGAACCGAAATGAACTTGTGTGAACGAGATGAGACATCGATCTCCTTCATATTCACACTGATTTTTTAAGGTTTATGGTTATCTTCAAGATTAATCTTGGATTGTTCACGTAAGAGAAAACAAGCCTTGGAGGAGCTTAGGACAGCAACAGACCTTGCGGGCAAATGAAGTGTGAGACGAACCACTTGGTCACTCTCTACATTACTGTGGGAATGCCCTTCATGAATCTTCTTTTTCTGCTATTTGGGGGTATACTATCCGGTCGGATTTTAGCTTCAGAGATGTCTCTGTGGGCAATGCGAAGGAATCCTCTCTACTCACGAAAAGGAAGAAATGCCAAGAACTGGAATGACAGTATTTCTTCTTTTTTGCCTTTCTCTTTGCCAATGAGGAAGAAGAAAATAAAATGAAAGTTAAGCAAACAGGGCGAGGCAAAAGGAAACATGATCATGCAGGAGGGTGAAGAAAAGGTCTGCCATGGAGACCATCAGATGCGGCTTGTATGCTTTCAGCTCCACTTCTTTGCGTGTCTCCATCACCAGCTATTCATTGCAAGCAATGGAAACAAAATAGACTTGATCCCCACAGTGGAAGACTGCTCGTGATTAGTGGGTAGATATGGACTTAGAAAAGAAAATTATTGGTATGATTCTGTGAGAAAACTGGATCCACCTTTTCTGGAGTTTGTGCTTCACCACAGTATGCTACTTTCACTGTAAATACATGACTGATAGAGTTCATGGGTTAAATAAGCTGCCGAGTCTTTACCTTGCAGGATGATGAGATAGCCATGCATGTGAATTTTGTTGCATATCAAACAAGTTGGCTGAGTATTGATCACTTTATGATCCATGGCTTTTGTCAGCACCCATCAGAAAAGAAGTAAATACAAAACTCTTTTGTCCTTTTTCATCTGACTCTGATTGAATCTGCCAACTTAGATGTTGCTGAATTTGGATCTCACTTGATCGTATATCATGTATTTTTCTCTATTATTGACACAGCAGATGTGACCAAGTCTGCAGCATTGTCTCAGTGGAAGCTACAGTGCAGTATTTATGTTTTGTCCGGTTACATCACAAATTCCATTTGGTATGTAAATCACACCAGATACAAGTTTGGCGATCGTTTTAGGATGACCATCCAAAGTTTCTGCTATGCTGAAGTGAGAGATTGGGTTTGACAAATCAATAAAGTTTCATGGATATCAATGGGAACAAAACAAGGGAAAGAGTGATCTCATCCTAACTCTTTAAACAGTTTCTAGAGAGAAGCTGCTCTTCCTTTTTCTGATTCTGATCATGACAAAGTTAATAATGGAGGTTGTACAAACTTGTCTCGCTGACTCGATCAGTAACTTGCAAACGTTTGCTTGATGTTGCAGGAAGATAACCGGGTGGGTTCGAGCTGATGATGGGGCAAAAAAACCTGTGAATAAGCTTCTCATCATGAGATTCCAGAGTTCATGGATCTCCAGGCAATTCTGCTTTCTCATCTTCCTTGGCAAACTCATCTCCATGTATCAGATCTCATGTTCAAGCTTGGCACATGATGATGGATGGGAGTCAATGTCTAGCTCGACCCAAAAGTTGACTCCAAATTTTGTTTCACTCGGTCGATGCAGGTGAAGCAAGTTACGCCATCGATGTGGAGATTCATATACTTTTATCATCACCTGAGCCATCGAAACACGGGAGACAGCTTTTCCTGTTGGTACTTCACCATGGACAAAGCCATTAGCAGCCGACGCTGATATGCCGGAACTATGTCACACAGTTTCAAACACTGTGTTCGGGAAGGTCATCTGAACTTGGTGCAGTAAATAGATGGAAGAATGCAGCTAAACAGCAACATTCTCCTTTAGCTAGTTTTCCTTCACGATGTGGTTTTCAGATAAGGTAACAGAGCTGGACTTTGCTAAAGATTTAGAGAGGAGGTGAGCCAGAGAACAAAGAAAAGAATATTGCAGATATAAATAATGGCAGTAGAATGACAAAGACGAGTAGGATCTGAAAACATGAGACTTGAATTATTTTCAAGGGCAACATACAAAGAGTAGGATGAACTGTGAAATGCCATCTACCACATGAAGCGGCAGCGGCTTCTTCTGCTTTAAAGAAATAATAAGCCTTTTGAATCGCAACAGGGTGAGGATCATCGACCGCAGACAATTTGACTGGTGCAGGGAGATGTACATTTAAGCTGACTGCTGTTCATGAAGAAGGGACATTGTTTTTTTTTTTTGTCGTGGAAACCTGCTAATTGCTCACAGAAGGGAACCGGAGACCACAGTGCCTTCTCCGGTGGCCTGCGGGAAACGGTATGTAAGGTGAACACGGAAGGGATAACCTGATTTCAAGTGTTCACGAGTAGTCTCATCCATTCACCTGATGACGGCAGTCCACTTCCACATTGATTGCTGCAGCTGCGACACCCACGTTTCTAAAGCTTGCAGATGAAAAGAAGCCATCAGCAAAAGCACTCCTCTGTTGCCGTACTCGCACTTTCGTAATGCCTGTTCACTTTTATGCAACAGTCGGGAGCGAGTGACAGGGACAAAGAAAGCCGGTCAAATCTATTTGGTAAAGAAGGAAGCGTATCTGGGAGTCAAGGTTGTCTCATAAACTTGACCTCAGAATATTGATTTAGTACTTGCTGGTGAAAACATAATCATGTTTACTGTGCAATTATCAAAACTTGATTGAATTATCTGATCCTTCTCTCTAATCGTTTTCTCAATCTTTTTTTTTTTTTCTTTCTTTCTCTAGCTTGTTGGCCTTGTTTCTTAGCTCAATAATTTCTTAGCTCGATGGGCCGCATCGCAGCCGTCGACGACGTAATGGTGCGATCTGGGCCATGTGATGGCGAGGGAACGGCCGACGGGCGTCGTTGGATCGAGTCCAAGTATCGGAGCGTTCGTTGCATGAGGCGATGGCGCGGGTAAAATGGTCAATTAACGTGAGCGATAAATATAGGAACCGAGGCTCGTCGTGACGTGTACTGTTGTGACAACCCGTCCCTTCCTATATAACACTGCCCCGCCGCCCTGGGCCGCTCTCCGTCTGCCTTCCCTCTTCTCTTCCGGCCCAGTTCGATCGATCGGAACCGAATCCTGCATTTCTCCTTCCTTCCCTTTCCCCTTCGTAGAGGATTTCTGAGGTAAGAACCCTAATCGATTTCTCTTGCTTTCGGTTCTTTGGATCTTGGTATCGTCCGGTGAATCTGGCTCTTCTTGATGGAGGATATGGGTGTTTGTTGATCGATTTGATCGTTTTGGTGTTGCAGGAGATTGGAACTTGGCCGGATATCTTAAGGGATTTTGGTGGGAAGGAAGTTCTTTGAGGCTTGGGATGACGATCTCGAATGGGGACGGGGATTCGGCAGCTAAGGACGGCGGAAGGGAGAGGAAGCGGAAGCGCCGGGCGGAGCCATCGCTGGTTAAGTGGAAGACGGAGGGCGAGCAGAAGACCTACTCCTCCAAGCTCATCGAGGCCCTCCGGCGCGTGCGCGGATCATCTGCTGCGGGAGCGGCGTCAGCGACCACGGACCACTCGCGTGGCCGCGCCGTACGGGAGGCGGCGGACCGGGCGCTGGCGGCCGCGGCGCGAGGCCGGACGCGGTGGAGCCGCGCGATCCTCTGCGGCCGGACGCTCAAGCGCAGGGTCCTTCCGCGGGCCGGCCGACCGAAGCCCGTCGGGCGCGCCCGGGCGGCGAGAGGAGCAAGCCGCCGGCCCTGAAGACGAAGGCGAGGGTCCTAGGCCGGCTGGTCCCCGGCTGCCGCAAGCTGCCCTTGCCATCGCTTCTGGAGGAGGTGTCGGACTACATCGCGGCGCTCGAGATGCAGGTCCGGGCCATGAGCGCGATCGCCGAGGCCCTCTCTGCCGTCGGCGGAGCCCCGTCAGCGGCTCTAGCGGAGGGGCCGATGTGAATCGGATGCGATCGCCGAAGGTCCTCCTCTTCTCCTCTCTATTTTTGCTGCTAATCTTTGATTTGCTGCTCCGCATTTGGTTTTAGTATATGCAGTACTCTCTGGCTTTCGTATTCTCCTTTCTTCTCTTTTGAAGGAGCGCCACTTCACATGTTACCCACATGCACTCCACACACCATTTCATATTTGCATTCCACCTATTTCATCAATCAAGGAAGTGAGTTGATTGTGGACTACCACAATCTCACTGCTGTAATTTATGGAAAGATATATGTCTATTGGTCTTGGTGGATTGGGACATGTCTCTATGTATGTATGTGTCTATTTGAGCCGGATAAAAATCTGTGCATCCATCAGGGTGGAGGTCAATTGCAACAATTATCATCATCTACTTACACTGGCTATAGTCTTTGGATTCCCCTTGTTCGAGTGATGGAAGGAAATGTGCATGCACAAGTGGATGGAATTCATGTGAATCTGACTTTACAGCAAGGAGAGAGAGAGAGAGAGAGAGAGAGAGAGAGAGAGAGAGAGAGAGAGAGAGAGAGAGGAGCTTGAAGCAATGGATGGCTGGATCCGAAGGAAAAGGTGAGGGTAACAAACAAAGCAGACGTAAGTGTGTCAACTGCACCGCACATGAAAGTTAAGGTGGAGAATAAATCCATGTGAGGGGGCATCATGGCGACGATGGGGCCCCTACTCTGCCTCTGCCTGTTGCCTGTTGCCTGTTGCCTGTTGCCAACATTGGACGTGTTTTTGCTGCCATCACGATAACAGACTCCACAGGCTTCCAGGGGAGTGTAGGAGAGTATTAGCTGGCACCTTAATGCGAGGTATGCACTCCCCATCAAGGG
This sequence comes from Musa troglodytarum, assembly GCA_023547065.1. NCBI lineage: Eukaryota > Viridiplantae > Streptophyta > Magnoliopsida > Zingiberales > Musaceae > Musa > Musa troglodytarum. The sequence goes on along the minus strand of CP097503.1, from coordinate 23,298,562 downwards.
AGGGGAGAAGACGAGGGAGAGAAGCAGGTGATCCTTTTCGCAGCCCTGAACGGCTCAAATGCACCATGGTTGCGCCGTGGCTGTGGCTTCGCCATCGTTGATTTCCCCGGCGGGCTGTCTTCGCACACATCCGTGTTGTGTTGGGTGACATGACGGGCCATGTGTGGGTGAGCCCCATCAGTGTGGCCGGTAAAGAACATGGTGTTGCGAGTCTGTTGTAGACTTGTTCTTGGAGTGTCGTGCCTGTGATGTTGCAGCTTGGTTTCCGGCTCCTCCTCCTCCTCCTCCTCAGAGGAGGTGTTCCGTTTTGGAAGTCGACAGCGTCACATGCAGATGAAGAAGAGCAGTCCTCTCTAATTAAAAGAGAAAAATCAAAAGAAAAAAAAAATTATTAAAGGAGCAGAATTAAATATTTTATTTTTATAAATATAAAAATTTTAATATAACTTTTCAAATATTAAAAAAATATAATTAATTATAGGAGATAATCGCCGATTAACCCCGCTGGGAGGCGCTCCTTTGCCTGCACACACCCGCACAGTCAAGCAGATCGAGAAGCGCCCTCGCTGCGGTCAGATCGAGTAGCTTCTCGAGGAGGCCGAGGACGAGCTCAAAGCTCGTCGCCGAGGTGATCGGTCCGTCCCTGCCTTCTTTCCTTCGTTATCTATCGTGTGGATTCCTTTTGCCTGAGATCGGTCTCATGGCACTCGATCCCTGTCTGCGATGGCATTGGTGACTTGAGGCTTTGAAGTTTGAGACTTTGTGTGCGTTCTTTTTGTTGCTAAGTTTGATCTTGGATGGAAATTCTTCACAAATTTAGTAGAAAAGACTTTAGATTTTTAGGGTTAGCATGCTGTAAAGGTGACTTTCAAAGGGGGAAAAAAAAAGGTCCTTTCTTTTCTTTTTCCCTTTTTCTTTTTGGGAAGATCAGCACTCTGATTTCGTGTTCATTTGGTTGGATATGTCATTTAAGGTGGAAATTGTCGTTGGAAGCATCAGACGAGAAATTTAGGCATGGGTGACTCTTACATTTCCAGTTTGTTCTGCTGGTGTTAGATTCAGTCATCGAGTTGGTCAGGATGGGTAGTAATTCTGTGATGGTAAGACTGAGTTCCCCTTCCCTAAACTTTGTATTGCTTTGTGGAAAATTCCATTGGCAATTATCATGAACTGTGTTCTTCGCATGAGCAGCGTAGGGACATGTCTCTTCCTTTAGGAAGCAGTTTTGGTAGAAGAGTTGCCCAATGTTTAAATTAAATTTTCTTTCATTGAGGAACTTGATCTGTCATTCCTCCATTTAAACATGATAATTTTGAAATATTGGTGGGAAGTTTCAATTTTTCTAATGTCCTAATTTAGTCCTATGTTGAAATTAAGAAAGGATTTGAATAGACTTATAAGCGCAACATGTGCTTGCTACCATTAATTTGAGTTTATGTATCTTGATCCAGCGGTGTAGGCTCAACAAAATTAAGATATTAGAATCAACCTGGTGTTGAGTACGATGAGGGGATCGAGTTGGAAAGGACTACTTGTGGACGGATCTGTATGGTACATCTTGGTATGGATCTATCATTGTGTTGGACCTCTCATGCACCATGATAGGATTTGATTTTGGATTATGTTGGTTCTTGGTGAAAACGTCTCACGCTTGCTTGAATGGGGAAGATTGTAATGTCTCCCACATCAAAAGTGGGAGAAGACTTGAATGGGTTTATGAGGGCTCGATGAATTCCTACCATTAATTTGGATGAAAGTATTTTATGCCAGTGATTCAAGTTAAATAAAGGTGATGGGTCATGGGTCGTGATAATTTTAGTTACAGTTTCATTTGATATTTAGGACAAGAAATATGTTGGATGACATTGTCAATTTATCTAGACCGGGAATCATACAATATGCTTCTTGAAAGAGTATCCAACCATGGATTCCTTGTACTTCTATTTGGCCCAAATTACTCTGGAAAACACTCGTAGAATAGAATATAGTTATCTTGAGACATCACTCGTTCAGCTTATTTCTTCGGTGGAATGCTTCTGGTCTAGCATCAACAGGCTGTTATTGTTTATTTCTTCTGCTCATGCTTGAGGGTTAACAACATCTTAGAACAATTGTCAGAAGAACAAAAAGAAAACAGGTATTCTGGTTTTGCATCATCTTATGATAGCCTTTAAAAATGCCTTCGCAGGATCTCCTGTGGGATGTCGTCTCGCTGGTAGAGACCAGGGAAGGGCGGTTGACTTGGAACCGAGTGCCTGTCCTCCAAGCATTGGGCTGCAGCTGTTTGATTGGGTTGGGACTGTGCTTGGGAGGCATACATGGTGATCTGAGCTTGTGTCTCAGCCAGCTCACGTTGCGTGACACTAATCTCCCTCTGCAACATTGAGATGACCCCAACACCCCCATAAACCGGATCCTGCACACGCCAGTAGGCCTCCATCGCAATGGCATCTGCGGCTTGTCTTCTTTGCTCCACTGGAATTTGCTGTGAGATGCACATTCTGATGTCAGTATCTTCTTAAAATGTCTGGACTGCTAGGTTTATGACATGGTAAGGGTGTCTTTAAGATTATAAGGAAATATTTCCCACAGAATTCTAGACAAGCAAGGTTGAATTGTCATCACGAAGAGGGTATAGGTTGTTCTATTAGTGATGTGACTGATAACTAATTGTCGGTTGATTGCAGGTTCTCGAATAGAACAATACAGTGAGGCAGCTGCTGTAATAGGATTGTTAACTAGTTGGCAAATTGTCAAACCTATAAAATTAGTGTTTTTGGGACCGGAATGATTCTTTTTATCTTTATACTCTGATGTGAAGGTAGTAGGATTATTAACTAGTTGGCAATTTGTCTAGCCTATAAAATTAGTTTGTCGGGACCGGAATGACTCATTTTATCTTTATACTCTGATGAAAAGAGAGATTTTTGAATCCATTTTGCAAAGTAATATATTCTCTTTTTAGCGAAAAAAAGTTGGATTGAGATTTGTTGGATTGTTACATTGGCAGGGAGAAAACCAAGTGTTCACCACCACTAAAATTACACTCATTTTGCTAATATTAGTTATTTTTTTGATGGAATCATCAGTTTTTTCTTCTTTTTCTTATATTTGAACCTGCTAAATTCTTCCCTTGTGCATCAAATTAAATAAGTCTTAGATTTGCAGCAAATCCTATCAAAATCACACAGAAATTGCAGCAGGTCACTGTAGTTGTGATCATGAACCGGTGATTGCAACCATAAGGAGAAGTGTGGGTTGGAAGAACACAAACCTGCAGCATTCGGGCGACGTTGCTGGCCCCGAAGATTCTGCGAACACAGGCAAATCTATGAGGGTTGGCGGAGGAAAGTAGGCGCCAACGCCGATCCTCACATCTCCTCCTCGAATCTGACACGCGCGCATCGAGTTGGATTCGACATGGCGGCTCACGTCGTCGGCTCCTCTTAGATTGACCGATGAGATCCCCAAATCTATTATTACGATTTTTGATCCATTGAGATCCTCGTGGAGATTTATTGCGATCGGAGGGAGCTCCCCATCGAGGAAAGCTCAACGGCTATTGATTTGAACAGGAGAGGGAAGAACATGGTTTGTGAGCAGGAGCGGTCAAACTTGCTCCAAGTAAACGTTCAATTTTTAGCACATTTTTTAATCAATTTAATCGAGTATATATATATATATATATATATATATATATATATATATATATATATATCTCTCTCTCTCTCTCTCTCTCTTATGTCGGAACATGGCACTTTTCTTAGCATCCACAGCTGCTGACCTTTGACAGTGTATGTCACGTGGCGTTATCCAAAGAAAACTTGAGAACATTCCCACAAGGGATCCGATGTCCGCATCTGGTTCCTGATGGAACCGGATTAGATCACCGAGTTCCCGCGGATCATCTGCTCGCTTCCTCTTCCTTGCTATTTCATCACCTCTCTTCTCTCTCCCTTTTTCATAATTTATTTGTATTTTTCTTTTTATTTTTACTTTGTTTGAGCCTCACCGACACACCTTCGAATCCTCCTCGTACGGAAACCCTAATCCCATCCGTCTTCTTCCGCTTACCCTAATCTCTCGCCCTTTCTCTCTAGGATTTGAGGAGGAGTTGCGTCGTTTTTTGTGTGGAGTGGGCGATATGCCGGTGCCATTATCTGGATTTGATCGAATGATTCGTTTCATGGGGAAAAAATGGTATGAGCTGCCGATCTAACTTGGTTGTTTGGCAGGGGGGTTGTTCTTGCATAAATTCTTGTCCGATTTGACGCATCTTGGCATTGTTTGTCTTGCAAAGTTCCTTCTTTTTCCCTTTCCCAGAAAAGAGATTTTTTTTTTCTTTAGGATAAAAGATCTGGTCTTTTCGGTTTGACGAAGAACACTGGGTTTCCTAGGAGATGCACCAGCTGCATTTTGAGATTTTGGGATGTTAATTCTCGATTTCAGGCATTAGAGTTTGTGTTTCTTTTGGGCATGATTCTAAATTGAACTGATTTATGCAGGAAGATGTGATTTTTGAGATGTGATTTGGCGGAGGTGATTGCAACCATAAGGAGAAGTGTGGGTTGGAAGAACACAAACCTGCAGCATTCGGGCGACGTTGCTGGCCCCGAAGATTCTGTGAACGCAGGCAAATCTATGGGGGTTGGCGGAGGGGAAGTAGGGCACCAACGCTCAGTCCTCACAGCATCTCCTCCTCAGATATCGACACGCGCTCCTCTTAGATTGACCAGTAGATCCCCCCAAATCTATTACTGAATTCGCTGTTAGATTTTCTGCTGATCCATTGAGATCCTCGTGGAGATTTATTGCGACGGAGGGAGCTCCCCATCAAGGAAAGCTCAACGGCTATTGATTTGAACAGGAGAGGGAAGAACATGGTATGTGAGCAGGAGCGGTCAAACTTGCTCCAAGTCAACGTTCAATTTTTAGCACATTTTTTAATGAATTTAATTGAGTATATATATATATATATATATATATATATATATATATATATATATATATATCTCTTTCCTTGATGGGGAGCTCCCTCCGTCGCAATAAATCTCCACGAGGATCTCAATGGAGAGGAAAGTCTAAACCTGTTGGAGAAGAAGGTGGGAGCCGAGAAGACTAAGAAGAAGGGCTGTAAGAAGCCTCCAAAGCCTCCCGGCCTCCCAAGTCATACCTTTGGATGCCGCTGATCAGAAAGCTGATAAGGAGATCTCTGAGCTTGCGATGATGAAAGCGAGGCGAGGCGAATAGAGCAGAAGATGAAGAAGAAGAAGATCAAGAATGCCAAGTGAAGCATCTTATTGTGTGCCTTGGTTGTTACCATTCTTTCTGCCTTGTTATAATCTGGGATGTTAATTCTCGATTTCAGGCATTAGAGTTTGTGTTTCTTTTGGGCATGATTCTAAATTGAACTGATTTATGCAGGAAGATGTGATTTTTGAGATGAATGGAGGCGTTCTAAATGGTTAGATATGCTGACGATATTGTAGAGATTGCGTTGCGGCTTTAAAGGATAAGGGAGAAAGAAGCTTCTTTTGTGATTAGTAGTTTTGAATTTTGTTTATCATGGATGCACAGAGATCAATCGATAGAGATGTTGTCGTGGATCTGGAAAGTGGCATGAATGCACTAATCAACCAACGAGAGGGATCAAAAGATGTGGACTTGAGTGCGGGGCAGGGGAGAAGAGTGATGAATAAGGGATGGGGTGGTCTTATGGGCATTGATGGGTTCATGAATGTTGAAGAAGCTGTGAAATCAGCAAACATTATGACAAGTTGTTCTGCGCTTCCTCTCACAAATGCTGAAGCTTCAGGGGACAAGAGGGACAGAGGAGAGGAAAGTCTAAACCTGTTGGAGAAGAAGGTGGGAGCCGAGAAGACTAAGAAGAAGGGCTGTAAGAAGCCTCCAAAGCCTCCCCGGCCTCCCAAGTCGCCACCTTTGGATGCCGCTGATCAGAAGCTGATAAGGGAGATCTCTGAGCTTGCGATGATGAAGCGGGCGAGGATCGAGCGAATGAAACAGAAGATGAAGAATGCCAAGTCGACATCTTCTAATGGCAACTTGTGTGCCTTGGTTGTTACCATTCTTTTCTGCCTTGTTATAATCTGGCAAGGTATACTGCATCCTTGATTTTCGATGCCCATGAGTTATCTGGAAAGTTGTTACTTATAATACAACGATTGGCAAATTGTATCTAGTAACTGGTACACAATCTTCTGAAGAATTTGTTCCTCTTTGACATATACATTCATGTCCTTTGTTTATCAAATGTTGATGTTGGATCCCTTCAAATAGCACAGATAGAGTATTCTACTAATTGTCATCGTCTATGTGCATTGGTGCAGAAAGGGAATTTGTCGACTAGTTCACCACTAGCAAGAATAACTTGTTTATTCTGCTTGATATCCATACATAACGTAACCTGAGATTCTTGCTGATCTAACAACACAATATTGAACAAGAATAGGAAAAATTGAAGCTTTGTTCTTTTCCTTTCCCTCTTAAACTGCTATTTCTTCTGTGTGTTGGATGTTGAGACTGATAGTACGATTAATCAAGTCCAAGGCTGCACCAGAATAACGTGATTAATCAGAGTACATAAAACAAGAAACAATTTTTCACCTGGTCTTCAAATGAGTTGACCACTCCATCTTTTGGTCACTGAATTGAATGTGAGGATGTTTTAACAGAAAGGTTTATGTATATTGATATGCAAAACTATCTACCAGTAGTTTATGCTTTATTCCAGAGTGACCAAGTCATGACATCATAAAGAAGATATGTATAATAACAGTATGAAGAAAAATATATTTGCTTGGAATATGACATTAATATTTAGATAACGATCCTTCTGTCATTTGAGAAGTTTCTTTTGTCTATTTTGGAAATGGGAATACAGCTCCGGCTTCACTAGTATAGAATTGAAACCCTCCTTGAAGGAAATTTTATTTAGAAATGATAATTGACATAGGAATAAAGAATTCCTTTGAATCTAAGACCCACCTTGGTGCATATCGTCGTGCATGATTGTTAGAGTCCATTTATTGATCAACACTTGCAATTTTATTATCTTTTTTCCTGCAACTTCTATAACTGTATGTTACATTCAGTTACATCGTTTGGGTTAATTTGGTCTATATGGCTTACCTGCTGCAATTTTTTGTCTGTTTTTATCCCATTCATTCAATCGAATCTTTTCATTTTATAGAGGAGTTTTTTTTTTTTTTCCAGATTTCCATATGGTGTCTAATTTTAAGCCTTTCCAATGACATGTATGACCGGCAACTTAATCACCATACAAAGACTATATTATACTTTGTTGAATATGGTTTAAACTTTCTGAGCTTAATATGTGGGCATTTGTGGATATTGCGTCTTTAACTATTCTAAGAATGCCTTTGGATGATTTTACTCTGGTCCTGTCAAAAGAAGGTGCAGCTGAAAGTGGTGCAGCAGGACACAGAATCAATGTTCAATTTTTGTTTTCTAAGCCAAAAATAATATCTGGGTGCATAAACAGCCATCTATGGTGTCAATGCTGATAGATTTTGTTTTCCTTGCAATATCTAACCCCAAATTATGGCTTACAATTGATTCAGATTGTTTATGTGTCTTCTTCAATTTTGTATCGAGTTTAATGAAGCTTGGCACTGGAAGAAGTCCAAACTTGATGTTGAATAGCTGCTGAATATGTTCACTACCAGAGCTTTCCTTTTGTTCCTGTCATGCATTATTTATAATATCGGTATCAAATTTTTTTCCCAATTTGTCAAGGTTTAATTGATTTAGATTTTAACATATTCAGATGTAACTTGATTTGGCTTAGTTAAGTGCATTAAACTGCTTATTAATTTGATTTCATCTTTGATAATATTTGGTTGGGTTAAGGTTTAATTAAGTTTGATGTTGGTGCATTGAGATGTAAGCTGACTTGAATTTAGTTAATGGCATTAAACTGCTCATTAGTTTATGCAGTTTCATGCATATTAGGCTGAATGCATGACCGTATAAGTCAGAAGCAGCCAGGTCCAATGTAGGCCGGAAATAAATTAAACCAAGCACGATCTGTTTCGCGTCTCCACCATTTGTGCATTGGTTTATGACTTTTCATTGTTTATATAGCAATAAGCACTGAAGGCGAAAATATTAAAATAGTTTCTTAGGATTAGATTGTGGAATCTTTCTATTTATGTCTGCAAAATGATATATTGCTTACCCTGTGCACTATGGATCATGAAACAGTCATTTTTGGATCAAGTGATTTTATTTTTATTAGAAAAATTAGTTATTTGATGATTGCATTTTGAATAGGACATTTGTGTGGTAGGTTCCGTTTTCTTTAGTTGCAGAAGTTTAAGTTTGTGATGAAAAGTTCGGCAAGCTTCTAGGATATTGGGGTTATGCCTTTCTTAAATAACTGACGGAAATCTCGATTATGAACCCGTGGAGATCAGTGGAATAATGGCATTATATGTTTCGCTAATTGGTAAACTTGTCACCTAAATTATTAATCATTCAATCATGTCGATGCTTAAACTTTCTAGGAGCTCTGCTATTGCAAGTTATGATGTACTTAGATCCTGCAAAGCTAACATCTAATTGGTGAAGCTTCTTCTCATACTGTTGTCATGGTTCTGACAGGAGCTTTCTCGGGAGGCAATTCTACTGCTGGATTTCATGGTTCCCCCGAGTCTTCCCTAAGGATTGGCAGTGGATTGATCTCTGTTCGATTCCACAAGAACGCCTCGGAAAATGGCCGTAATATGCCCGACTCAGCAACTTCAAAGTATGGTGCTCTTTTGCTTTCACTTTTGCAATTATTTATGTTAAATCTGTATTTGGAAGAGTTGTGTCTAAAATCCATTGTATCGTTCAACCCACGTAGCGATAAATGCAACTGCTGATCATGGCAAGAACAGTCTGAACTATACTATTCTGGCACTAATTGTCTGTGGCATGTTTACTTGTGATTGCAGCAATGCGGAAGCAGTTTCTTGATGAGATTAGCATTTGAGAGGGAGCAGACTTCTGAGGATTCAAACTCAAAATCCTGCAATCCCAGAAGAGAAAGTAACCTTCATCGGACCTTGTTCTAAACGACTTATTTCTCCCTCCTTTTCTTCTTTTATTTTTCGGAGGCCGATATCTGCATCATGTTTTCTCGTTATTATGGTTTGTACATATGAGCAGACAACTCCTTTCAGAACACATGCATTTTGTAAATGATAGTGAGCTCCTGCTATTTGTTCTTGCAACTTTTGACACCTTTGTTCATGTTCCTGGATTTTTTTGCCGTCATGTTTAGGTTCTTGAGATTCTAAATGAAACTCAGGGTTGTGATACAGTAATTTAGTAAAAATAATAATAATTAGGGTAACATTTCCAGTAATAAGTATTTGGATTGTAATATGCAGCTAATTTGTATATATTTAGAGAGAGTGAGAGAGAGATGGATCCTTGTTTTATAACCACAACACGTCATAAGCTGCATGCAGTTTAGAAAGAGTCTTTTAAAAACCAAAAGATGGAATAGCGATAGGTACGATACCAGAAACAAAAATACTACTTGCAATGCGTCTGCCGGGAATCGAACCCGGATCTATTGCTTGGAAGGCAATTATCCTAACCTTTGGACTACAGACGCGGTGTTAGACGGTGTCGAATAAAAAAGTAATTTATAATATCCTAATTTGTCGGACGGCATGGCTGACTAAGCCGTGTCTCAGTTGTTATCGGATCCGGATGACATCTGAGCCCGGGTCCGATAAGCTAAAGAAGGCTCCGGTTGACCTCCTCCCCCACTCTCGTTCTTATATTTCATATAAAACTACATGGCGGCCCACGACTGGGTCAGTGGAGAAGGCCCCCACACCACCTCAAAGAACTCGAACATCATGCGTGCTAAAATTTAGGCTCCAATTAGTAGAAAGAGCAAAAGCAAGATGTGTTCGCCCTGCAGGTCATCGTTGAAGCAGAGTCTGCATAAACCAAAGTTACTGTAAGCCTGGTGGGTGATGGTTTTACATACATATATATATATATATATATATACATGTAAAATGGTTCGGAAGATGCAACCGAAGCACCAAACACTTCACTAACCCTGGCTTTCCAAAATCCTGCTGTAAACAGGCATCCCATCGAGTCAAAGCAATTTTGTTGAAGCCCTTACCCATCGTCCGTTGATCCAGTCCTGGTGAAGCCGCAGGTCGCGTGCCCGAACTCCATCTCTTCCTTCCATGGCCTGAAGTAGACCATGTACCTTCGCCCATCAAGAACCTCAGATATCACTCCTACCCATCAACCGTCGTTGGGGGGAGCATCCACTTCCCCCAGGACCCTGGACTCGCCGTCACGGGAATCTCAGGAGGAGTGGGCCTGATGTGCAGAGCATGTACGGTTTCGGTCAGAAGCTGGGTTTAAATCGTCCGTCTTCAGATTATGATACTGCACAAGGAACTTGTTCTTCCCCATTGATTCGAGAATGGTTGCTGTGAACCAAGCACCTAGGAATCCTTCCTCGTCGCTGCTAACCTCCACCATTTTTCCTCTTCCGATGTCCATCATCACCATGTTCTGAAAATTTTCAGTTAAACAAGTCAACTGAGGATTACATGTTAGGGCCTTGGATATCGCAAAACTTGGATGCACTAGAAAAATGCATGCTTGAATTTTCTATAAAAATTGTACAGATAAATTTAGCATATGATCCTTTAACTCAAATTGGCAAAATGTGAATAACATCAGAAATGCTAGTCCTGATTATTTATGTCCATTAATCTAAAATCATGTTAGTATTCTGATTAGTAACCCCACCAAGAGACATGCCACCATCGTAATAGAATCCAACAATAATATCACGTCAGACTTTGTAGATGACAGGCACTGCATGATATGTGCATTTTGTTAAACTAGACATATTATGTGGATGGTAAGAGGAGTTTATCATAATTATCTTTATTTTCTAAGTACTTCAGGGTTTCTTCATGAGGCTCCAGCACTGCTCACTGGTCAACTAAAAGTCAAATAGTAAATATTTGCACAACCAGAAACTAATGAAAGCTCAACTACAGAAAGAAACTAAATCACACTAAATTAAAAATGTACATTACATGCTATCGGTAACCAAAACAAAGAGAAATGGTTAAGTGATCATTACTGCTTCTAAATCAAACAAAAAAAGACCTTCTGCAATTTTCTGTGTCCGTTGGCAATTTAATTATCATATGTTTGTAGTAGATGGACCGCATGGCAGCCCTGATTAGACAATAAAAAAATGACGCTTTAATGTTTTTCTTACATCCATCATTAATTTCACAATGACAAATATGGATCTCCTGGCCACAAGTTGTGGTTTCTTTCTGTCTATCCTTGTAGAAGCTCTGAGAAAACTAATGTAAGATCTCAAACAAGCCTAAAAAGAAAGGGGCAAATTAGTGCACAAGAATCTCATCAATGCCAAGGAATATCAATATACACCGCCTTACCCCTACATGCACTGTTTCTATACCTCAAACTATGATCATCCAACTTGCAGCCTCCCCTTTGGCTTTGGTGCTATACTAATAAATACCTCTCCAATAAATGAAAATTCAGTTATTACTCTATTTATAAATCACTTCTGTCGCAGCCCCTTTACTACATTTTGATAGAAATCCACCATTTATGACACCAGGATCAACCCATTTGGAAGAAAACCCCTGTTTCAACAGTCACAAATTGGCAAAACAAATAAGTAGCTATATATGGTTCTCTTCTTCTATCCCTAATGAGTTGGGTACCCAACTATGATGCTTGAATTTATCTAAGACTATGAGAGCATAATCACAATAGACTTTTTCTTGTTAAATAAAGTTCTGTTCATTTGACAATTCATTCTATTCATCTTATAAACAGGTAGACCTTATTAGTCATAGAATTTACTGCAGAAAACCAATAAAGTAGTTTTTTTATTTATTTACAGATAAATCTTCACAAGCACTTCTAATAGAGATTAGAGAATAGTCATAGGTAACTATCGATCAAGTGAAACAATTGACTTTCCCTCTAAAAGAAAATAAATTTCCATGCTTTGCCTCATTAAAAGGATGAATTAAACCAATATTGCCTCTAAATAGAACTTTCAAGTCAATATAATTTTCACATTCTCTTATCACTCCAATAAGTCTTTGTAAAGTAGCTATATATGTTCACAGAGAGCAAGCCTTTACAAACAGCTGAAGGTAACCAGTACCTTTGAATGAGATCATTGTGCCTGCAACCCACACTATCAGACATAATTATCTATTGTAATTATTAATTGTTAGCATTGCTTTTGCTTGAAATAAACAGGATCATATTAGGAAAACAGACAAATTGACCGTACTAAGAAAATCCCTCTCCTTTTAATTTGACTCTGAGGTTCAACAGTTAAGAACTTAGAACCTCCAAACTTCCAAAGTCCCAGAAAAACCACCATCCTGTCTCTTTTTCATTCATCCTTGCTATTTGGTGGTCCAATGCAGCTAAAGAACATGCTTTGTACTAACAAGACGAGACCATATGGTGTAGTAGATCATAAGTGAAGACACCCGAAGAATATCTATGAAGTCCAAACATAATAGAAAAAAGAATTATCTAGTCACAAAAGGTGTCACTGCAACTCCTACTGAACAGTCCATCTTATCCTCATCCATATCAAAGAATAAATACAGTAGGTCCATATCAAAAAGAATCAATCAGCTATACAAGACATGAGCCATTTTAATCAAGATTTAATTGACGGACATAAGTGGTGAGCAACAACCTCACCTACTACGACTGCATTGGTGTCAGCAATGTAACAACAACTACAAATAAGCTGCAGCTGCAGAATAAGCAATACAACACTAACATCAAGGCAACAAGATAAGGTATTATATGTTTTCACTTATTTTCTTACAAATTGCAAATCAAAGAAAAAGTAATATACATCATCAGATATTTTAAGTGTGGGTCTGGAAAGTTTCACAAGCATAAATGACTTAACATGATCCCAAACCGATATTGAGGAATGGAGCACAAAAGGACAAGCCAAATTTAAAGTTGTTTAAGAAAAAATGTCCTACCTGAGGTTTCTGGGTCCATCGACCATCAACTCCCAAACCGATATTGAGGAATGGAGCACAAAGGAAAAGCCAAATTTAAAGTGTGACAAAATTCTCTTTCCATATCCCAATGTATGGACTTGACTGTGTACCATGACTTGGCATTGATCTTAGTTATCACCCCAGGCCACCATCCATTTTCATAGAATGCTTCAACCTCATCTAGCTGATCAAATTTGACAATGGGAACATGGAGCACGCAAGGCCTGACATGCTGTGAATCAACAATTTCCCTGATCAATTCTTTATCATCAGCTTTTCTTAAGTTAATGTATTCCACCAAGAAACAATTGTTCCAAATTGTCTTGACAACAACAGCAGGGAACCAAGCAACAGGAACACTTTCTTTGAGACGAGCAACTTCTACTTGTGTTCCTATACCATATGGCGTCCTCGGCACTCCCTGCAATCAAAAACCCACCAGAGTTTGGCCCTTCGCAAAATGCACGATTTCTTACCTCCGGAAGTCAAATAATCCAAGAATATCATTATCTGTGCTCTGAAAGTAAAAGCTAAAGAAGGGGAAATGAGAGGAGACCATAAATTTGATCGGAACATTTCAACGGACCTAAGAACAAGCACCATCTGAAGCAAGCAGAAACAAACAGGGGGAAGGTAAGGGAGAGAAGATATCCATCCAAGTACCAGCGATTTGGGAAGAACCCATTCCCCGTCGACGCACTCGAGATGAGCCCTGAGCTCATCGGCCCCCGAACTCCATCTCCTCCCGGCTGGCGGGGAAGCAGATGTGGTACCTCCTCTGGCGCCCCGTGGGCACCGCCGACACCACCCCGACCCACCACGCGTCGTTGTGGAAGGCGTCGACGGGCTGGTGGAGGGCGACGCCCCGTCCGACGCCGGGGAGACAGCGCGGCGGGCGAGGGCGGACGTGCCGGGCGTCGACCGTCTCCCGGAGGCGGCGGGACTCGTCGGCGTCGTCCACGATCGCGTCGTAGTCGACGGTGTAGCGTCGGAGCTTGGGCATGGAGCGGACCACCCGACCCTCGAAGTAGGCGCCGCGGAAGCCGTCCTCGTCGGAGCTCACCTCCACCTCGTCCCCCGTCCTGAACCCATCTGGCGGCGCCATCGCTGCCACCGCCAGGATTTCCCCGACCCGGGGCTGGGGTTTCAGATATTGGCGGGAAATGGAGGTGCGAATGACCGAGGTTGCTTCGGCAAGAGGAAAAGGGCTGTTGGTATCTGGTCACCGGAGGTACGTTCACTTGCCGTGATATTAAATGGGGGGCAGAAGCGATCGGACTTTTGCTCAATTTATCCTCGCTTAACCATCTATAAACCCCTATTAATAAATATAACACATTTCTTACGTCGCACAAAAATAGATGGCATTAATTTTCTGGCCCGTTTTATCTGTCAAAGAACAAAGAAGACGACGAAGAGAAGCGAGGCAGAGCTCAGTGTCGTCTCCTGCGTCACTTCCATTGCCTGTTTCATGAAGCCTCATTAATCAAACGAGGCCTGTCACTGTTAACAGCATCATCACAGTGCATCATCTCCAATAAATTTAGGCCAACACATGATGGAACACGTAATGAGAAGCTATGGATTAAGTTGACTTGCGAAGGTTTTCTTCTTCGTTGTTGGTGCCATCATGTCCGAAAGCTTATTCCCTTCCTCTCTTTGTTGTTGCAAATCTTCAAAAGGCCATCATGTCTGCGTCGTCTCTTTCCGTAGCGCATGCCCACTTCTGGCCCTCCTTCCATTGCACTCCACTTGGGTGATTCATGCAGCAGCACCAGCGCCACTCTAATTGCCATATCGCCCTATCTGGAACAGAGGTTGCCCCCACCACCTCGGAGGCCAAAGACGAGGAGCACTGCGGAGGTTGCTGCCGCCACCATGCGCGCCTCTTCCAGCTCTGCTTCTGAAGACCATGAAGGTTCGCTGTCGCCGCACCACTACCTCCCGCTCCTTCGGGCGAGGCCGACCAGGTCCTTCAATCTCGTGAAGGTCGTCATCGACATGGTCCGATCCCTCTTCCCCAGAATCCACGCCTTGATCTCCTCCGTGCCAGTGGCCAGCGTTGCCCGTCGTGCGACCTCGAGCGACGCTGTCTTCGGGCCGCGGGAGAGTGGTAGCCGGCACGTTCTTCGGCCACAAGAAGGGCCGCGTCAGCTTCGCGGTGCAAAGCGAGTCGCAGTCGGAGCCGGTCCTGCTGGTTGAGCTGGCCATGCTGACGTGCGACCTTATGAAGGAGATGTCTTCCGGGATGGTGAGGATCCTCCTCGAGTGCGACCGAGTCGCCTTACCTTCTCCCGCTGCCGCCACCAGCAAGAGCATCAAGAAGCACAGTCCGCTGTGGGATGAGCCCTTGTGGACGATGTACTGCAACGGCCACCGGTGCGGCTACGCCGTCTCGCGCCGCTGCACCAAGCTAGACCTCCACGTGCTGAGCATGGTCCAACCTGTGTCGGTGGGCGCCGGGGTGCTCCCTCCGCCTCCGTCTCCTCCTCTTCTACCCGGCAAGCTGTGTGATGGATCAGGTGGAGCGGCAGCCGGGTCTGAGGTGATGTACATGAGAGCCAAGTTCGAGCGAGTCGTCGGAAGCAAAGATTCCGAAGCGCTCTACTTGATCAATCCAGACTCAATGAGGCACAAGGGGAGCGACATCAGTGGCGGCCCTGAGCTCTGCGTCTTCCTCCTCAGGATGTAGAGAACAGTCTCATAAGTCGTTGGCTTCTGCTCTTCAAACCCAGTCAAACGAGAAATCGACGTACCTGGTCAAAGTTAGTTTTATATATATACATATGGCAAAACTACGTAAAATTACATCAAGCAATACAAGATTTTAAATAAGAACACGTTATGCCGACACTGTTTTTTTTTTTTTTTTTTGGGGCAAGTTGTGTGATTGTCATTATAAATAAACATCAGGTGGGACTTGTGGCAATAGCATCAAAGCTACCTTCAACCAACGGATGGCAGGAAAAATTAGTTAGTATTAGATTAGATTTCTTCCTATTTTAATTGACTTGGACTCTCTAAACATTTATCCCTATTAGAGTTCCCGGTTAACTCAAATCCCAGCTCAAGTTAAATCTTGTAGGCGTTGCCTTTGAATACTCGTGCATAAATTGGAGGGATATTCTTGATTTGGTTTTGTTAAATAAAAAATTTAGCTCGATAATTTTATTCTTTAAGGTAATATTTATTTATATAATTTTTAATTAATTTTTTTCTCGATCATATATTCAAATCTAAGCTTGAAACCGGATTCAAAAGACAAGACTTGTAATAACGCACTCACTGTCGTGTAATATTATTTATATAAATTTTTAATTAAAAAATTTTCTTGATCATATATTCAAATCATATAATTCAAGTCATATACTTCAATTTATTATTGATTCTCAAATCATTAATTGATTGAGGATTAAAAGTATAAGGAATGTAAAATTATTGTTTCATATTTATTTCTTGTATAGTCCTTTGTCATGTGTTTAGATTTCATTAAAGACATTAATTTTGGAATGATTTAATTAAAATGCTCAAAGAGCAAGTAGCTTCGTGAGAGAATCGACTAGTTGGTCAAAAGTATAGATATGAGAAACTCAATTGAAATCTGATAACTTGATCTCTAATAAAGTAAAAGTCAATGATAATGTGTTTCATGCGAGAGTAGAATATTGGGTTGGAATATAAATAGGTAGAACCAACATTATTATGGCATATTATTGGAGTGGAATGGAAGGTGATACCAAGTTCATGTAATAAATTGGTAACTTAATTAAGTTCTACAATAGTGGTAGTGATGACTGAGTATTCACTTTTAGTGGTGGATCTTGTGTTTTATTTTTTAGAACTTTAATTAATTAGGTTTGCTCCAAGAAAGATAAGATAGGCTGACGTAGATATTTTATTATTAGTATTGTCTACCCAATCAACATTGATGAAGGTACATAAATAAAGAGAAGTATTTACGAAGAAGTATATGATTGAAAATTCCTCTAAGATATTTTAGAAAATGTTTTAGTGTTAACTAATGCACATAGAGAGTCATGAGTTGTGATAATTTATTGATTGTAAATGAAATATTTGAATATATAAGGGATTAATATTATAAGAAATCAAATACTTGTAAATACTATATAGATTTCGTTGTAGGCTAACATCATATAATTTGAGTGACTCGGTAGATAAGAATAGGGTGGTAACTCATTTGGCATTCTACATGTTCATTTTTCTATATTAGATCTTGAATATACTTTTTTATATAAAAAATGTAAAAGATATAAACATTACTTACACTCTCATAAAATAGTATTGGTTGCCCATGAAAGCACGAAGATTAAAGGATAAGTATTTATAAAAAATTCCATGATTGAGAATCCTTTAAGATATCTGATGAGGGTATTGAATATGACATGACGTCCGGTCCTGTGTATTTGACCCGGGTGACGTCTTCGCCCCTCCTGCGACCCGTACTCCCGCTGCAGATCAACCCGACGTCGCTTCTCCTCGGCCTCGCCCCGCGCCCATGCTGAGTTGACCGCGCTACCAGTCTGCCGGTCAGGCCCGTGCACCACCCTCAGACGCAACCAGAAACACGCTAACTCCCCGACCTATTTAAGCCACAGAAGGAGAAAGGAAAAGAACAGGGGGGAGAACGAGCACTCAGAAAGAGAAGAGAACAGATTTAGGAAGAGGAAAGGAGGAGGAGGAACGAGGAGATAATAGATGGGAGGGAAAAAAGGGGGGACTCTCTCCCCTCGCGGCCTGGCGTGACCACTCTCTCCCCTCATCTCCCTTTGCGGCGGACCACTCTCTCCCTCATGCATGGCGGCACCCGAGCTCCCATCTGCATGGCATAACCGAGTTCCCATCACGAGAGGAGCGGCATTGACCTCGAGACATCGGCGACCAAAGGATCTCTCTCTACCTCTCTCTCTCTATATTAAACCTCTACTCACTCTTATCAGACCGACTTGATCGTCGGAGGGTGGCGAAACCAGGCGACCCGTGCGAGGAAGGGGCATGCGGCAAGCTGGTCACGGATGAAGGAACCGGCCACTGGTGGCGGATGATCCGCTTCTCCCGACCAACGTCGGCTTCTGCCGGAGATCGATGGCGACCCTGCGCGTCGGACCCGAACCAGTGCGGCGGCCCCAGGCCGCGGCAAAAGATGTTTACCCACAGTTGGCGCTAGAAGGAGGGCGTTGTCGCGAGTTAGCTCCATCTAATCTCGAAACCGAGCTCGGCGACCATGTTCACCGCTGCATGGTTCATCGTTACTGATGCAGACCACTCGGCCGTCGAGCCGAGTCGCTGCTCGGCAGCGTGTCGCTGCGTCGCTGCCTCATGCGACGCTCGGCCAAATCTGAGCCGAGTCGCTGCTCGGCAGCGCTGCTCGCTGCGTCGCTGCCTCATCGCGATCGCTCGGCCAAATCTGAGCCGAGTGCGCTGCTTTCGGCGAAGCCAGCTTCTGATGCTTTCGGCAACCATGTTCGGTGCCGCTGCATGGTTCATCGTTGCTGATGCAGCCACTCGGCCAAATCTGAGCCAGTCGCTGCTCGGCAGCGCGCGCGCGCAACCACTCGGCCGTCGAGCGAGTCGCTGCTCGGCGGCGGAATCCCGAGCTAGAGTGCTCGGCCACCATGTCGGTAACCCGTATGGTTATGATTACCTGCGGTGCTTTCGGCGAAGTCGAACTGCGATGCTCGGCAACCCCTCTGCGTCAACGCCTCATGCAGCCACTCGGTAAATCTGAGCCGAGTGTGCTGCTCGGCGTGAAGCCGAAACCACGGTGCTCGGCAACCATGCGGCGCTTGCATGGTTCATCGCTGCGTCGGTGCCTCATGCGACCACTCGGCCGTCGAGCCTGAGTGTGCTGCTCGGCGGCGAAGCCCGAGCTGCGATGCTCGGCAACCTCGCTGCGTCGCTGCCTCATGCAGCCGCCGCCAAATCGCCGAGCGCGCCGCTGGAGAAGCCCGAGCTGCGATGCTCGCAACGCTGCCGTGGTCATGCACTGCAAAGGCTGCCGAAGCCCGAGGCGATGCTCGCAACGCGCCGCTGCCTCATGCGCCACTCGCCAAATCTGAGCAGAGTGCACTGCTCGCAGCGAAGCCCGAGCGTGCTCGGCGACCATGTTCAGCCCGCTGCATGGTTCTCGCTTCATCGTTGCCTCACGCCACTCGCCAAATCTGAGCTCGAGTGCGCTGCTTGGCAACCTGCCGCCTCATGCCGCCGCCAAATCTAAGCCCGAGGCTGCTGGGAAGTCCGAGCTGCGGCTCGGCAACCCCTTCGCGCGTAGTTAGCGCTGCACCGCAAGCTCGGCAGCGGTCCGAGCTGCGATGCTCGCAACACTCGCGTGGTTTGCAGCTGCACCAAGCAGCTGCTCGGCAGCTAAAGCCCGAGCTACGTGCTCGGCAACCATGTTCAGCGCCGCTGCATGGTCAGTGCACCGCAGCTCGCAGCGAGTCCGAACTGCGATGCTCGCAACGCTTCGCTGCGTGGTCTGCAGCCACCGGCAGCTGCTCGGCAGCGAAGCCCGAGCTGCGAACGCCGCTGCTCGCGCGCCACTCGCCACCCGAGCAGTGCGCCGCGAATCCCGAGCTACGTGCTCGCCACCATGTCGCCGCTATATGGTTAGCAGTTGACTGCAGCTGCTCGCAGCGAGTCCGAACCGATGCTCGCAACCTCGCTGCGCCATCGCCTCATGCAGCCACTCAGCCAAATCTGAGCGAGTGCTGCGCAGCGAAGCCCGAGCCACAGCTCGGCAACATGGCGCGCTTCGCTGCATGGTTCATCGCCGCGCCGCCTCATGCAGCCACTCAGCCAAATCTGAGCCCGAGTGTGCTGCTCAGCGAAGCCCGAGCTGCGATGCTCGCAACCCTCGCTGCCGCTGCATGCACGCCAACTGAGCGAGTGCGCTGCAGCGAATCCGAGCAGCTCGGCCACCATGTCGCCGCTGCATGGTTGGCGCTGACCAAGCAGCTCGGCAGCGAAAGCCCGAGCTGCGATGCTCGCAACACTGTTTCATCGCTCTCACGCAGCAGCTCCGCCTAAGCGGTGCCGCAGCCAAAGCTCGAGCTAGCCGCACCACGCTCAGCGCCTTGCCGTGGTTTGCGGCGCACCAAGCAGCTGCCGCCCAAAGCCCGAGCTGCAATGCTCGCAACTCGCTACATGTTTCATCGCTGCCTCACGCAGCAGTGGCCAAATCCAAGCCCGAGTGTGCTGCTCGAAAGAAAGCCCGAGCTGTGCTCGCCACCCATGCTCAACCAGCAGTGACTCATCGCTGCAACAAGCATGTTCGCCAATGCCGGGCTGCAATCCACGCCGCATGGTTCACTGCACCAAAGTTTCGCCAAAGCCCGACGCCGCCACCCACGTCGCACTTCATCGCATGCATTGTAGCTGCACCAGCCGAAAACTACCCGAGCCATGCGCTCGCCAACGTTACGCGATTGTTGTTACTCCTTTGCAATATCTTACGGACTTCCCACGAGTTGAGCAAGCCATGCAACTTAATCCTCATGGAGTCGCATGCGCTCAAGAAGCTCCCACGAAATGACCTTCCTCATACAGAGCCATCGCGAGGCTCGATGCATCGCAAAAGAATTCGCAGGAAGCGACTGATCTTCTACGGCTACGTGATCCGTGTTAGAACGAGAAGCTCAGCTGGTCTGAGCGCGGCCGACTTATCCCGAGCAGTTCGGTTCAGATCAGCGATGCTCGATCATCGTTTTCCGGTCGAGGCGCTCGACTTATCGCGCGCTCATGATCTTGAGCGATGCTCGATCACTCCGGTCGAGCGGCGGCTCGACCTTATCCCAACGGCGGTTCTCATGATCTTGAGCGATGCTCGATCATCGTTCCGGTCTTGAGCTCGACTTATCCTGAACGGCGGTTCGGTTCTCATGATCGAGCGCTCGATCATCGTTTTCCGCTCGAGCGCGGCTCGACTTATCCCGAACCGGTTCTTCATGATCTTGAGCGATGCTCGATCGTTTTTCCGGTCTTGAGCGGCGGCTCGACTTCTTATCCCGAACGGTTTTCTCATGATCTTGAGCGATCGGTTTTCCGGTCTTGAGCGCTCGACCCTTATCCCGAACGGTGGTTTGGTTCTCATGATCTTGAGCGATGCTCGATTAACGCCGGTCTTGTGCGGGCCTCGACTCTCAACGACGTTACATGTGAGTGGCGCCTCCATTTTCGGTCTTGGCTCGACTTATCCCGAACGCGGACAGGTGTTGAGTGGCGCCTCTCCTGGTCTTCGGCGCTCGACTTCTTATCCAACGCGTTGGCTCATGATCTGAGTGGCGCCGACCATCGGCTAGAGCGCAACTCGACCCCACATCGAACGCGGTTCGCATCCATGGTCTTGAGCGACGGCTCGCATCGGATTGGTCAGAGCGCGGCTCGACTACATCCCGAACGGTGGTTCGATCCATGGTCAGCGACGGCTCGCATCGGATTTCTCAGAGCGCGGCTCGACCACATCCCAACGGGTTCGGATCCATGGTGAGCGCACCCGCCATCGGATTGGTCGAGCGCGCTCTTTCTCCCCCTCGGTTCGCATGGTTCGAGCGGCTCGCCATCGGTTTCTGAGCGCGCTCAACCCCTCACCCATGGTCGAGCGCGGCTCGCCATCGTTGGTCTAGAGCGGCGGCACATCCCGAACCGGCATCCATGGCCTTGACATCGGATTTGGTCTGAGCGGCTCGACTCTCCCGGGGCGTCGGCACTTTCTTGCGCGCTCGCCATCGGTTTTCTGGGTCTAGAGCGCGGCTCAACTCACCCATGGTCTTGCGAACGCCGCCATCGGATTGGTCTAGAGCGGCTCGACCATCCAACGCGTTCGATCCATGGTCTGAGCGACGCCGCTTCTCGGTCTGAGCGCGGCCGACCCACATCCCGAACGGCGTTCGGCATCCATGGCCTTGAGTGGCGGCTACATCGGATTGGTCTTGAGCGGCTCGACCCCTCTCCCGGCCGGCGTTTGCACTTGGTCTGAGCGCGCTCGATCGTTTTCTAGGTCAGAGCGGCTCAACCCCTCACCCATGGTCTTGGCGACGGCCCATCGGATTTCCGGGTCAGAGCGCGGCTCGACCACATCGCGCGGTCGGCATCCATGGCCTGAGTGGCGGCGATCGGATTTGGTCAGCGGCTCGACTCCCGGCCGGGTCGCACTGGTCTTGAGCGCGGCCGCATCGGTCGGGTCTAGAGCGGCCAACCTCACCCATGGTCTTGAGCACGGCTTGCCATCGAGGTCTAGAGCGCGGCTCGACCCCACATCCCGAACGCGTTCGGCATCCATGGTCTTGAGCGACGCCGACGGCTGGCAGCTCGGCCGACACATCCCGAACGCGTTCGGCATCCATGGCCTTGAGTGGCGCTCGCCATCGGATTGGTCTGAGCGGCGCTCGACACATCCGGCGCGTTCGGCATCCATGGTCTTGAGCGACGGCCGCGGATGGTCTAGAGCGCGGCTCGACCCACATCCCAACGCGGCGGCATCCATGGTCTTGAGCGACGGCTCGCCATCGGCCGGGTCTAGCGCGGCTCGACCCTCACCCCGAACGCAGCGTTTGGCATCCATGGCCTTGAGTGGCGCTCGCCATCGGCGGGTCTTGAGCGGCGGCTCGACCTCCGGGCTGTTCGGCACTTGGTCGAGCGCGCTCGCCATCGGTCGGTCTAGAGCGGCGGCTCAACCTCACCAACGGTTCGGTATCCATGGTTTTGAGTGGCGCACCATCGGTCTCGAGCGGGCTCGACCTTTATCGAACGGTGGTTTGGCCACATGTTCTTAAGTATCGGCCATGGGTATTCTGTTACACTTTTGAGCGCGCTCGACCACCGTATTCCGGTCTTGAGCGAGTCTCGACCCTTGCCCGACGATACGGCCAATTATATCACCACCAGCCAGAACCCCGAGGACTCAACCGACCACATACTTGCAAACAAGATTCTCGCCCCTACCCCAAGGCTCGCCTCAGGAGTGGCTTTTCGAGGGGTAGTGATGAGGGTATTGAATATGACATGACGTCCGGTCCGTATTTGACCGTGACGCCTTCGCCTCCCGCGACCCGTACTCCGCAGATCAACCCGACGTCGCTTCTCCTCGGCCTCGCCCCGCGCCCATGCTGAGTTGACCGCGCACACCACGCTGCCCGTGCACCACCCTCAGACGCAACCAGAAACACGCTAACTCCCCGACCTATTTAAGCCACAGAAGGAGAAAGGAAAAGAACAGGGGGGAGAACGAGCACTAAGAAAGAGAAGAGAACAGATTTAGGAGGAGGAAAGGAGGAGGAGGAACGAGGAGATAATAGATGGGAGGGAAAAAAGGGGGGACTCTCTCTCGGCACGCAATTTTCCTCACGCCGCAGCAGCCACTCTCTCTCATCGCATGGCAGACCCGAGCTCCCATCGCTGCATGGCATAACCGAGTTCCCATCACAGAGGAGCAAGATTGACCTCGAGACATCGAAGCCAAAGGATCTCTCTCTCTACCTCTCTATATTAAACACTCTACTCACTCATCCGACATCGACTTGATCGTCGGAGGGTCGCGGAAACCCCGACCCAACCCGTGTGCAGGAACCGAGGGGCATGCAGCAAGCTGGTCATCAGATGAAGGAACCGGCCCTGGCTGAGCGGATGATCCGCTTCTCCCGACCCAACGTCGGCTTCCTGCCCGGAGATCGATGAGGCGACCCCTGCGCATTCGGACCCGAACCCAGCTGCGATGGCCCCGAGGCCACGGCAAAAAGATGTTTACCCACAACAATATCATAGAAAACATTTTAGTGATAACTAATGCGCATGAAGCGTCGATGCATAATTTATTGATTACAAATAAAATATATGAATATATAAGGGATAAATATTATGAGAAACTAAATACTTGTCGATACTATATAGGATCCGTAGTAGACTATCATCATATAATTTGAGTGACTCAATGGAGAAGAGTAGGGTAGTTACTTCTTTAACATTTTGCATATTTATTTTTTATAATAGATTTCAAATGTACTTCTTTTTATATAAAAAAATCTAGAAGATATAAATATTACTTACACTCCCATAAAATAGCTCAAGATTTAAGTTTTTTTTATGGAGAATCGATTTATTAATTACTTATAAAATTATTTGATCTTTATGAAATTATTATCTGTGATAATAATGTTATTCACATAAACCAGTAGATATATAGTATAATCTTTTTATTACCATAAGAATAAAGAGTTATGGGATTTAGAGTTAACGAAGTTGGCTGATAGTAAAAATGACTCGGGTTTAATACACTAGTGATGAGGGTATTGAATATGACATGACGTCCGGTCCTGTGTATTTGACCCGGGTGACGTCTTCGCCCCTCCTGCGACCCGTACTCCCGCTGCAGATCAACCCGACGTCGCTTCTCCTCGCCGCCCGCGCCATGCCGAGTTGACCCGCTGCCGCCGGCCGTGCGCACCACTCGACGCAACTAAACACGCTAACTCCCGACCTATTTAAGCAAAAGGAGGAGGAAGGAGGAGGCCGGACTCTCAATTGATATACTCGCCGAGACCGGGAGAGGGGAGAGAACAGGAGGAAAAGAGATGGAGAGGAGGGGAGGAGCACTAAGAAAGAGAAGAGAATAGATTTAGGAGGAGAAAGGAGGAGGAGGGGAGATAATAGATGGGAGAGAAAAAGGGGGACTCTCTCTCGCACGATAGCACCACTCTTCCTCACTGCAGCTGCAGCAGCCACTCTCTCTCATCGCATGGCGACCGAGCTCCCATGCATGGCATAACCGAAGTTCCCATCACAGAGGAGCAAAGATGGACCTCGAGATATCGGCACCAAAGGATCTCTCTCTACCTCTCTCTCTATATTAAACACTCTACTTACTCTCATCCGACACCGACTTGATCGTCGAGGGTCAGCAAACCCCGACCACGTGCGAACCAGGGGCATGCAAAGCGGGTCACGGATGAAGGAACTGCCTGGCCGAGCGGATGATCGCTCCCGACCCAACATCGGCTTCGCCGGAGATCGATGAGGCGACCGCGCATTCGGACCGAACCACCGCGACGCCCGAGGCCACGGCAAAAAGATGTTTACCCACCGAGTTGGCGTTAGAAGGAGGGCCCGATGTCGCAAGGTTAGCTCCATCTAATCTCCAAACCCGAGCTCGGCGACCATGTTCAACGCTGCATGGTTCATCGTTCGATGCAGCCACTCGAGTCTGAGCGCCGCTCGCAACGCGCGGCCGCCTCATGCGCCGCCGACCAAATCTGAGCCCGAGTGCGCTGCTGCGCGCCTTGCGCTGCACGCAGCCGCCGCCAAATTGAGCGAGTGCCGGCGGCGAGCGAAACCATGTTCGGCCACGCATGGTTCATCGTTGCTCATGCAGCCACTCGCCAACTGAGCCCGAGTGCGCGCCGCCGCGATCGCTGCCTCATGCAACCACTCGGCCAAATATGAGCGAGTGCGCCGCCGGCAGCGAATCCCGAGCCACAACGGCCACCATGTCGGCCGCCGTATGGTTAGCGCTGCACCAAGCAGCAGCGAGTCCGAACGATGCTCGCAACCCCTTCACATCGCTCATGCACACCACCACTGAGCGAGTCCGCTTCGGCCCGAGCCAGGTCGCATCGGCGCGCCGCTGCATGGTTCATCGCTGCATCGCCGCCTCATGCAACCACTCGCCAAACTGAGCGAGTGCTCGCTCGAAGAATCCCGAGCTGTCGGCCACCATGCGTCGCCATTGTATGGTTGCGCACCGCACCTCGGCGTAAAGCCCGAGCTGCGATGCTCGGCAACACTTCGTTTCATCGCCTCACGCAGCAGCTCCGAATCTAAGCCCGAGTGTGCTGCCGGCCAAAGCTCGAGCTACGCGCACCCACGCTCAGTTGCCGCTGGTCGCGGCCGCACTGCGCCGCCAAAGCCCGAGCTGCAATGCTCGGCAACTCCTCGCATGTTTCATCGCTGCTCACGCAGCAGCTCGCCAAATCCAGCCGTGCTGCCAAAGCGGCCCGAGCTACGCTGCTCGCCACCCATGCTCAACCACTATTGCGTGACTCATCGCTGCAACAAGCAGCTCGCCAATACCGCTGCAATCCTACGCGCATGGTTCACGGTGCCCCAAACAGTTTCGCCAAAGCCCGAGCCGACGACACCACCCACGTTCTCGCACTTCATCGCATGCATTGTAGCCGCACTGCGTACCGCCAAAACTACCCGAGCCATGCGCTCGCCAAGTACGATGCTCGATTGTTGTTACTCCTTTGCAATATCTTACGGACTTCCCGCGAGTTGAGCAAGCCATGCAACTTAATCCTCATGGAGTCGCCGAACGGCGCTATTGAAGAAGCTCCCACGGTGACCTTCCTCATACAGAGCCATTCCGGGGCTATGCGATGCATCGCAAAAGAATTCGCTGAGCGAATCGATCTTCTACGTGCTACCGACCGTGTTAGAACGAGAAGCTCATGGTCTTCTTGAGCGGCGGCTCGACTTCTTATCCCGAACGGCGGTTCGGTTCTCATGATCTTGAGCGATGCTCAATCATCGTTTTCCGGGTCTTGAGCGGCGTCGACTTATCCCGAACGGCGGTTCGGTTCATGATCTTGAGCGATGCTCGATCATCGTTTTCCGGTCTTGAGCGCGGCTCGACTTATCCCGAACGGTGGTTTCTCATGATCTTGAGCGATGCTCGATCATCGTTTTCCGGGTCTTGAGCGCGGCTCGACTTATCCCGAACGGTGGTTTGGTTCTCATGATCTTGAGCGATGCTCGACACGCTCGGTCTTGGGCCTCGACTTATCCCAACGACGCTTCATGTGGTGTTGAGTGGCGCCGACCATCGATTTTCTCGGGTCTTGTGTGCCTCGACCCCTTATCCAACGCGGTTCGCATGTGGTGTTGAGTGGCGCCGACCATCGGTCGGGGTCTTGTGCGCCTCGACCCTTATCCCGAACGCGGGATGTGGTTGAGTGGCGCCGACCATCGGTTTAGGGCTAGAGCGCGGCTCGACCACATCCCGAATGGCGTTCGCATCCATGGTCTTGAGCGGCGCCGCATCGATTCCGGTCTAGAGCGCGCTCGACCCACATCCCAACGCGTTCGGCATCCATGGTCTTGAGCGACGCTCGCCATCGGATTGGGTCTAGAGCGCGCTTGACCACATCCAACGGCGTTCGCATCCATGGTCTTGAGCGACGCTCGCCATCGGTCAGAGCGCGGCTCGACCTCACCGAACAGTTCGCATCCATGGCCTTGAGTGGCGCTCGCCATCGGATTGGTCTTGAGCGCGCCGCCATCGTTTTCCGGTCGGGCCGGCGCTCAACCTCACCCATGGTCTTGAGCGACGCTCGCCATCGGATTTGGGTCTAGAGCGGCTCGACCACATCCCAACGCTTCGGCATCCATGGTCTTGAGCGACGGCTCGCCATCGGTTTCTAGAGAGCGCTCGACCCCTCACCCCAACGCGTTCGGCATCCATGGCCTTGAGTGGCAGCCCGCCATCGGATTGGTCTTGAGCGCGGCTCGACTCTCCCGGCCGGGCGTTCGGCACTTTGGTCTTGAGCGCGGCTCGCCATCGGCCGGTCTAGAGCTCTCAACCTCACCAACGGCGGTTCGGTATCCATGGTTTTGAGTGGCACCATCGCTCGGTGGTCTCGAGCGCGTGCTCGATTTTATCCCGAACGGTTGGGCCACATGTTCTGGCATCGCCATGGGTATTCCGTTACGGTCTTGACGGCTACCGGATTCCGGGTCTTGAGCGAGTCTCGACCCTTGTCCCGTCCGACGATACGGTCAATTATATCACCACCCCAGAACCCCCCGAGGACTCAACCGACCACATACTTGCAAACAAGATTCTCGCCCCTACCCCAAGGCTCGCCTCGCAGGAGTGGCGAGGGGGTAGTGATGAGGGTATTGAATATGACATGACGTCCGGCCCCGTATTTGACCCGGTGACGCCTTCGCCTCCCGCGACCCGTACTCCTGCAGACCAACCCGACCGCTTCTCGCCGCCCGCGCCCATGCCGAGTTGATCACGCTACCACGGCCAGCCCGCACCACCCTCGACGCAACCAGAAACACGCTAACTCCCCGACCTATTTAAGCCACAGAAGCAGAAAAGAAAAGGGGGGAAGGAGCACTAAGAAAGAGAAGAGAACAGATTTAGGAGGAGAAAAGGAGGAGGAGGAACGAGGAGATAATAGATGGGAGGGAAAAAAGGGGGGACTCTCTCTCAGCGCAGCCACTCTCTCCTCACGCCGTAGCAGCACTCTCTCCTCATCGCATGGCAGCACCCGAGCTCCCATCGCCGCATGGCATAACCGAGTTCCCATCACAGAGAGGAGCAGATGGACCTTGAGACATCGATACCCAAAGGATCTCTCTCTACCTCTCTCTCTATATTAAACACTCTACTTACTCTCATCCCGCGTCGGAGGGTCGGGCGTGAAACCGACCACATGCGAGAACCGAGGGCATGCAAAAGTGGTCACGGATGAAGGAACCGGCCCTGGCTGAGCGGATGATCCGCTTCTCCCGACCCAACGTCGGCTTCCTGCCCGGAGATCGATGAGGCGACCCCTGCGCATTCGGACCCGAACCCAGCTGCGACGGCCCCGAGGCCACGGCAAAAAGATGTTTACCCACAACAGTTAGCAAATGATTTTTTGCTAATTATAGCGATTGTTATTAGTGTGTCATGTTTCTTTGTAGTTGTAATTGTAGTTGTAATAGTTGAAGTTGTTTCTTGGGTTGGAATGGTCGCCATGACAAATAAGTTGGTAGTAAAGTGATGGATGATAACTCTGTCAGTTACCTAAAGGTCCCGGATGCATCTTGTTTAAGTTTTTATTGAAGTTTTATTGCTGCAATAAGACCTATAGCCTTTGCCTTTAGTGTTTTTTTTTTTGTGTGGTAGAACTGAGCTATGATTGTAAGCCCTATTGTCTTTTCTTTATGCTTTAGATAGGTTTCATGATCAAATAGTTTACCTATAGTTATTCAAATGACATACATAAATCATGTGCTCAAATTGTAACTACTAATTCTTTATATTCATTTCCTAGGTCATTAAGAGTGTCGACACTCAGAGGATAATATATTAAAGCATATAACTTTTTGATTTTGTATATAATGAGTAATAATATTTTTTTTGAATTATTTTCATCATGATTGATAAAAGACTTAACACGCTAGTGCGAAAGAGATTAGTAAAGATGGTTTATAACTTGGATCATACTTTTGCTTTAGTGTTGTATGAAGAAATCAATGATGCTAGTGATTAAAGCTTGGATAGCCTATAAAATTAAGACAATCTTGACATAGCAATGATTTGTGATCAGGATTTGTCATTTCTTGATATTTGAATCTTTTCGGATAGAGAATGAATAGATCCATTGATATGGCCTAATAAATCATATCCAAATAAAAGACAAGCGAATTGTGCTCACTAAAATGTATAGTTATCACCTTTGAAGAGTTTGAAGGGGATTACCATTGCTATATTGACATATATAAATTTTGTAGATTGAGATAAACTATTATTTTCTAATAAAATAATAATTGAAGTATGATATACAGAGGAGAAAGACTCTTTTGGGAAGATATTGTGATCCAATAAAAAAAATCCAAAATAAATTGAGGATCTAATTTGGATGCTGATCCGCTAGAGCAGATCAAGAGATTGCGTAGAGGAATCACGCGCCTTCGGTTTTGGTGCAAGCATAAGCACCGGAGCAAATCGAGAGCTGACTAGTTGTGGGAAGCGTCCGATACGATGTGAGGAGGAGGAGCATCGCTGGATGGAAGCAAAATGGGCGATGCATGGAGGCTTAGAATCCAATGGCGTAGAAAGAGAGATTATGACGAAGATCGATTGCACTGTCGCTGGATCGTTGGATCTGCAGCGAAGAAGAGAGGATGGCTACAGCAAGATCTAGACAGTAAGCGATGGGGCAGAGTCGACGATGTTGCGGTGGAGGTGTTGTTGCCGCAGCGATGACTATTATTGCAAATTAGCAAGCCAGCGGTTTTATTGTTGCTGTAGCAGTAGGTGAAAAGGAGCAAAAGAGAAAGCAGCGATGTGCAGATCAGCTTGCTCTCATCTCGATTGCACGAGAGTTGCTATCGTCGGGGCAAATTAATGCAGAGAAGGAATTGCTATCATCGGAGCATATCATCAACGAGAAAACCTTTTTTTGTTCGAAGCAGAAAGATTATAATGCCACAAAAAATTTATTGTGAAAGAGAACATTTTATTTATTAAGATAATATATATTTATATATTTTTTTGAGAGAGAAAATTTTTTCAATCATGCATTTACATAAATCTATGATTGATGCTCATATCATAAATTAATTAAAGATTAAAATATATAAAATTATCATTCGATACTTATTTCTATCATCATCCTCCATGCGCAATCTGTTGTCCGTTTATCTCTGCCCCAAGTCGAATGACAATGAAGAAAGAGTGTTTTTTTTTGGGCTTTGGAGGCGACTGCTGCTAAGCTTTGCGTCGGTTCTCCTTGAGGAACTCGACAAAATCCATTCACGTAGGGGTCATGCATGTCCCTGTTCCCCAGCACGACGTTCAGCTGCTTCGCCCAGGCCCTGCACTGCTCTTTGTCCGCCACGGCCAGCGTCATTGTCCTTGCGACATCAACCCCATCGAAGGCCTCGCCTCCTCCCTCCTCGGGACTTCCACCCCCACTTTCTTCTCCGCCATTAGGTGGGCGTTGAGCCCTTCATCGTTTGCCAATGGCAGCAGCACGAGCGGCAACCCGAACTGCAGGGCCTCCTCCAGGGAATTCCAGCTGCAGTGGGTAATGAAAACACCCACGGACGGGTTGGCCAGGATCTTTATCCGGGGGACCTAGTCGTTGCTCACCAGTCCCCCGGCCCTGGTGCGTTCGTCGAAGCCCGGAGATAGTGCGTCGGGCTCGCTCCTGAGAGCCCCAGTAAATGGCAGGTTGGAGAGCTCGTGGCCGTCGGCCACCTCATGAGCTTGTTCTCTGGTTAGCAGCAGCTCGCTCTCGAAGGAGACGTACACCACCGAGCGAACCTCCCTTTTGCCAAGCCATCGGAAGAAGTCATTTCCTTCGGTGAAGCTGCCGGCGGCGTCGTGCTTCATAGCAGCCGGAGGCAAGTGGCCGAGAGCCAGCACCGGCTTGCCACAAAGCCAGCCAAGGAAGGAGAGCCACTCGGGCTCGAGCTCGAGCTCGGGGCAGCTACGCACGACCACGACGTCGCACCCGGAGAGGGAACACCCGAGCCGGTACGCGCCGGACACGCCCAAGCCCCTGAGCTCGACCATGTCGTGCAGCACCTGCAAGGCCTCGTGGCGGTGGTAGGCCAGCGAGGTGGGGAAAAGGGGTCCATCCGGGCGGGGTAGCCATCACCTCGGGCTTCACGCGGTGGCCCCGGTCGCCGATGGCGAGCAGGAAGGCCAGCCTAATGAAGGCGTTGGCGGTGACGGTGATGAGGCTGACGTAGGCGCAGTGTACACCGAGGCCGGCGGCGACTCTGGGGACCCAGTAAAAGGAGTCGATGATGATCCAGTCCGGCGAGCCCGCGCACTGTTATGAGTTTGATTCAGGCTCGATCCATGCCGTAGGCAAATCAAATCCAGTTTTCCACATGGAAAGAACTAATATCGACCACTGTGACAAGTAATTAACATGAGTTTTCTACATGGAATTTGGAGGACAGTGAAATGTAATATTCGGAGGAATATATAAAACTTGCAGTAAAGAGCGCATCTTATGCTTCAAAACATTTAGAATAACTAATATTGACCACTGTTGGAAGTAATTAGCAAGAGTTTTCCACATGGAATTTGGCGGATGGTGATACACATACTGAGATGCAATATTTGGAGGATTATATAAAACTTGCAGTAAAGAGTGCACCCTTTCTTGTCGTCCATTAACACTTTCACTCCGAGCACATGATGCAAATTAAAAGCTCTGATGCTTTACATCCTCGTCTGTGCTGAGTAAAAATCACTACGCTGTTGTCGTAAGTTCGAGGCACAGCACATCAAAACAGGCCACCCTTTTCACCCTCATGCATGCGGCAGCACACTAAAGCTCCCAAGAATTGGCAGCTCAAGAACAAAAGAAATCATCAGGTTCATTGAAGGAGCTGGTCCTAATTCTCATGACAGGTCCCCGTCAATCTGTCAGTAAACCTGCGTTTGGATATGAACTTCACGTGAGTGATGCAAAATGCCAGAAACAGGTAACACACAAACTAGGGCATGCAATAAAATCGTCGGGAAGAGCGAATTAAACCAAGGGCTCGCAGGGACAGATTGTGTGTGTGTGTGTGTGTGTGTGTCTGCGTGAGAGAGAGGGAGGGGTGAGGGACCATGAGATCACTGTCAGAGTTCAAATCTATGATATAAAGGGTGACACTTGAATGAAATGACAGCCTTTCATGCAGTGGTGCAAGCGAGTACCTGATGTTTTCTTCTAACCTGCAAGTCATTATGAAGCTCTTTCATCGGTTTTGTCTCTTTACTGTCTTGGCGAAAGTTTCATTGATGCCTAGAGCTGCTTCCTTCGTTGCTGCCTAACCCAGATGGAGATCGGAGCTTTTGGTTACTCGTACTGCGCATGGCGCCTTCTTCTTCTTCTTCTTCTTCTTCCCCTCCTTCTGATACATCGATCTCTTTCTGTCTCTCTATGATTAGCTTGTTATTATAAGCAATACCACGCAACAGCTCCAAATCTTTAGAATCAAAAGTTCTCCCTGTATCTTCCTCCACATGCATGCATGAATCACATACGTATGACCGGTCTCGGCTTCCGTCGCTTTGAAGACCGTGCTGGGGTTTGCTGCGTCGATCATTATTGTCTCTCTCGTGCTCGACGCGTGCGCTCGGTCTCCCACTTCCCCATGGAGCACAGATTAAGGCACATTAAATAGGGGGGCATCGTCTCAACTTGAGCTGTACAAACTTCAAAGAGACAGCGACAACGTTGTTTTACGTGGTGCACGTACCCTCATGTGAGAGTCTTTGTGTTTGGTACCCACCTCGTCTTAACATGTGTTTGTCGATCTAAGTGATGGCATTAGAGTTTATTTATTAGGGCAAGACTTCTTGATTACAGTTAGCACGTGCCGAGCCAGAATGTTAAAGATCACACCTACTGCCTTACATCCTCCATATATGTTCCCTATCATCCCTTGAAGCCAACCAGCTAGAGGATATCCTTCCCTCTCTCAAAGGTATGTTAGGCATCCGAGCAAGAGAATTTGAG
Source organism: Musa troglodytarum (assembly GCA_023547065.1). Classification (NCBI taxonomy): domain Eukaryota; kingdom Viridiplantae; phylum Streptophyta; class Magnoliopsida; order Zingiberales; family Musaceae; genus Musa; species Musa troglodytarum. The sequence goes on along the minus strand of CP097503.1, from coordinate 23,265,195 downwards.
GTGAGGTGGATGAATGGGCGTGAGACTTACGATTTCTCCCTTCTCATGCTCTCGTCTTCTCGCTGTTGCAGGTCGAGCCCTGCATGTGGAGAATGGAAGACGCGGGTTTGGATCACTTGGTGGGGAGAAATAGATGAAAGATGCGTTGATCCTCTCCTCCTGTTATGCTTCTTCACCCTCTTTCTTTCTTTCTCTTACTTGCAGGTCGTAATGGGAGGACCGGCCATTGGTTCTGTCATCATCCTCGGCAGTGCACCAGATTGGCTGCATGAAGAAGAAAGGTTCGCCTTTGGTGCTATCCTCGCTGACCTTTCTTATTGTTAGCTTCGGAACGGTGCTATCCTCGCTGAGCTTCTCCCCTCGTCATTTCATCCCTTGCAAGTCTTCTTGACCTTGTAAGACCTTTTCTTGGCCTTGTAAGACCTAGTCGGTCGATCTTCGCCGTCATCTCCTTCTTCGTCCCAGGCTTCTTACCTGCTCTTTCGTTTCCTCTCTTCTCGCTTCCCACTTGCCCTCCTCTCCCGTCTATCCCTCTTGAGCTATTTAGGGTACTTCCTTCTACTCCTTCGTCCGTGAAATTTAGTTTTTGTATCTTGCGTTCAGAGGAGATATGCCTTGCAGCCGTCTGCTTCCTTTGTCTCACAGGCTCTAATATTCTTCTCGTGACCAGTTGGGTTTGTCGCAATGTACAGAAAGTGTTGGATTATTTGCGTTTCTTTTGTATGATAGTTTTCGCTGTATCCACTGCAACTCTATTCGGTAAAGGCCTTTTGGTGTGTTGTGAAAGGAGTTTTGATCCTATCTGAGAAAAGAATGACCTCAGCTCGCCATTTACCTTCTCTTTTCTTGGACGTTTGTGTTGCGAAGAACAGCAAGCACAGAAAAGCTTCGCCCACGGAAGCTGTGATAGCCGCCGATCCTTCTGAACCGTGAGAGATCCACCTTGGTCTCTGCAACTGCGAAGACATGGCCATGGCCTCAGCACAACATGGACAAAGATCAATAACAGTTTGTCATTTCAAATGACATGACCATTGGGCATTTGCTCGAACATAATCTCACATTATGATGGCTCCAACAAGTAATATGTCACTGCATCTCTCTCTCGTATGTTGAGCTTGTCGTCTCCATTAAACTTAGAGCATGCTAGCTCAGGAAATATAACATGGTTTAGAGTGGAATATTGGACAGCGAGCATGGGGATATTTTGATGACAGAAAGAAAGAACACAAAAAAAGGGTATGGTGATGATGGGCATTCATGGCAGAAGCCTCGGCTTTAGACCTCCTTTGCAAGCCACTAGGGCTTGTCCAGCAACAACATCTAATCAAGGAAGGCTTTCGTATGGTAGTGGTGGTGGCCTTAACATGCATCCGTGAGTTGACCACCAACTTGGCCTGTCCTACCTCGAAGACTTTCTCAGCTGATGGAGATGAAGGGTCGTTTCCTACGTTCGGATTCCTTGGCTTTCACTGCTCTCTTCCTTCCCCCCTTTTAACTTTTACATCACATTAATGTCCTGCTTTTTAATGCCATCATCATTCTTTTCCTTTTTTTTCTTTTTTTTATTCGAAGACATAGTTCTTTATGCAAAAGCTAAACCTAAATGGTTTTGTATATAAAATTGATATGCGTGAGTCACTCGAGTATGATATAATAAATGCTTGATTAGGTCATCGTAACGAGTATTATTTATTCCAAAAAATAAAATTAGAAAATGGCTGTGTAAAAAATAAAAATAAATGTCTTTTGTCGTTAGAAAATTAGATCACAATTCCTTTATTTTTATTGGAAATCTTTGCCGGATGTGGTTAATCACACTGGGAAATAGGCAGGAAGCGGAAGACCAGACCTTTGACCGACCCAGCCGTTTTGACCGGCGCGTCGAGGGGAGACCCGCGTCATCCCTACCGCGATCGCCAGCTCGGACGCCCGCGGACGCGCGGGCCCCACCACCAGTTCCGCCAGTGAATGATTTGGGTGTATGCGGGTCCCGGGTGAGCTGTCCTGAAGGTTGCCGGCGGCGGTCAGCAGCAACCCATACGTGTCGGTCAGCCTCGGCTACACGTTCTTCTGGGGTAGTCGGTGCCCTAAATTTTTACTTGAATTATATATATATATATATATATATATATATATATATTTATATTTATATATATATATCGTAATCAAGTAAGCCTATCTCCAATTGCACGTATAAGTGGCCAACTAATGATGAAACAGTGAAACGGATGGGGCCTCAACTTATTTATGCCCTTCAAAAATGTTCATTAAGCAGAAGCAAATGAGACTTGAACTTTTCTTCTTTTTCTTATTGTTGTTTTGAAGAATTATTGAGACAATAAAGAAGAACAAATTTATTTTTTTATCAGTTAACCTCATCTCAAATCTGAAAACTTCATTTCAGACTTAATTACATGTTAAAAAAGAATAATAAAAATGGAAATATAAGGATAAACTGTCTGAAAATTCTAATATATATATATATATATATATATATATATATATATATATATATATATATATCTTCTTGTTCTGCAGAGTGGTGCTTTATGCCTCTTCCTCTCCTTCCTTTTTACTGTTGTTGAAGCCATATGTCTTCCATGCTCCACAACTCCTCCTCCCATATGCTTTGGTCGAAGTCCGGTAACCCCAGGTCAGAATACCCGCACTCCGACCAGCATCCGGTGACGCCGCCGACGCCGCTACTGTCGTCACCACCCTGCATGCCGGCGCCGAAGTCGTTTGAGACCGGAGGAGGCGAGAAATCCAACCCAAGGGAGTCCACCGACGACCAACCGCCCGTGCTCGAGCTCTCCGGGCTCATCTTCACCTGCGCGAGCTCCGGGATGGCGTTCATCGGCCCGTCACAGGTCGTCGGAGCTTCAGCACCGGCAGACGCAACGACAGGGGAGTCGCCGGAAGTCGCCTGGATTCTCTCGACGAGGCGAGGAATCCAGAGGTGCCGCAAGACGTCCTTGAACTGCTTGCTGTGGACGTCGCAATGGAGGTGCTTCGCGTGCTTTTGCACTCTAGTCCTCCAGTAGTTCTTTATCTCGTTGTCGGTCCTCCCAGGCAAGTACTGCGCTATCTTAGACCACCTGCAAGATACAATTATCCGTCATTCAGGGTCTAAATTGCAAAAGCGTTCGCGTCGACGCCACACTGCGTTACCGGTTTCCCCAGCGAGAGTGGAGCTCGAGGATGAGCAGCTGCTCTTCCGGCGTGATGTTGCCGCGCCGGACGTCGGGTCGAAGGTAGTTGAGCCACCGGAGCCGGCAGCTCTTCCCGGTCCTCCTCAGTCCTGATGGTTAGGTCGCAGAAGGGAGAGAGAAACAGAGAGTTAGATTACCGGTTCCTATTTCATCTCGATGCTACTTATAGAAGACTATAAGAATCGACACCTGCGCGACGAGCGAGAGAACTCCATCGCCCCTCGCCATGAAGAGCAATATAGTTCATCAGAACGAGGTCCTCCTCCGCGGTCCACGCTCCTCTTCTCAGCTCCATCTCCTCCTCGCTTCGTGGTATGAACTCCATTGCCTCCGACGACGTCCTGTGACCGTCCTCGAAAGGGTCAGCAGAGGAGAGGTGGAGTGGGACGGGATTGGAATCTGGTTGGCAGTAGGGCGGAGCTTATATAGAATGGCCGGCGGAGGAAACGCATGTGGAGTGAGCGAGCCGCAATGGGACTCGCGTAAGCTAAAGGTGACGCCTTTTTGACTGAAATCAAACAGCGTACACGTCCTTTGAAGTTTGACTTTTCTTCCCCGTCTCTCTATCTCACTCGTGACTGACATCAAACAGCGTACATGTCCTTTGAAGTTTGACTCTTCTTCTCCGTCTCTCTATCTCACTCGTGATTCTGCCGTGTCTCACGCCGACTTCTTTAGCTCACAAGTGGGTATCATCGCAACATTTCTGTGAAGGCCGGGAGACTCCATTGCCATCCACACTGGGAGTCGGGGAAAATGTGCATGGCTCGTGTAGCAAGTTGGATACAGCGGATATCTTCGTGAGAGTAACATCCTGATGCCAAGGCCCTAAGAATTGACTTTTAGGAGAATCATATCTAAAGAGGATTGATACGTGTGTCAGGTATGTTTGGCTTAATCTTCTTGTTTTGACTTCAGTAAATGACAGAACATACGATTACGTCCATACTTAAGATAAACCGGATCTGTTCTATAGAATCGTGCAATCATCTTCATGAGTTCTTTTAACACAGAGATCATTGATCGGTGAGTCAACCCGATTAATTCTCCGTCAAAAGTACAGGTTCCTTCTGCTTGATCCTCTCAGCTAACGTGAAGAATAGAAGACTGGTGAAGCTGAGCTATGCCGTCGATCACTAATGTGGAGTCGGGTTTATTTTTTCGATTGTAAAATTGATAAGTAGTGGATCCTGGGGGCCTACTTCCAGAAGTCAGAACAGATGATGCAACCTATTGTTTGCGATCGTAGGGAGTGGGTGATTTTGTGCTTTTGTTTACGTGATAGTGGAAGTTCTAATAAGATTAGGCATAAAGTCTCGTTGATGATACAGGACACCAGGATCGGAACGTGATCGAGGGTTGAGATCAAGATCGACAGGGTAGAGGATCGTTCTCGGCCAGTGTTCTCCACCGACCGGGGTGATCCTGTGGTTGTCTGTTAGATTCCTCTCTTTTTTTGGCCTGAGTGTCTCCCTCGAGCTTTTTGTTGAGCATTTGGGCCAATTGCATGAGGATAATGACATCCGAGTAAGCTCTTGACACCTGATGAGAAGTCCAACGCAAGCGCGCGTTCTCCGCCCTTTTGCCATCGGAAGAAGTGAGTTCACATACGTGATTCAACGACGACGGGGACGAAGTAGGCTCGGTGGAAGTGGAGAGGTAGAGACGAGGAGTGGTACAGGAAGGGAAGCTTCGAGGAACGCAGTGCGATGCGTCATGATACAGATCAAGTATTGTACGGTGATCGGTGACCACGACACGTTGTGCGACGATGCCAACCATGGCTTGCGAAGGTTCGCCGATCCTTCCTGCTGTATCTGCGTGATGCGAGTTGCGAGCCTCGCGAAGGTCAACCTGAAGTGCTAAGACATGGCTTGGAACGTGGGCGTTGCCTTTCCACATCGTCGTATCGGAGGAGAAGCCTTTTAATCCAAATATTATGGCTGGAAGCGAGAAAGCTATGCAAAAGAGAAAAAGTTTTACTCGTTGACCAGAAGCAGCCGGAAAAAAGATGAGGGAAAAGAGCAGCGGTCAGCTTGTACCAGGAGAAAAGGTTGAAGAAAAGGTACCATGTTTTTGTTTATCTACTCCTATTCTGAGATCCTATGGGCAATTCTACAAACTTGGGTAGGTTCATCGAAGAAATGGCATATGGATCATAGGTGCCAAGTTGACAAGTAAAAAAGTTTAAGAATAAAAAGATTTTTTTTATTTAATTATCTTATAAATATTTTGAATGATTCTAAAAAAAGAAGACGAAGGAAAAAGATTAGGAGGCCGAGAAGATGGAGGAGAAGGATGCACTAGAATGGGGCAGATGATGATGAACAATCATGTAAGCTGTGAGTACAAGATACTACCGACTCATCTGGAGCTCGAGGAGTCATCCCCGATTCTAGATGCATTCATGAGACTCACGGCTAATACGAGATTTGGAGAAGATCAATATATAGAATAAGAAAGACAATCTAGATTGACTCGAACTTGGTGAGCTCAAGGATCACTTCAAAGTAGATACCTGAAGAAAACGCGTTCTGAAACCAGGCAACCTCAAAAAGGATGGAATCAGCTTCATGTCCAGTTAAGAAGATTTGAAGAACTAGACTTTCATGTTAAATTTGTTTCTGATTCTGGAAAGAGACCAAAGACCACATCACTGATTAAATAATTTGGATTAAATGTCACAAAATTTCGATCCATCATTCCTTTACAAAAGTGATATGTTGATCTAACATCATGGGAGAAGGCATCTTTGTATAGTTTTACCTCCAATGACTAATTTCCGAGCATGTTGAACAGATCCGTTATGGAAGAACAAGATGAGTTTAGTCATCAGCCCAACGAACTCCATGATTGGCACCAAGATAATACGCGCCAACAGGTCCCCGACCCCCGGTCTCATAGAGCTCGGGCACCACTTTATTCTCTTCAATTTTGTCGAGAATTGGGGTCAGTATGTTCCATGCAGCTTCCAACTGCCGCCCGCATGAAGAGATGGGTGTCTCCATCAATTACGTCCAGAAGAAGGTGCTCATATGAATCAGGTACTTCCACATCGTACCTGATAAACACAGTTTGATTTAGCAAACATTTTACGTCAAGAAAAGAAAGACAGACACAGAATCACATTATGTAGCCTTTACTTATCCCGGTAGAGCAAGTTTAACTCAGAAGCATCCAGCTGCAACCCAAGTCCAGGAACCTTATTATTGACCTTTAAGAGAATTGCTTCATCTGGCTGATCACGTAGGATCAGTTCGTTTGTTGTGAGATCAATGTTGTGGCTAATGCGTTCACGGTACAAATTGCCAGGGACATGGTGAAACTGGATCCTTATTTCAACTCTGTACCCAACAAATGCATTGTAAAGAATATAATGTACAGCGATGCATCAATAAATTACCTGAAATGAGGACTAACTGATCAAGTAGCAAACCTGCAATCATCTATGTCAGGAAGTCACCGAACAAAATTCATGGTGAATGAGAAAGATGGTGTTACCGAGCAACATGGGTAGAAATCTTTGTTTGTCAAAGTAATACATTATTATCTTTCTCCCTCTTTAAATATAACAAACATAAGCACCTCTTTTGCAATTCACTGTTATCAATAATAAACACATAGATTGCAGTATTAATGTCTTGAGATATTAAACCAAGCTAGTATGAACCTATCTTCTTTAGCCCATGCCTTTTATCACATTGCAGACTAGGAAAAACTTTATAGAAGGTAAGAAATGAAGTCAAAGCAAACAGTTTTTTATTTTCTTTTTTCTGTATTGGTCTGATTCATTTATACCCATGAAAATATCAACAAAAGAAGGAAACTACTTCCTACCATAATGTAAATAAAAGCACCTGCCTGTGTTTAATAAGGCCCACTCCAGTCTTTACTAAGAAAGGCACACCATCCCAACGTGCGTTGTCAATGTACAAAGCAGCAGCAAAAAATGTAGGCATCAGGGAGTTCATGTAACAACCACTTTTATCTGCACTATTTTTATACTGGCCAAGAACAACATCATTGAGATTCAACTTTCTGATAGATCTAAGCACCTTAACCTGCATAAATGCATAATCAAACATCTGTAAATTGACATTTTCCTGGTCTGGGAATAACAACATGGTGGAGATACATTACCTTTCATTTCGTATGTCTTCCCCATCAAGACTCACAGGTGGTTCCATAGCAAATAAAGCAATTGTCTGAAGAATGTGACTATGAACTATGTCACGGATAACACCATAGTGACCAAAGTATCTATTGACAATTTATAAAATCAGCATTAGTCACTTTAGAAAGATAATTCAAGCATGAAAGTAGAATGTATAACTAACTTTCTGTAAAGTTCAGGTAACATTAAATTCTGTCTGACTTTAGCAATTTATGGTCATGATTAGAATAGGAGTATGTTTTAGCACCATAGACACCATAGTAATCATTAGCAGACTGATAAAAAGTAATCGATCTAGTTGAAACAGATATAAGCAGTAAGGCAATCTTCCCGATGATGAAAACCATTTCACCATGGCAACCATTCAATAAGTGCATAGTGGATACTGACTTGTAAAACCAGTTTAAATGTTTAAGTTGGCAAAGAGTTACTGGAGGTATACACTATATAGCATTGAGAAGTTGAACTTGGTCAAAAAAGAGTGTCAGACCATGATGGAACCTAAAAATCAAAGGGGCACTATTTTTCATGATTCTTCAAGCAAAGAAACTTCCTAGACTTGTAGCCCCTAGCCTCTGTTTCGATTTTCAAGACTTCTTTTTCTATGTTCAAAGGACAGATCTACAAAGATAACCCATGACAAATATTTGACACTTTCACATGAGGTAGACCAATAAATATGTGATCTGATCAATAATAATCAGCACATAAAAAAAAACTTCATTTCTATTTTTTTTTTATTCTTTTATTCCTCTTTTTTTTGGCTCAAATGAAATGCCACTTAAGTACCTTCCTTGTGCCTCCATGCCACATTCTTCTGATAAGATAACCTGTAATATATATGTGGCAAACAAAATAATCAATAGAAGGATAAAGTGTGACAAAATGCATCAGAAAGGAAAACACCATACTTGCACATTTTTTATGTAAGTCCGACTCCATAATGGTTCAAAACCAGATTAGAGAACCTCAATACAGTGATATTCTCAATTAGGTCCTTCCTAAGCGATGATCAATCCTGAAACAAACATTAAACAGAACAATGTCATGTTAAGGCTCAATAGAGTAACCTGAATGACAAAGTAGATTACTCAAGTATATAAAAACAAGGATCTTTAGTTACAGATGCAACAAAAATAATGTTATGATGGCTAAAAAATATAAGGCACCTATACAGCTGCTTCTCTTGAAACTTTGACAGAAAACACTGTGTGAGCTTGTATGAAGATAATGCATCAAAACCAAATGGCTTCTCAATGATTATCCTGTTCCATCCTCTTTTTGTTTGGGAATTATCAGCAAGAGAAACTGAAACATCAAGAAGTGCTTCCTGGGGAACTGAAAGGTAGAATATCCTGTTTGCTTCATGTTCACCCTGTGAAGGTGAGATATTAGCTATTGATAATTATATATGAGCCCACAAGCAGCTTTAGTGTCCAGAAACTTTTGAAGAAACAGGAGTTGATATGATAAGAAAATATAAATAAGCAAACTAGACTGAAACCTTACCTCAATTTGCTCCATTCGCCTATTAAGTTTTTTCATCCCATCTTTGTTGTTAAATCCTCCATTTATATGATATGTTCTATCAAGAAAGGCATCCAACTTATCCCCGCAGTTCTCACTGTACATTTACAATTTTTATTCTTTGTAAAGATTTTTTGGATTGCTTGAATTATCAAAGCAATCAAAAAATAAATATTTGGAATCTTCAGAATGATGCTAAACTTGGTGAGACATATCCATAACAGCTAAACTACAAGAGAGTCAAAATAAGAAACATGTTACAGCATGATGTTAGAGATACAGACACCCGTATAAATGAACAAAACCATAAGAACATCCTGAACTGAGATATATTTATTTTACACTTTGAATTCTTAAGTAATTTATAGACCACTTGTAAAAGGAAAACATCTTCACTTCCAATTTCAGAAAACAAGTGCCATTCTTGCCAATCGATACTTCCAGATGTATAATGAAAATCTTGGCCAATGTCAATAGATTCCATTAAAGAATACAGACAAAATAAAGTAATTACAGACACAAAAAAGTCTTGAAATTTGAAATTACACAGAAGAAATTTTGTGATGGAATGGGGAACATACTGATGATCAACTCGACAAGTCAAAGTTGCTGCAACTATGTTTCTTAGATCCTCATCTGACAAGTCTTTTCTAGAATATCCAAAAATGCCCACATTCTGCAAAAAGGGAGGATAGTAAAGAAGATAAAGATGACAAAGCTTTACTGAATGTAATAAAACTAAAACGACAATGCATCATACTACCTGATAAGGTACATGTTATCGAAGACAAAGATTAATTAAAACATCACTAAACTAATGTAATCAAGAAAGCAGAACCAAAAACCTAGCTACAAGAATAACGGTAGACTTGGATGAATGACAATTCCATCGAAATGTTTCAGCTCGCCATCAAGAAAGCAGAACCAAAAGCCTTGGGCGACGTCGCTTTTTTTTTTTTAAATCCGAACGTCGCCGAACGGTATACCTAAATGTACTGTTTGGTATACCGTACCATACAATACCAAAGAAATATCGAAACTTCGGTACGGTACGAAATGACAGACCTTGCCTGAGAGTACTATATAAGGTTAATGAGATTTAATTATTTCATTAACTCTGGGTCTAGACCAAGAACATGCTATACCATGAAGACTACAATGGTGGATCATGGCATGTCATATGTACAGATGATGATCATTATTGATAAGATATCAGATTAAAACTGTGGCATTAAAGTTGTTGATAAGGTATCAGATAAAGTAAGATAACAAATCATGAAAAACAGTTTGTAAAAGGAACCTATCAAAGAAAACAAAGTTTTATAACCATGGATACTCATGCTATTATCCTAAACATATTAGTATATCCTTGGTTTAGGAATTAGAATAACAGTGATGTATGTTAAGCATTACCCTAGTTAACCTTTAAAAATATCGTCTTCGATACGTAGTCTGCTACTCCATAATTAACATTTTTAAAAGATCACATTCGGTATGTACTCTGCTTTAATAGTTATCCAAGTATGCAGCTTTGTGGTACAAAGTCTGATGTTTTAATACTTTACATGAATAATGTTTTCAGATACATATTGTAGGTTCATATAGTACCATGTCTTTTAATTCACAACTTGAGAGAAGACACAGATATGAAGATGATGAATCAAACACACATCATACAAAGAATATAGGTCTGCTTACCAACCAGGCTAACCATCAAAGCTAGTAAAGTTTTAGAAGGCAACCAGAAAAGAAGAGTTTCACTGTAACAGAAAAGGAGGGATAAAGAGGACACCATAGTAAGCAAGGAAGATGTTTTCCTGCAAAGCAGTTCCATAAAAGATACAAAATTAGTGAAAAAGCTGAGATTGGTTTCAATTCATCACTTCTGGACATGGAGAACAGAAAGTATCGAAAGAGGCCCACACCTAGAAATTTAATGAATTGGCTACACACGGTCACTGTTCTCCACTGGCACCATCTGGTATCCAAGATACCAAACTACAACAACAATAACGCCTTAAGTCCCAACTATTTGGGTTTGACCCAAGATACTAAACTACAATTGTTATTTTTTCTTCATTTCCCTTCCTTTTTGTTTTGGAAAAAATTACAATCATATAATGCAAAGTTAATTAACCAAGAAAAAATGAATTAAATAGTGGAGACCAAAAAACTACTAAAATCATCAGGTCACACATAATAGAGCCCAAATATTGGTTGAAAAACACAAATAAATGTTGATTGCATATGTAGACATAATTTCACATGCATCAGAAAGGATACATCAAAACACGCATCAGCCAACAATGGAAAGGCAAAAGAGACATCCAAACAAATAGATGCAATAGACAAGGATCCAACGAAACCTATACCTCTGGAAGAAAACCACTATAATACAGGGCAAATAATGCTGGAAATATTTTGTTTCTTGCAAGTTCACCAGTAGCTCCTACAACAGCTATACAAAGAGAGGGTGCTCTATCAACTGAATTTCCAGAAGCAGAAGATGAAGAAGATTCTGTGGAACACTCAAGAACTTTAGGGATAATTGGCTGGACATTAGGAGGAGAACTTTCTGCAACTTCAGAATTTGATGTTGTTTCTTCAACTGAATCTGCATAAATAAATATGTCATCTTGAGACAATATTGTGTGATAGAGGCGGAAAGAAGAAAAGTCATTAGTCTCAGAAGGAACAAGCTGTAAATACTTTCCATTGATAATGTTACACCAGCTAACTCACAGATTGATCAGCACCATCATGAAACATAGATTTTAATAAATAATTGATAAAGCAAATAAAAACTGCCAATGTTGATAGCCCTTTAATATTCATTTAACCATTCAACTTGAACAACCACATATCTTCACTGTCCTCCTTTCAGATGATAGTGAAAACCTCTATGTGATCATGACTTTCATCTTTACCTTGTACTTGAAGCATCCTCGGCTTCTTTTCCCATCCATGTGTTCTGATATTCTTCTGCCATTTAAGCCTCTCGAGCATCCAAATCTTTAATTCACAAACTCTGGTGGTGGTACCAGAAGCAGCACAATGGAAGAAGCATTTTGATGCAACCTAGAAATATTTCATCAGTATGGTACTATGATATATAAGAAGGAAAATGTACAGTCCAACATGAATACAATGATACATAAGAAGGCAAATGTGCAGTTCAACAAACCTACTATTATATATAAAATGGCAAATGTACAGACCAACATCTCTCCTCAGAAGTATCATACAAAAGCAATAAAAACAGATTTCCCTGTTGAAAACTAAGCATAATTAGGAAAAACTTTGGAGGAACATAAGAAAGAAAAGAACAACAGATGGGTCCCACCATGATAACATTAGTACAAATTTCCAAGATGACTATCTGGGTAACCTTAAAACTGGCACCTTCTTAGCATCCAGTGCAATGTAATTCAGCCTATCAGTTTTATGCCAATTTCAAAGATCATAAGGCAACTGCACCGTGTAGTCTGAACCATGTATGTTACTCATAGAATTCCCCAAACAAAAAGTTCACAGTATGTTCACCACAGGCACAGAGCAACACTGGAGGGACGATGCCTTGCTTCCAAATTTTTATGTTTATGTTTCTAAAGAAGAAAAAGAGTTAAAAAAAAGTAATGCATCTAAGATCAACATATTTATAAATATCTGATAAAGTCACCAAGCAAAAGTCATCTGATAATGATGAAACAATAATAGACATGTGATAAAGGATTCAGAAAGCTGCTATTTCATATTTTACAAGCAAAAGTCATCTGATAAGTATGATAAAGCATTTAGACTGTTATTTCAAATTTTACAAGAATCAATACTAAATTTTCATTCATACAGTTCAGTATGCCGACCCAAATTGGAATATTATGGCTTGTTTTTGTTGTTGTTGATATTGCTCTACAGGGCAGGTATGCTTAAGTCATTATGCTTTCAATTCATTAAATATTTTACCAGAGGAAATATATTCAAAGCTCCAGAATAAATGAAGCTCAAATGTAATTTTGATGTTCTGGTGTGTATGGCAACCTTTTTGAACTATGCATATAAATGGTTGTCCAAATGAGAAGACATTACCATTTACATGTTAGGTAGAATCACTTAGTAATGTCTAAAACAAGCAAAAACAAGTGAATGAGTACCATTTGATTTCGGCTTGTTCTATAGGCAAAAAAGGACAATAGAAATAAGTTGATAAGACATGATTTTCCTATTATAGCTTATTCCAGTTCAAGAAGATCAAAAATTTCTGATGGAAGTATCAAATCTTTACGATATTTTTGCATGCTAAACTTATTGATATTAGTGCAAATCTCCAATTATATTAATAATATATAACTAACAGCCTAAAGTCTAGAACTTTTGTGTTAACTGTACAAATGAAACGTCACAATCATCCTTCTCTTACAGATCAAGGTGACACTAACAAGTAACACACACAAAAAAAGAAAAAAGCAAACGGAGCACAATGCCCGTCATAATCATCATTACCTTGTAGAACAAGGCAACAAGTGACTCGAAATTAAGCAAGAGAAGCACAATGCCCACTTCAAGTAGCATGAAGCAGCACCAGACCGGATCACCAAGTTCGAAGCGTGTTGCACGCAGGTGCAGTAATCAGGAACAATGTTCCAATTGCTAGCGTTCATCAGAATCCTACTATGACGCAAACTAATCCATTTCGGTCAGTCGCACATATCGACAAGCATCATAACTTCGGGATCTGCCACATGTTTAATCCTCATCCGGAAGTTGCATACCAGAAAAATGCTTCGCCTTTAGGAGCAATTCCAAAGCACAGCAAACATCGAGGACCCAGTTCGGGTAGTAAATCAAATACTTATTGGACTCACTGATGCATTAATTCCTTTGAAGGGCCGAGTTGAGATATACAAAATCAAGCGATCAAAGGGATCACTTCAACCCTTTTCCATGTACAGTGTGGGTTTACCTAAGAGGAATTGGATTCGAGCAAGAATGGGGTAGAAGAAGAGACGCGAAGACTCACGGGAGGAAAGCGAGTGGCGGGGAGCGGGTGAAGTCGTAGGGAGGAGGGCCGCGCGATCGACGAAGACACGGAGACCATGGCGTGCGCCTCGGCCGTAGCGGACGACGGGAGTAGGACTGGCACCGACTCCGGCGGGAACCGCGAGACCTCCTTCCACTCTTGTGCGGTCCAAATTCCATCCAACCGCAGATATTTTTACTCCCTCTTTCTCTCTCCCCCCCGAAGTAATATTTTCACAAACACCCCTAGAAGATATATTTTCTGGACAACCTTTTTGGGACCTAAATAAATAATGTAAGATAACAAAGTGAAATAATTTCATTATAATTTTTTGGAAAACGAGGGCTTTTCAGGAAAATGCTCATAGTTTACTTATTGCCCTGTAGCACATTTTCTACTCTCGTCCTTCAACAAACAAATATGTAAACTCAGCCCTGCACGTACGAGGTTGTATTTATACCGAGATAAAAACACTGACGTATATGAGAAGGCAGCAGCGTCGGCCGCCCCGGGTTCGCGTCCCGGCCATCACCGCCGTCCGACGGCCGAAGCCCGTCGATCCTACGGTCGATATTGGACGATCGCGATGCTCCCTGGGAAACTGCGGGCGTCAGCCGTGGGGAAGAACGGACGGCCGAGGGCGGAACCAGCGGGCGAATGCCTTACGCGGGTTTTGGTGGGGCCGGAAACCGCCGACCAATCACGTTGGCGACAGGGCGATGGTTGGGTTGCGTTTCTTCGGATAAGGCTTTGAAGGCGATTCCATTATCTTCTTTAAACATAGCAGATAAAGATCATTGGATGGCTCATCGGCACAAAAATTGTCGCTTTCTGTCGGTGGCGGATGAAACTTTGGGAGGTGCATTCAAAGGATAATTTTTAACAGAGAAAGTTGAATCTTTTCCTCGGTAATTTCGGATATAATTTAATTTTTTTTCTTATTAATTATATTAAAATGAATAAATTTGACATCGATATATAGTTTTATTTGTAGCATCTTCTTATTAAATGGTATTGAGGATAGTGTCTATCCAATCATTGACGTCAATAATTTGGAGGGTGAGACGAAGAAGCAATCCATGCACCACTTCTTTTTTCTCAGGATGGGTGGAATGCCACCGAACAGTCCAATTCATGGATGCATCGACTGGGGCTTAAATGTTGGCAGTGGCGGATGGCGACACACAGAAGGGAGGAATCATCCATGTCAGGTTTTTGACTTCACCGGGGCTGGCGTGTCTCTTCTCTTCCTCCTCGCCTCGCTTCCGCTCCCTCGTCCCTTCGATCTATTCAGCAATCTGTATGCTCGTTTCCTGAATGAGGAATCCGTCGTCGTCTGCCTCCTGTCTGGAATCTCCATCGCTCTCGCTCTCTTTCGCTTTCTTCATCTTTCACTACCAGCTCTGATCCCTCTCGTCATCACCACAAGTTGCTCAATTTAGGTTTATATATCGAAAAGATCGGTTCTTTCGCTGTTGATTCCATTTCTCTGATTCCAAGAGGCTCAAAGGTGAGGCCTTTAGGTTTTTCCTCGATCGATGGGCGTCGAAATCCGAGAAACATGCCGTCTTCTCGTATTGTGTCCTAGGTTTCTCGATTCTTTTTGCTCGGGGGGTTTTTTTTTTTTTTTGTCTTTTTGTCTTTTTGTGTTTTTTTTCTTCCCAGAATTTAGTCTCTGTCACCGGGGACTGTAGGGCTGGGGTTTCCTGGCTTTTCAGCAATTTATAAAAGCGAAGTAAAATCTGTGAATTCTAACAAACTGTTTATTGGCTTTGTTTTTTGAGTTTCTTTCTGTGTGGTTGTTTGATTGATTTCACTGGTGAATTGATCTCTGATTTCCGATTCTTATAGTGTACTAGTCATCATGCTACGGCGTTTTGATTATTTGATGAGCGTAGGAGCTCATTTGGGGTTTAATTTGTTATTGTCTCCTTTGTTGGAGATCTTTCTTAGAAAAGAAGAGAGCTTCATTAATAATTAGCGACAGACTAGGTTTTTTTGTTAGCCTCATTCGTTGAACTTCTCGCAATGTTTCTTCTTTGCTTGCTTTATTTCCTCCGAATTGGCTTATTTCGATTATGGAAATAATTGATCTCAGGTTTCTGCATCAGCTACTTGTTTCTTGGAATAACGCTCGAGTTGTTTTTCAATCTGGTTGCCCAGAGGAGTCGTTGCATAGTCATTGTTTGCTTGACGTTGTTTTTGTTTGATTCTCATGTTTGAGCCATTTACATGATCTCTTCATTGGATGTTCCATATTTTAGAGCTTTCGAGATTTCATCTTGTGACCATAATTACTGTTTATTTTTGCTCTGTTTTCATTATTTGTTGAGGTTTTTATATCTCAATATGCAGAATTACATGTGATAAAATGACTCTGTTTGATTTGTTTGATGTAATCTTGTAGGTGCATTTGGCTAGTTTGACAAAGAATTCATTTACCTGTAGACAGCTAAAGACTTGGTCAGTTAATTGTACGTGAAAATTAAGGAAGATGGGTTCTGAAGGGCCATCCACGGTAACCATTCATGTTACTGGATTTAAGAAATTCCATGGGGTATCTGAGAATCCAACAGAGATAATTGTCACAAATCTGAAGGGGTTCATGCAAAAGAAAGGATTGCCAGAGGGTCTTGTTCTTGGTAGTTGCAATGTTCTCGAGACAGCCGGAGAGGGGGTGCTTCCTCAACTTCATGAAGTATTTCAGACTGCTTTTGCTGGGCAAAGTAATGAAACTTCCAATGGGGGCCAAATCATCTGGGTATTTCTCTTGCTTTACGTCTGCTATCTTTTGAAACAGGAATTAGTGGTGGCACAATTATCACAAAATTTGATTATGCTGATTGTAATAGGTGTTTAGAAACTTCTTGTGCATATTGTTCTTATCTTTGTTATACTCCCAAGAATTCTGCCATCATGGAGCCTGTTCTCTTTAACAAAAGAAAGGAGCTTGTTATATTTCTTATGAATGAATACCTTACCTGGTCTGGTTGTCTTACAGTTCCATATGTTTAATATTCTGCTTCGACATTTCAGTTGTAGTTGAATTGATAATATCTGGGTTCCATATGAATGTAATTGGTCAAAAGATATGGAGCATGGTTGCTTTTTAAACATCTCAGTAGGTAGTATAATAGTTCTATTAGGTTGATCAACAAATCTTGTTGGTACAATGGCTACTGAGACACTTTGTCCTCCTTGTATTCATCATTACTCATGCAAGTAACCAGATAATATTTTCCATCTCAGACAAAATGACTGAGAAAACATGGGAAGGAATAAATCAGAAGAAAACCAGGATGTAAAATTTAGTTTCAAACCTTGTATACAAATTTCATTGAACAACTCTTGGTGCAGAACGATCATATAGTTTGTCTCTTCTCTATCCCAAGAACCTTTCTGTTAGGCATTCTGCTTGTTATGATTATCATGAAGTAAAGCAACTGGAACCAGACTTGAAACCTGCAAATGTTTTTGCTAAGTTAAAATAAGACCTGGATTGAGTAATGCAATCAAGTCATTTACTTGCTGACTTAACCTAGTTTCTTCAGTTATGTCTTCACACTTTTTTTTTTTTTGTTATGTTGTTTTATCAGCTGCATCTTGGAGTAAATAGTGGTGCTACAAGGTTTGCTATTGAGAATCAAGCAGTCAATGAGGCAACCTTTCGCTGTCCAGATGAGATGGGATGGAAGCCTCAGGTCATATGTGTTTTTCATTGCTCGAGTTACTCTTATATTTGTACATCATTCTTTTGCACGATGACTCTTCTGTAAACAATTGCCTTCTGTTCACCATGCAGAAAGTTGCAATTGTACCTTCTGATGGAAGCATCTCACATGTTCGAGAGGTATGCTGACCATTGTGGCTGTAGTATGACAACTTCTGCATTGACTCAGTTAGTTTTTTTTCCTTTAGATCATGATTACCTGCTCTTTTGGAAAGATCATGATCTTTAAGAGTTATGTAAAATGGTATGGAATAAATTATTGGATGAATGTCAAGCTTTATAGTTGAGAGATGTATACTCAGTGAGAACAATTTCGCTAGAAGTCCCAAAGACATTCATTATTTGATTTTATTAAACTAGATTTAGTACTGTAGCTCCTCTTTCTCAGTTTACCCACATCAGTACATGCTGTTCTGCTATATACATATTTATGAGCACACAGAATTTTGCAGGATCTAAATTGTGGTGTTTGCTTTGGGGATACAAACAGATCAATTTTTTAAGTCCATCTAAATTATAGGCCCACTAGATCTATTGGGATGAGATATAACACCATTGTAATTCATTATTAGAGGAAGGACATAATAAGAGTAAGTAGAAGAAGAAGAAAGAACAAAAAGCTGAAATATAAAAGGCTGAAGATGGGAATAAAACAAATGATTATACAAACCAAAAAAGAAGTAAGATTCTCTACCACACAGAAAAGTCCGACATCATGAAGCAGAAGAGCACTTAAAACAGGTTTCTTTTCCATTTAGAAAATTCTGGTTTTTCTTTCTTTGCATACGATTCAGTGCCAACACATCAAATCTATTAATTTCTCCTTTGAGTTGGATATTTTTCATCCCATGCAAATCCTGATATGTCATTAAAACTATTTAGATTAACATATAGAATCCGACCTCTAAATAAACCATCCATTTAAAATTTTCAACTCAACCGTGCATAAAGTATGGTTCTTTCGTCCGCATTATGATCACGAGACAGACTACCTTGTTTTCTTTTCCTCAACAACATTCTTGCAATTGATCTTGATTCAGTTACTAACCAAGAGAAGAACGAAGTGATTGGATGGAAAACAATAACTTTCAGTTTATCACTAGGTCACCTCATCTGATTTCCTTCCTGCACATTTCCATGTAAAGGATTGATTCTGGCAGCATTTACAAGTTTATTAAAATGCAGGTTCTCACTGAAGATGCCATATATATGTTTTGGTTACTATAATCTTCTCATGAAGTTTCAGTTACTGAAATGAAAGGAACTTTTATCAACATGGCTAGTGTTACTTGGCCAACTTTGATCTATTACCGGCTTTCCTCCATTAGTAAGAGAAATATGTGTTTTTTAAATTTGAACTTCCTGATGGAGATTGAAATTACTAAGTAGCTGTGGTAAGTGTTCAAGATTGTGATATTGAACTCCCATGGACATAATCACCAGCAATTGTAGTCTCCCATCCATCAGATATGAGTTCCTTTGTCTTTCTTTCTTTTGTTTCTTTTTCATTTTTATTCTTTTTTCATCATTTTAGCTAGAAAGGGTTGAATATTTTGGATTAGGAACCTGGGAATTGATTTCAGACATTTACCATCAGATATGGTATCTTTTTTCTTGTTTTTCCTAATTTGGGGAGAAGTGGGAACTTGGAGTTGCTTTGGTACTGGTTTTCCCAGACCCAAAGGTGTCAACTGGAGCAGATAATTACACATAATGAAGCTGGTTTATCAGTAGCTTGCATCAATTTTTATCATCTGTGTTTGATGTCCATCGAAATGTCAGATGCTTAGCAAGAAGATGGACATTCACCAACCTCTTCTTGATTTTCTATTCTATTGGGTGAAGAGGACTTTTGTGGATTTTGGGTTAAAATTTATCTACAAGTTTGCATCATCAACACTGGAAATAGTTGAATTACATTGCTACACTATGTCCTTGTATTCATCCTCTGCATCAGATAATTCTATGCACATAAGAATCTGATTCTTGTGTCATTTGACTAAAGAAAGAATCTGATTCTATTCTTCTGTACTTGCAACATTATACCCAACAGATAGATCTTAGTCATTCATTTTTTGTCATGTCTGTCCTAATCAATGTACTAACGAGGATCCCTTTAGTGATCTCTTAGGCTTATATACAAGTGAAAACACCTACTTTTGGCAAATGTTTATTCATATTAATTTTCCCATGCATGTTTTACTTATGCACTTTGACCAAAATGTTCTTGTGATTCTCTGTTGCAGTTCTGTTGTGATCTAGCTTAACTCTAGTTGATCCAATATGATGTACTGTAATCAGCAGCAAGTCCTAATATGGAATTTAATCCCAACTTATGGTTAGATAAATGTAGGTTACCTTTTAATCCTACACAGAAATCTACTGATTGATACTCTGTTCTGTCTTCTCCTGGCTTGGCTCAGGGCCTGCCTCCGTAAAGTCACAAAGTAACTGTGTCATTCAATTCACTGAACATGATTTAGCAGATATATAGATCGTGAATTCAATGAAGTTAGAACTTGTAATGAGCTTAAACATTTTACAAATCTTTTTAGGCTTGAATTTTGATTAAATATGAAGGTTAAATGTGTTGACACACCTAGATCACCTCTAGGTGTCCCTTATGCAATCACGTAGTGGAAACACACTTCACTATAGTTACTGGAGCATCAGAACATTTATTTTCCATATTTGGGTTATTTGGCCTTGACCATATAATCCTTAGAGATGTGAGTCGCATATCTGGCTATGAGAGCATTAGCTGATCTTAGATGTTTGCTAACTTGGATGTTCTTGGATCCATGGCTTGCACATCTACCAGAAGCCAAGCATATCTTATGTTGATCTGCATTTTAAATCTTTAGTGCTGGCTTACGTGTTCTTGCAAGCATTTACTGTCTTGCATAAGACTGTTCTTTCATTTTTCTTTTTCTTTTTTTCTTTTCTTTTGGGAATACCTAAATGAACAACTGTCTTTCACAAAAACATCCGTAGATTTTATGGTTGTACAGATAGCATAACTATTTTCTGAGTACTTTCCATGCCATTACCGTTTGTCTTCTCTGATCAAATATTGAAGGAAGTCTAGGTTTTATTTGGAAATGAATATTAGTTTAATGTTTCCCATTGGACTGCTGTTGCAGACTTCTCTTCCTGTCAACGAAATTGTTAAGAACTTGTCGAAGATGGGATATGATGTAATGCCTTCTGATGATGCTGGTCGATTCGTTTGCAACTTTGTGTACTACCATTCTCTGCTGTTTGCTGAGCACAACAGAATCAAGTCTCTCTTTGTGCATGTTCCCCTGTTCTCGACAATTGATGAGGAAACACAGATGGAGTTTGTTGCTTCCCTTTTGAAAGTGCTTGCCTCGCTTCACTCGAACTACTCTCATCTTTCTCATCAAGTCAGGTCCCCATAAATAGTCTCTCCTGTTTGGACCTGTCGACATGTATTGAAGTACAATCAACTTATGGCATCCTCACCTTGGTGGATGATAAACAGACAATATAATTCCTCTAAAAGGGGGTATTTTGTGTGTAATTGCTGTGTTCCTCTGTGCAGAAAGATGGTGGATGGAATTGAACATTGCTCCAAGGGTTGCCTCTTTGTGTGTACATCTTGCTCTTGAGTCTTAAATGTGCTTTTGTGTTGTGTGACTTACCCAGTGTGCTGACTGGTATAAACCTCTTGTCTCCTCCATACTAATTCTCATCATCCTCAATCTTCCATATTGCTTCTTTTTTTTTTCTTTCTTTCTAAATATTGCAAAATATTTCTTCTTTCTTCTTTTTTATTTTTTTTGACAAACTGGGTCTATCCAAATGATTTTTTCTTGTTTAGAGAATGTAACTAGGATGTGTCCATGCTTTAGCTTCTTATGCTGGAACTGATGGTATCTACCCAATTACCATGCCCTCATGCAAATTTTGTATCCTAAATATTAAGTCTTAATATGTTTTCTTACTCCAAAAAAATAAATGAATAAAAAAAGGAGGCAACATGTAATACACTTGTTGGTCCTACCATTCACTGGCAATTGCTAGCCTTGCTAAGGATGTAGGCATTTAACTTTCATCATATGTTTGTTCCTAAACATGTTTCTCAAACTATTAGCTTCTTTTAAACCCTATCTAATGTCTTGTAAGGAAGGCTTGATGTCTTCAACTCATAGGCCCTCTGAATAATTTTGTCGCGTTTATTTAAGTATAAATTATTTTACTTTCATCATATGTTTGTTCCTAAACATGTTTCTCAAACTATTAGCTTCTTTTAAACCCTATCTAATGTCTTGTAAGGAAGGCTTGATGTCTTCAACTCATAGGCCCTCTGAATAATTTTGTCACGTTTATTTAAGTATAAATTATTTTACTTTCATCATATGTTTGTTCCTAAACATGTTTCTCAAACTATTAGCTTCTTTTAAACCCTATCTAATGTCTTGTAAGGAAGGCTTGATGTCTTCAACTCATAGGCCCTGAATAATTTTGTCGCGTTTATTTAAGTATAAATTGTTTTACTTTCATCATATGTTTGTTCCTAAACATGTTTCTCAAACTATTAGCTTCTTTTAAACCCTATCTAATGTCTTGTAAGGAAGGCTTGATGTCTTCAACTCATAGGCCCTCTGAATAATTTTGTCGCGTTTATTTAAGTATAAATTGTTTTACTTTCATCATATGTTTGTTCCTAAACATGTTTCTCAAACTATTAGCTTCTTTTAAACCCTATCTAATGTCTTGTAAGGAAGGCTTGATGTCTTCAACTCATAGGCCCTCTGAATAATTTTGTCGCGTTTATTTAAGTATAAATTGTTTTACTTTCATCATATGTTTGTTCCTAAACATGTTTCTCAAACTATTAGCTTCTTTTAAACCCTATCTAATGTCTTGTAAGGAAGGCTTGATGTCTTCAACTCATAGGCCCTCAATAATTTTGTCGCTTTATTTAAGTATAAATTGTTTTACTTTCATCATATGTTTGTTCCTAAACATGTTTCTCAAACTATTAGCTTCTTTTAAACCCTATCTAATGTCTTGTAAGGAAGGCTTGATGTCTTCAACTCATAGGCCCTCTGAATAATTTTGTCGTTGCTTATTTAAGTATAAATTGTTTTACTTTCATCATATGTTTGTTCCTAAACATGTTTCTCAAACTATTAGCTTCTTTTAAACCCTATCTAATGTCTTGTAAGGAAGGCTTGATGTCTTCAACTCATAGGCCCTCTGAATAATTTTGTCGCGTTTATTTAAGTATAAATTGTTTTGTTAACTTTAATGTTTGGTTGGATGTTCATTTGTGCCCAAGTAGTCTCTCAAAATATTATGAATATTAACGAGCTAAAAAAATTTAACACGATCGATCGTAAAATAGATTGAGGGTTATGACAGGTCACTGGAAATCAACATAAAATTACATCAAATCATATATATATATATATATATAACTTAATAATGAAAAAAATTTATGTAGCTAGCGCTAAAGAGTAAGAACATTACGACTTATTATTGTTGTATAAGAAGATACGAAACAACTAATTCATGAACTTAACATTAACATTTTGAATTAGACGATATCCTTGGCTGATAAAAAGCCTCTAATTCTTTATATTTAAATCAAACATGACTATTTACTCAGGTCCAATACTTGACTAAAACTTATCATATTGGAACTTTCACTACTCTTCCAGAGAGAGAGAGAGAGAAAAAAAAAAAGGAGGTTCATTTAATGCTATTGTTTTTTAAAATAGAATAGATTTCAAGACTCAGAGATAAATCTGTCTAAATATAAAGATGAGATTGTATATATTAATCCTCGTGTGCACAAAGCTTATCATTTTTGAAGTTATACTTGATATAGTTTCCACTCTCCTCTATATAATTATCGTTCTTAGTGTGTTGTAAGCTGAGTCACTCGTACTCGCATGACCAAGTGCTGATTACATCGATCATACATGCTTAGCTACAACAAAGAACTTCCAAGTGATCGATATCAGACAGAGAGATACGTGTTAGAATAATGCCACCAATCAGCATTTCTCCGTCTCCTTCTTCTTCCTCCTCGTCTCCTTCCTCCACGGGGAACGCTGTGTAACAGCTAAAATCCAGAAGCCAGCGGTAGGTGGCACAGTGTGTGCGCGCGCTCTAAAAGAAAGCTTCCTCGCCTTTATGAGCTTTTGTAGGGTCGTATTGCTCCCTTTATGTGCCGGGACACTCTTTGTGCAGCTTTACACACGCAGCATTCCCTCATCTTTAGCAGCAGAAAGAATCTGCCATAAAGCACACCCCACCCATCGCCCTCTCATGGTTATACAATTTCTTAATGTGTACTTACTCACACCATCATCTCCCTTAACAATTCTAACCAATCCTCTAAACTCGATCGAAACTCTATCACAATGCCTTGATTTCAGTAGTAAAGCGGAGCCTTTGTGTGATGCAATTTGCTTTGGATAAACTAGTACGAGTTGCTTTCCTGCTTTGGGAGTATTGTAGTAGATCTTAATCTTAGCCAGGCGACCGAGGCTTTGCTTCTGCATGCTTATAATTGTCTGCTTGTCTCCAATGATTGACGAGCATAGAGAGGACCACCTTCTTTGCTGTGTGTGTGCGTCTTGTAACCTGCATCTGTAAATGAAGGCTTTTGCTGTGTAGTAAATTCTTGTATTGGAGGCTTCCGCTGACAGCTGAAGGAAGTAAAAGGCAGCCCTCTTTTCAGGAGATCGTCCCTGCAAGAGGTTTAACCTTTCCCTGACAGAGTTCACGGTTGTGTTAGTTAATGTTCTTGGTATACAGCAATCAATAAAGGAAATGGAAGCGGTATAATGTTGCGATATACCTTCTCCCGAGGGAAATAAAGGCAAAGGAAATGGGCATATGGGATGCCATGGCGAGAAATGGGCAGCCCTCAAGATCATCAACTTCTACTGCATCTTCTTGTCCAAATGTAGGTCAGGAATATTTTGTCTAGTCCCCAACGAGGGGAATCGTGCATGGGTGACGACGCCCACCAAAAGGCAGCACACCCATGACCTTATAATTTCCTCACTCTATCCTCCCACAGTTCTTCCAAGAGAAGCACAAAGATCAAAAGGAGCAAGAGAGAGAGAGAGGGGCAAGCGTGAGGGTAAAGGGAGGCTTAGTGGTGTTGGCTTTCCGAGTGTAGCTCGTGCACCGGCCCACACAAATCTATCATGCCCATTGCCATGATCATTACGCTTGCTCCTGCATGAGCTACAGCGAGAGAGAGAGAAAGAGAGAGAGGAACTACACTTTCACTGTATCTCAAATCGCTTTCGGTTCGCCGTCGAACCACACATTCTCTTTGCCTCAAGTCTAACCTGCCTCGTGAGTGAAGAAGCTAAAGGCACTTAATGGTTCATCCCTCTCATTAATACTCAATCCACGATTGCGATCTTCATGGACTTCTCGAGGCACAAAAGCTCACGCGCCCACAAGCACACTAACTTCGCCTTTTCTGCACTAAAGAACAAGGTGGGCAGCTTCCATGCATGCTCACTTGTTTAGGTCTGTGATCACTTCTTGCAGAGGAAATCTGAGCCTTTAACTTTCGGCAAACCATCATGAAGTTATCACGCAGCACTACCGTGCTCCATAAATTACTCCATTACTTGCTCTTGTCATGGCATCTTCATCGATTGGTTGCCACCATCAATAAGTCTGTGCAGTCTCTCTCGTTCATCAGGCGTGAAGTCCAATAAGCACTTGAATCCGAAACCCAAACCTGCATTGAGTAGCAGCGTTCGGCGAATTCTATGCGAGTGATAGTGCTATCTCAAGCATCAGTCCAACGCAGCTGAACTCGACACTATTCTTTATACCGTCCTGAGGCTAACTTACGTAGCACTATAATGCATTGAATGTGGTTCTTGTCATACATGCGGACCACACTTTGTTTAGGTTTGTTTGATTTCCATGCATAAGCTTTGGTTGGCGTCAACAACTAAGCAGTGTAACGTTAGACGTACGTTCTAAGAGCTAAGCTTTCTTGCTTTCTTAAGCGCAGATCTGAGGCTTTGCATGATTCTTGTTCGTGCATGGAGGAAGCTCTTTGGATTTTGCTGAAACTTTAGGAAGATGGAGAAGGCTTTTCCCAGCAAACTAATGATGAGTACAAAACAAGCTTCGTTTTGGGATCACTATTTCATCGAGTATAAGGCCATATATCTCTATATAGCGCTTCTGTTGCAGTGTACATTCACGGTGATTTCTACTGTAACATCCTCAGTAGCACCTATCTGAATCGATGTCCATTATGGAGCGAGGAAGCCCCTGCAACAAGCAGGAGACGGGAGGGATCGTTAGCGTCTGCGACTCGCCGTAGACGTTCCAGCAGAATGGGTCTGCAATGGCGTCGCCCTGCGCGGGGAGCAGCTCCACGTCCGTCAGCGTGATGTTCGTGCAGGGAACGGCGTCGCTGCAGCCGAAATGGATGGGGGGGCTCCTGGTGTCGTAGCTGCCCTTGATGCCGGCGTAGGAGACGTCCGATACGTACACCGCCGACGTCTGGTTCTTGCACACCTTGGTGAGGCAGTAGTACTGGTTGATGATGATGGGGTTCCTCACGGTGTCCATGCGTATATTCTCAAAGCTGACCCACGACACTGACCCCGACCCACCCTGCCACGTCTTGATCCTGACGCCATTGTCCGAGTGCTTGATCACCGAGTCCTTCACTGTTACATTGGTCACGCAAGCCCGCGTGTTCTGCTTCCCCAGACTACCAATGCTGAACGGAGAAACCGAGCTCCGGTGAGCAGAGGAAGAACGAAGCTGAGAAGTTGTATCTTGTGGCGTACCTGATGCCATGGCTCGGCCCGCATGTGAGATTCCGTACGTGTATGTTGGTGCTGCCGGCTCCGATGGAGACGCAGTCGTCACCTGTTGAGGAGATGAGTTCGGCTGCGGAAGAGCTGAGGAGACGACGAAGAAGAAGAAGAAGAAGTCGTCACTTACCGCTGGAGATGACCGAGTTGTAGATTCCCACGTCGACGCTGTTCTCCACGTGAATGCCGTCGGTGTTGGGGCTGAGAGCGGGCGAGTTGATTGAGATGGCGTCCACGGTGACGTTCCTGCAGTTGTCGAATCGGAAATGGAACTGAGGGCTGTTATGGATTCTGATTCCGCGCACTGCTAGATTTGAGCTCATGAAGAATCTAAAAGCCTGCAAACAAAGGAACAACAAGGCCCACATTCTCGAATGAATCCGAGGACATTAATTTGATTGAGTTGTTGATCCGAGAGCTTACGACAGGGCTATCGCAGGGTCCGGGCAAAGTTGTGTGGTTCCTTCCCTGTCATCATCACAAGCTGAAATGGTTAATCGTCTACTAACACTGCCATCTACTTGGTAGTCAATCTCCTCCTCCTACCTTGTGGGGTTTGCAGGGGAGATCCCACCACTTGGCTCCTTTCCCATCAAAGAGTCCGCCGCCTTGCAGCGTCAAGCCATTGGCTCTGTAGAACACGAGCCATTGCCGCCTGCTGGTGCGTTGAGGCCACGCGTCGGGGCCATCGGGTGGCATGATCGTTCCATCGACCTTGACACACAACTCCACCACGCAGTCAATCGACAAGCCTCAGAACAAAGGCAGCAGCTGCAAGTCACTCTACTGCAATGCGGCGTACCTGAAGTGTGAGTTCACCGTGGCAAGGCCCTGCAAAGATGGTCGACCTGATCTTGAAGGCGTAGCCTTGCGGGACGAGGACGACGCCCGGCCTTCCTCGCACGCGGAGTCCCACGCGCTCTTGAACGCGTCGGTGTCGTCGGACACCTGTCTCCGACTGCTCCGAATGATAGCACATTGAGAACTGCAGAATTCGATGAGTTCGCATTAGCCCCTGCAACGACGGGTGCAAGAGGGTAGATGAGGTTGTGGAGCTCATAGTACCTGCAGTGGTAGGCTCAGGGGAGGGAGCGGGAACAGGAGGCAGACTAATGGACGGGGACGGAGGCGGCTCAGGGGGCTGAGAACCATCGCGCTTTGGTTGCTTCTTATGGTGGTGATGATGACTCCTCGCGTGCACAGGAGTAGAGTAGAAGCTAGAGGAGATGAAGACGAGCAGAATGACCATCCTAGCGAGCTCCATTTGCGGCATTTGCCAGTTGATGCAGCGTAAGTGCAAGACCGGGAAGAGAGTTGGAAGGGAGAGATGCAGAGTGCAAATGTTGGGCTGAGCAACTTTATAGACTGCAGGGGAGGTAGTGGCAGGGTATTCCTTTGTGGCTCTTCTTCTGCTGCACCACGGATTATTCTAATGGCGGCAACCGACCAGCTCCATTTGGGCTTGGCTTTATGAGAATGTGGAGTCTAGTCTGCATATAATAGTAGAGAGAGAGAGAGAGAGAGAGAGAGAGAGAGAGAGAGAGAGAGAGAGAGCTGTGGTTGTTCTAGATATCCCTTTCACTTTCTTGGGACCCAAGCTCGGTCACAGAAGGGAAGGAGCAGATGCTGTAACATCAACCGAACCTCCTGCACAAGCTTCAGCAATGAGATCATGATCGCATTGAATTAGGTTCTGTTGCGTAAAGAGTTCGAAACATCTCGTCCTCACCATGTCCTTCCATTGCTGAGATGTGGATGTATGAGGTAGAAGATGTCACTGGCTGCAGTTGGTAGTTCATGTGAGATCGAGGATGGTCGGTTTTGAAACAGGATGTGGTAGGACGGCGGTCAGTGGAGTTATGCGCATGCAACAAGTAGGGCTGCAGGAGTTTTCTCAGTAGAAATAAGTCTTTGGCCTGTCCAATGGCAACATGAGCTCAACAGCAAGTGGCCATGCATGCTTGCAATCTTAAACATCTCTCATCCATTCTTATTGCTTTCAGAAGCTGGCCATCACTCTGGCTCATTTCTTCTTCTTCTTCTTCTTCTGCTTCCTGTCCGTTGTTGAAGAGGAAGATGGTCCTGAAACTTGAGTCATGGAAGATGATTATGTTTGCTCTGTGCCTAACTCAGATCACAAGATATTAATATGGAAGACAGTGAAAAGAGATGCATTGCATGTCAACCATGAAGAAGGGAATCACATCACTGAGAAGGCCCAGGTGATTTCTGGAGCCTAAAGAAAGCTTCATCTGGTGATAGAATAACAATATTTGGACAACCTGATTAAATTTGGGACACAGTTTGAATCTGAATCCATTCATCTTGTTTGTTTGTGTCTAGATTTACATAGAGCTAGTAATCAGACTCATGTCCCTCCCTGTCTGTAACAAAGTACACATCAACAAATGCTGATCAGCACAGTTTTGGTTCCATCAAATAATATCATACCATTATTCTTACTCCATTGGACAAAAATATCATATCCAAAATTAATTCCCATGAAATATTGTTCAGAGCAAACAAATAGATTATGCTTGCAGCCTAAGTATTATTTGTATCTGTTTTGGCTCATAAAATAAAATGTTAATGAGAACAAGGAACTACTTGGAAGAACTATGGATATCCCAGTAGGGCTCACAGTCCATAGGAATTTTAATATTAATGTTTCTAAGACTCAACTCACTTAGAACTCTAGAAATCTAATCATCAACATTCTCATTCTGGGATCTGAGACTGTTTGGCTAATGTATCTTTCTTAGTGTTCGGATGTATTGTTTACCTTCTTATGATCCAAAGAAAAAGAAGATATAGCCCTCTTTCTTCTTTCTCAACCAGAAAATTTATATTTGTATGGATTTTGAGATCAATTTCCCCCAGAAGTTGTCAAATAGCACCCAACTTCTTCAATAGTGAGGATCTACATCAACTTGGAGTTCTCCCAAGTCAAGTTACTTCAGTGTTTGGTTACTCTAAGAATCAACCAGTAGAACTCTAATCAAACCATCAATTTTCCTTTAGAAGATCACTTCACAGTGAATCAAATGCAAGACCTAGATAGCAATCTCTAAGGTATTCCACTCAGGTAGTTCAAAAAGATCACTAAACCAATATGAATAGATCAGAAAGTTCAGAATGATGCGTGGATGGGGGAAGACCTACAAGCTACTATTTCCCTGACCTTCAAAAGCCACACACCAGAACCAGAGAACATTTTGGTCCATATTTCAAGAACTAAACAACAACAATATATATGCACTAATATAATGTTACAATTTATCAAAAAAGACCAAAAGGTTAGTAGTTAACCAACGAGGTTTTTGGAGAGTGGAAAACCATCTTTTAGTCTGAGGACAAGGGAGTGACAGTAATACACATGAAAACAGGACAGTTTTCTTCAGATCACCAGCTCCGTCAACTCACTAATCTCACTTGGAAGTACCGCTCTTTACCTGGTTAGATGCATGCAACTCTCCTCAGGTAATCATCCTATCAACAACTTATAATCCTAAGAAAGCACACTGCTTTCTAGCATGCTCTGGTATCAACTTCGCTACTATCTCCATCGGCACTCCTTCAACTCTGATTAAGAAAGAAAGCAAATAAATATATCAGATTGTAAAATATGATAACAAGAAAATTACTTGATGGATAATTATTATGTCTACCGAGACTCTCACCATGAGGCTTGAAATTAAAAAGAGGAGGCAGAAAATGGCTATTTGGTAGCCGAGTATCCGAATCTCGAAGCTCATCGAAAAATGGATGAATTAGTGCTTCTAACTGTACCCATGAAAGAGAAAATAAAACTAAATATGTTGCACATGCCGCAATCATAAAATTCTGAGAAAAGGAAGTCTACTCACAGCAGTGCATCAGATTTGAGAGTACTGTAAAAGCCTAGATACGAGATCAACAGCTTCAGGAGGCATTCGCTTATGGAAGATCTGATTAAAGTAAATGATTTGATTAGAATTAACCATCAGATAAAAATAAAAGGAACTATGTAGATATATATGGGAAATCATCCAAAGTGAAAAACTTCGCAGAAAATATAGTTATATACCTTGTGCCAAGGGTGAGCTTTAATTTGTGGGAACTTAAACTCGGTGTAATTTGGGTTCATGCATTTAATTTCTTCTCTTGTGGGGGTACCTAAAACCTGCAACGGCAAAATTACATGAATGAAGAGTAAATGAAAGGATTAGCAATTGATATCAAGTCAGGAACACAAAATAGAACATACCTTAATTATTTCAACCAGCTGGTCAACTCCACTTTCACCAGGAAAGAGAGGCTGTTCACGAATCAAGTTAGTTTGCCAAATAATGCTTAAGAAATAGTATCCAATCCAGAACATTATGCTACTATAGTGTATTCGATAAACTGAGGTTAGCACCTGTCCTAGCAGAAGTTCAGCAAAAAAGCAACCAGCAGACCAGATGTCGATTGCTGTAGTATATTCAGTTGCCCCAAAAATAAGCTCAGGAGCTCTATAGTATCTGGAACAGATGTATGATATATTTGGTTCCCCTTTCACCTACCAAAGCATAAAAAAGCTTCAAAATTAAGGTTACTAAAACATTAAAATGACAACCATGATTCTG
>CP097503.1:23137780-23229779 GCA_023547065.1 Musa troglodytarum | reverse complement strand
GCGCCGCCGACCAAATCTGAGCCCGAGTGGCGCTGCTCGTAACGCATCGCTGCGCCGCTGCCTCACGCAGCCGAGTGGCAACCATGTTCAGCTTCACAGCATGGTTCATCGTTGTTCGATGCAGCCACTCGCCAACCGAGCCCGGTGCGCGCCGCTCGGCAACGATCGCTGCCTCATGCAACCACTCGCCAACATGAGCTGTGAGTGCGCCTGCCGGCCGAATCCCGAAGCCATACGCCGCCACTATGTCGGCCGCCATTGTATGGTTAGCAGTTGCACCAAGCAGCTCACGAGTCCGAATCGATGCGCGCAACCCCGCTCACCATCGCTTCATGCGTACCACTCGCCAAATCGAGCCCGAGTGTCCGCCGGCACGAATGGCCCGAAAGCCACAAGGCTCGCACCATGGCGGCGCCGCTGCATGGTTCATCGCCGCATCGCTGTTCATGCAACCACTCGGCCAAATCTGAGCTGTGAGTGCGCCCGCTCGGCAAACGGAATCCCGAAGCCATGTCGCCAGCCATGTCCGCTTCAGATGGTTAGCGCTGCACGGCGCTGCTCGGCAAGTAAAGCCCGAGCTGCGATGCGTTCGCAACACTCGTTTCATCATCGCCTTCACGCAGCAGCTCGGCCGACCTAAGCTCGAGTGTGTGCGCCGGCCCTAAAGCTCGAGCTACGCCGCCGCACCCACGCTCGCCTTGCCGCGTGGCGCCATGGGCACGCACCGGGCAAACAGCGCCCAAAGCCCGAGCCGCAATGCTCGCAACTCCTCGCTGCATGTTTCATCGCTGCCTCACGCAGCAGCCGCCAAATCCAGCCCACGTGTCGCCAAGCCGGCCCGAGCTACGCGTTTCGCCACCCATGCTCAACCACTATTGCGTGACTCATCGCTGCAACAAGCAGCTGCTCGCCAATACCGTGGCAATCCACGCCGCGATGGTTCACACCGCCCCAAACAAATGCTCGCCAAAGCCCGAGCCGTGACGCCGACCACCCACGCTCGCACTTCATCGCATGCATTGTAGCTGCACCGCACGCCGCCAAAAACTACCCGAGCCATGCTGCTCGCCAATGTATGGCGTTCGATTGTTGTTACTCCTTTGCAATATCTTACGGACTTCCCAATCGAGTTGAGCAAGCCATGCAACTTAATCCAGCGCCATTGAAGAAGCTCCCACGAGCTGACCTTCCTCATACAGGAGCCATTGCTGCAGCAGGGGCTACGCGATGCATCGCAAAAGACTTCTGCAGCAGCAGGGCTGAATCTGATCTTCTACGTACCGATCTGTTAGAACGAGAAGCTCACAGTGTCTTCGGGTCTTGAGCGGCGCGCTCGACTTCTATCCCGAACGGCGGTTCGTTCTCATGATCTTGAGCGATGCTCGATCATCGGGTTTTCCGGTCTTGAGCGCGCTCGACTTCTTATCCCGAACGGCGGTTCGGTTCTCATGATCTTGAGCGATGCTCGACATCGGTTTTCCGGTCTTGAGCGCGGCTCGACTTCTTATCCCGAACGGGTTCGGCTTCATGATCTTGAGCGATGCTCGATCATCGGTTTTCCGGTCTTGAGCGGCTCGACTCTTATCCCGAACGGTTTGGTTCTCATGATCTTGAGCTGAGTGGCGCCGACCATCGATTTTCTCGGTCTTGTGCGGGCCTCGACTTTATCCTAACGCGTTTGGGTGTTGAGTGGCGCCGACCATCGGTTTTCTGGGTCTTGTGCGGGCTCGACTTCTTATCCCGAACGGCGTTCGCATGTGGTGTTGAGTGGCGCCGACCATCGGATTTCTGGGTCTAGAGCGGCGGCCCGACCCCACATCCCGAACGGCGGTCCGGCATCCATGGTCTTGAGCGACGCTCGCCATCGGATTCTGGGTCTTAGAGCGCGGCTCGACTCACATCCAACGGCGTTCGGCATCCATGGTCTTGAGTGGCTCCGCCATCGGATTGGGTTCTAGAGCGGCGCTCGACCCCACATCCCGAACGGGTTCGCATCCATGGTCTTGAGCGACGGCTCTGCCATCGGATTTCTGGGTCTAGAGCGCGCTCGACTCACCCCGAACTACGGTTCGGCATCCATGGCCTTGAGCGCTCGCCATCGGATTGGTTCGAGCGCGCTCGCCATCGTTTTCTGGTTCAGAGCGCGCTCAACCTCACCCATGGTCTTGAGCGACGGCTCGCCATCGGATTGGTCTAGAGCGCGGCTCGACCCCACATCCCGAACGGCGTTCGCATCCATGGTCTTGAGCGACGCTCGCCATCGGTTTTTCTGGTCTAGAGCGGCGCTCGACCTCACCCCGAACGGGCGTTCGCATCCATGGCCTTGAGTGGCAGCTCGCCATCGGATTGGTCTTGAGCGCGGCTCGACTTCTCCCGGCCGGGCGGTTCGGCACTTTGGTCTTGAGCGGCGCTCGCCATCGGCTGGGTCTAGAGCGCGCTCAACCCCTCACCAACGGCGGTTCGCATCCATGGTTTTGAGTGGCACCATCGGCTCGGGTCTCGAGCGGCAGGCTCGACCTTTTATCCCGAACGGTGGTTCGGTCACATGTTCTTAAGTATCAGCCATGGGTATTCTGTTACACGGTCTTGAGCGGCGGCTCGACCACCGGTATTCCGGGTCTTGAGCGAGTCTCGACCCCTTGTCCCGTCTGACGATACGGTCAATTATATCACCACCAGCGTAACCCCCAGCCGAGGACTCAACCGACCACATACTTGTAAACAAGATTCTCGCCCCTACCCCCAAGGCCTGCCTCGCAGAGTGGCTTTTCGAGGGGGTAGTGATGAGGGTATTGAATATGACATGACGTCCGGCCCGTATTTGACCCGGTGACGCCTTCGCCTCCCGCGACCCGCACTCCCGCAGATCAACCCGACGTCGCTTCTCCTCGGCCTCGCCCCGCGCCCATGCTGAGTTGACCGCGCTACCAGTCTGCCGGTCAGGCCCGTGCACCACCCTCAGACGCAACCAGAAACACGCTAACTCCCCGACCTATTTAAGCCACAGAAGGAGAAAAGAAAAGGGGGAACGAGCACTAAGAAAGAGAAGAGAACAGATTTAGGAGGAGAAAAGGAGGAGGAGGAACGGGAGATAATAGATGGGAGGGAAAAAAGGGGGGACTCTCTCCCCTCACGGCACGACAGCAGCCACTCTCTCCTGCACCTGTCAGACCACTCTCTCCTCATCGCATGGCAGCACCGAGCTCCCATCGCGCATGGCATAACCGAGTTCCCATCACAGAGGAGGAGCAAAGATGGACCTTGAGATATCGACACCAAAGGATCTCTCTCTACCTCTCTCTCTATATTAAACACTCTACTTACTCTCATCCGACGACTTGATGCTGAGGGTGTGAAACCCCACCACACGTGTCGTGCAGGAACCGAGGGGCATGCGCAAAGTGGTCACCAGATGAAGGAACCGGCCCTGGCTGAGCGGATGATCAGCTTTACCCGACCCGACGTTGGCTTCCTGCCCGAAGATCGATGAGGCGACCCCTGCGCATTCGGACCCGAACCCAGCTGCGACGGCCCCGAGGCCACGGCAAAAAGATGTTTACCCACAACAGTTAGCAAATGATTTTTTGCTAATTATAGTGATTGTTATTAGTGTGTCATGTTTCTTTGTAGTTGTAATAGTTGAAGTTGTTTCTTGGGTTGGAATGGTCGCCATGACAAATAAGTTGGTAGTAAAGTGATGGATGATAACTCTGTCAGTTACCCAAAGGTCCCGGATGCATCTTGTTTAAGTTTTTATTGAAGTTTTATTGCTCCAATAAGACCTATAGCCTTTGCCTTTAGTGTTTTTTTTTTTTTGTGGTAGAACTGAGCTGTGATTGTAAGCCCTATTGTCTTTTCTTTATGCTTTAGATAGGTTTCATGATCAAATAGTTTACCTATAGTTATTCAAATGACATAGATAAATCATGTGCTCAAATTGTAACTACTAATTCTTTATATTCATTTCCTAGGTCATTAAGAGTGTCGATAATGATTTTTTCATCACTCACTCAGAGGATAATATATTAAAGCATATAACTTTTTGATTTTGTATATAATGAGTAATAATATTTTTTTTGAATTATTTTCATCATGATTGATAAAAGACTTAACACGCTAGTGCGAAAGAGATTAGTAAAGATGGTTTATAACTTGGATCATACTTTTGCTTTAGTGTTGTATGAAGAAATCAACGATGCTAGTGATTAAAGCTTGGATAGCTTATAAAATTAAGACAATCTTGACATAGCAATGATTTGTGATCAGGATTTGCCATTTCTTGATATTTGAATCTTTTCGGGTAGAGAATGAATAGATCCATTGATATGGCCTAATAAATCATATCCAAATAAAAGACAAGCGAATTGTGTTCGCTAAAATGTATAGTTATCACCTTTGAAGAGTTTGAAGGGGATTACCATTGCTATATTGACATATATAAATTTTGTAGATTGAGATAAACTATTATTTTCTAATAAAATAATAATTGAAGTATGATATATAGAGGAGAAAGACTCTTTTGGGAAGATATTGTGATCCAATAAAAAAAAATCCAATATAAATTGAGGATCTAATTTGGATGCTGATCCGATAGAGAAGATTAGATCTATGACGTAGTAGAGCAGATCAAGAGATTGCGTAGAGGAATCACGCGCCTTCGGTTTTGGTGCAAGCATAAGCACCGGAGCAAATCGAGAGCTGACTAGTTGTGGGAAGCGTCCGATACGATGTGAGGAGGAGGAGGAGAATCGCTGGATGGAAGCAAAATGGGCGATGCATGGAGGCTTAGAATCCAATGGCGTAGAAAGAGAGATTATGATGAAGATCGATTACACTGTCGGTGGATCGTTGGATCTGCAGCGAAGAAGAGAGGATGGCTACAGCAAGATCTAGACAGTAAGCGATGGGGCAGAGTCGACGATGTTGCGGTGGAGGTGTTGTTGCCGCAGCGATGACTATTATTGCAAATTAGCAAGCCAGCGGTTTTATTGTTGCTGTAGCAGTAGGTGAAAGAGAGCAAAGAGAAAGCTGTGATGTGCAGACCAGCTTGCTCTCGATTGCACGAGAGTTGCTATCGTCGGGGCAAATTAATGCATTGCTATCATCGGAGCATATCATCAACGAGAAAACCTTTTTTGTTTGAAGCAGAAAGATTATGATACCATAAAAAAATTATTGTGAAAGAGAACGTTTTATTTATTAAGATAATATATATTTATATATTTTTTGAGAGAGAAAATTTTTTCAATCATGCATTTACATAAATCCATGGTTGATGCTCATATCATAAATTAATTAAAGATAAAATTATATAAAATTATCATTCGATACTTATTTCCATGCGCAATCCGTTGTCCGTTTATCTCTGCCCCAAGTCGAATGACAATGAAGAAAGAGTGTTTTTTTTTGGGCTTTGGAGGCGACTGCTGCTAAGCTTTGCGTCCGTTCTCCTTGAGGAACTCGACAAAATCTATTCACGTAGGGGTCATGCACGTCCCTGTTCCCCAGCACGACGTTCAGCTGCTTCGCCCAGGCACTGCACTGCTCCCCTCTTTGTCCGCCACGGCCAGCCTCATTGTCCTTGCGACATCAACCCCATCGAAGGCCTCGCCGCCTCCCTCGTCGGGACTTCCACCCCCACTTTCTTCTCCGCCATTAGGTGGGCGTTGAGCCCTTCATCGTTTGCCAATGGCAGCAGCACGAGCGGCAACCCTAACTGCAGGGCCTCCACCAGGGAATTCCAGCTGCAGTGGGTAATGAAAACACCCACCGACGGGTTGGCCAGGATCTTTATCCGGGGGACCTAGTCGTTGCTCACCAGTCCCCCGGCCCTGGTGCGTTCGTCGAAGCCCGGAGATAGTGCGTCGGGCTCGCTCCTGAGAGCCCCAGTAAATGGCAGGTTGGAGAGCTCGTGGCCGTCGGCCACCTCATGAGCTTGTTCTCTGGTTAGCAGCAGCTCGCTCTCGAAGGAGACGTACACCACCGAGCGAACCTCCCTTTTGCCAAGCCATCGGAAGAAGTCATTTCCTTCGGTGAAGCTGCCGGCGGCGTCGTGCTTCATAGCAGCCGGAGGCAAGTGGCCGAGAGCCAGCACCGGCTTGCCACAAAGCCAGCCAAGGAAGGAGAGCCACTCGGGCTCGAGCTCGAGCTCGGGGCAGCTACGCACGACCACGACGTCGCACCCGGAGAGGGAACACCCGAGCCGGTACGCGCCGGACACGCCCAAGCCCCTGAGCTCGACCATGTCGTGCAGCACCTGCAAGGCCTCGTGGCGGTGGTAGGCCAGCGAGGTGGGGAAAAGGGGTCCATCCGGGCGGGGTAGCCATCACCTCGGGCTTCACGCGGTGGCCCCGGTCGCCGATGGCGAGCAGGAAGGCCAGCCTAATGAAGGCGTTGGCGGTGACGGTGATGAGGCTGACGTAGGCGCAGTGTACACCGAGGCCGGCGGCGACTCTGGGGACCCAGTAAAAGGAGTCGATGATGATCCAGTCCGGCGAGCCCGCGCACTGTTATGAGTTTGATTCAGGCTCGATCCATGCCGTAGGCAAATCAAATCCAGTTTTCCACATGGAAAGAACTAATATCGACCACTGTGACAAGTAATTAACATGAGTTTTCTACATGGAATTTGGAGGACAGTGAAATGTAATATTCGGAGGAATATATAAAACTTGCAGTAAAGAGCGCATCTTATGCTTCAAAACATTTAGAATAACTAATATTGACCACTGTTGGAAGTAATTAGCAAGAGTTTTCCACATGGAATTTGGCGGATGGTGATACACATACTGAGATGCAATATTTGGAGGATTATATAAAACTTGCAGTAAAGAGTGCACCCTTTCTTGTCGTCCATTAACACTTTCACTCCGAGCACATGATGCAAATTAAAAGCTCTGATGCTTTACATCCTCGTCTGTGCTGAGTAAAAATCACTACGCTGTTGTCGTAAGTTCGAGGCACAGCACATCAAAACAGGCCACCCTTTTCACCCTCATGCATGCGGCAGCACACTAAAGCTCCCAAGAATTGGCAGCTCAAGAACAAAAGAAATCATCAGGTTCATTGAAGGAGCTGGTCCTAATTCTCATGACAGGTCCCCGTCAATCTGTCAGTAAACCTGCGTTTGGATATGAACTTCACGTGAGTGATGCAAAATGCCAGAAACAGGTAACACACAAACTAGGGCATGCAATAAAATCGTCGGGAAGAGCGAATTAAACCAAGGGCTCGCAGGGACAGATTGTGTGTGTGTGTGTGTGTGTCTGCGTGAGAGAGAGGGAGGGATGAGGGACCATGAGATCACTGTCAGAGTTCAAATCTATGATATAAAGGGTGACACTTGAATGAAATGACAGCCTTTCATGCAGTGGTGCAAGCGAGTACCTGTTGTTTTCTTCTTACCTGCAAGTCATTATGAAGCTCTTTCATCGGTTTTGTCTCTTTACTGTCTTGGCGAAAGTTTCATTGATGCCTAGAGCTGCTTCCTTCGTTGCTGCCTAACCCAGATGGAGATCGGAGCTTTTGGTTACTCGTACTGCGCATGGCGCCTTCTTCTTCTTCTTCCCCTCCTTCTGATACATCGATCTCTTTCTGTCTCTCTATGATTAGCTTGTTATTATAAGCAATACCACGCAACAGCTCCAAATCTTTAGAATCAAAAGTTCTACCTGTATCTTCCTCCACATGCATGCATGAATCACATACGTATGACCGGTCTCGGCTTCCGTCGCTTTGAAGACCGTGCTGGGGTTTGCTGTGTCGATCATTATTGTCTCTCTCGTGCTCGACGCGTGCGCTCGGTCTCCCACTTCCCCATGGAGCACAGATTAAGGCACATTAAATAGGGGGGCATCGTCTCAACTTGAGCTGTACAAACTTCAAAGAGACAGCGACAACGTTGTTTTACGTGGTGCACGTACCCTCATGTGAGAGTCTTTGTGTTTGGTACCCACCTCGTCTTAACATGTGTTTGTCGATCTAAGTGATGGCATTAGAGTTTATTTATTAGGGCAAGACTTCTTGATTACAGTTAGCACGTGCCGAGCCAGAATGTTAAAGATCACACCTACTGCCTTACATCCTCCATATATGTTCCCTATCATCCCTTGAAGCCAACCAGCTAGAAGATATCCTTCCCGCTCTCAAAGGTATGTTAGGCATCCGAGCAAGAGAATTTGAGGTGAGGTGGATGAATGGGCGTGAGACTTACGATTTCTCCCTTCTCATGCTCTCGTCTTCTCGCTGTTGCAGGTCGAGCCCTGCATGTGGAGAATGGAAGACGAGGGTTTGGATCACTTGGTGGGGAGAAATAGATGAAAGATGCGTTGATCCTCTCCTCCTGTTATGCTTCTTCACCCTCTTTCTTTCTTTCTCTTACTTGCAGGTCGTAATGGGAGGACCGGCCATTGGTTCTGTCATCATCCTCGGCAGTGCACCAGATTGGCTGCATGAAGAAGAAAGGTTCGCCTTTGGTGCTATCCTCGCTGACCTTTCTTATTGTTAGCTTCGGAACGGTGCTATCCTCGCTGAGCTTCTCCCCTCGTCATTTCTTCCCTTGCAAGTCTTCTTGACCTTGTAAGACCTTTTCTTGGCCTTGTAAGACCTAGTCGGTCGATCTTCGCCGTCATCTCCTTCTTCGTCCCAGGCTTCTTACCTGCTCTTTCGTTTCCTCTCTTCTCGCTTCCCACTTGCCCTCCTCTCCCGTCTATCCCTCTTGAGCTATTTAGGGTACTTCCTTCTACTCCTTCGTCCGTGAAATTTAGTTTTTGTATCTTGCGTTCAGAGGAGATATGCCTTGCAGCCGTCTGCTTCCTTTGTCTCACAGGCTCTAATATTCTTCTCGTGACCAGTTGGGTTTGTCGCAATGTACAGAAAGTGTTGGATTATTTGCGTTTCTTTTGTATGATAGTTTTCGCTGTATCCACTGCAACTCTATTCGGTAAAGGCCTTTTGGTGTGTTGTGAAAGGAGTTTTGATCCTATCTGAGAAAAGAATGACCTCAGCTCGCCATTTACCTTCTCTTTTCTTGGACGTTTGTGTTGCGAAGAACAGCAAGCACAGAAAAGCTTCGCCCACGGAAGCTGTGATAGCCGCCGATCCTTCTGAACCGTGAGAGATCCACCTTGGTCTCTGCAACTGCGAAGACATGGCCATGGCCTCAGCACAACATGGACAAAGATCAATAACAGTTTGTCATTTCAAATGACATGACCATTGGGCATTTGCTCGAACATAATCTCACATTATGATGGCTCCAACAAGTAATATGTCACTGCATCTCTCTCTCTCTCTCTCTCTCGTATGTTGAGCTTGTCGTCTCCATTAAACTTAGAGCATGCTAGCTCAGGAAATATAACATGGTTTAGAGTGGAATATTGGACAGCGAGCATGGGGATATTTTGATGACAGAAAGAAAGAACACAAAAAAAGGGTATGGTGATGATGGGCATTCATGGCAGAAGCCTCGGCTTTAGACCTCCTTTGCAAGCCACTAGGGCTTGTCCAGCAACAACATCTAATCAAGGAAGGCTTTCGTATGGTAGTGGTGGTGGCCTTAACATGCATCCGTGAGTTGACCACCAACTTGGCCTGTCCTACCTCGAAGACTTTCTCAGCTGATGGAGATGAAGGGTCGTTTCCTACGTTCGGATTCCTTGGCTTTCACTGCTCTCTTCCTTCCCCCCTTTTAACTTTTACATCACATTAATGTCCTGCTTTTTAATGCCATCATCATTCTTTTCTTTTTTTTTTTTTTTATTCGAAGACATAGTTCTTTATGCAAAAGCTAAACCTAAATGGTTTTGTATATAAAATTGATATGCGTGAGTCACTCGAGTATGATATAATAAATGCTTGATTAGGTCATCGTAACGAGTATTATTTATTCCAAAAAATAAAATTAGAAAATGGCTGTGTAAAAAATAAAAATAAATGTCTTTTGTCGTTAGAAAATTAGATCACAATTCCTTTATTTTTATTGGAAATCTTTGCCGGATGTGGTTAATCACACTGGGAAATAGGCAGGAAGCGGAAGACCAGACCTTTGACCGACCCAGCCGTTTTGACCCGCGTCATCCCTACCGCGATCGCCAGCTCGGACGCCCGCGGACGCGCGGGCCCCACCACCAGTTCCGCCAGTGAATGATTTGGGTGTATGCGGGTCCCGGGTGAGCTGTCCTGAAGGTTGCCGGCGGCGGTCAGCAGCAACCCATACGTGTCGGTCAGCCTCGGCTACACGTTCTTCTGGGGTAGTCGGTGCCCTAAATTTTTACTTGAATTATATATATATATATATATATATATATATATATAATATTATATATATATATCGTAATCAAGTAAGCCTATCTCCAATTGCACGTATAAGTGGCCAACTAATGATGAGACAGTGAAACGGATGGGGCCTCAACTTATTTATGCCCTTCAAAAATGTTCATTAAGCAGAAGCAAATGAGACTTGAACTTTTCTTCTTTTTCTTATTGTTGTTTTGAAGAATTATTGAGACAATAAAGAAGAACAAATTTATTTTTTTATCAGTTAACCTCATCTCAAATCTGAAAACTTCATTTCAGACTTAATTACATGTTAAAAAAGAATAATAAAAATGGAAATATAAGGATAAACTGTCTGAAAATTCTAATATATATATATATATATATATATATATATATATATATATATATATATATATATATATATATATATATATATATATATATATATATATATATATATATATATCTTCTTGTTCTGCAGAGTGGTGCTTTATGCCTCTTCCTCTCCTTCCTTTTTACTGTTGTTGAAGCCATATGTCTTCCATGCTCCACAACTCCTCCTCCCATATGCTTTGGTCGAAGTCCGGTAACCCCAGGTCAGAATACCCGCACTCCGACCAGCATCCGGTGACGCCGCCGACGCCGCTACTGTCGTCACCACCCTGCATGCCGGCGCCGAAGTCGTTTGAGACCGGAGGAGGCGAGAAATCCAACCCAAGGGAGTCCACCGACGACCAACCGCCCGTGCTCGAGCTCTCCGGGCTCATCTTCACCTGCGCGAGCTCCGGGATGGCGTTCATCGGCCCGTCACAGGTCGTCGGAGCTTCAGCACCGGCAGACGCAACGACAGGGGAGTCGCCGGAAGTCGCCTGGATTCTCTCGACGAGGCGAGGAATCCAGAGGTGCCGCAAGACGTCCTTGAACTGCTTGCTGTGGACGTCGCAATGGAGGTGCTTCGCGTGCTTTTGCACTCTAGTCCTCCAGTAGTTCTTTATCTCGTTGTCGGTCCTCCCAGGCAAGTACTGCGCTATCTTAGACCACCTGCAAGATACAATTATCCGTCATTCAGGGTCTAAATTGCAAAAGCGTTCGCGTCGACGCCACACTGCGTTACCGGTTTCCCCAGCGAGAGTGGAGCTCGAGGATGAGCAGCTGCTCTTCCGGCGTGATGTTGCCGCGCCGGACGTCGGGTCGAAGGTAGTTGAGCCACCGGAGCCGGCAGCTCTTCCCGGTCCTCCTCAGTCCTGATGGTTAGGTCGCAGAAGGGAGAGAGAAACAGAGAGTTAGATTACCGGTTCCTATTTCATCTCGATGCTACTTATAGAAGACTATAAGAATCGACACCTGCGCGACGAGCGAGAGAACTCCATCGCCCCTCGCCATGAAGAGCAATATAGTTCATCAGAACGAGGTCCTCCTCCGCGGTCCACGCTCCTCTTCTCAGCTCCATCTCCTCCTCGCTTCGTGGTATGAACTCCATTGCCTCCGACGACGTCCTGTGACCGTCCTCGAAAGGGTCAGCAGAGGAGAGGTGGAGTGGGACGGGATTGGAATCTGGTTGGCAGTAGGGCGGAGCTTATATAGAATGGCAGGCGGAGGAAACGCATGTGGAGTGAGCGAGCCGCAATGGGACTCGCGTAAGCTAAAGGTGATGCCTTTTTGACTGAAATCAAACAGCGTACACGTCCTTTGAAGTTTGACTTTTCTTCCCCGTCTCTCTATCTCACTCGTGACTGAAATCAAACAGCGTACATGTCCTTTGAAGTTTGACTCTTCTTCTCCGTCTCTCTATCTCACTCGTGATTCTGCCGTGTCTCACTCCGACTTCTTTAGCTCACAAGTGGGTATCATCGCAACATTACTGTGAAGGCCGGGAGACCCCATTGCCATCCACACTGGGAGTCGAGGAAAATGTGCATGGCTCGTGTAGCAAGTTGGATACAGCGGATATCTTCGTGAGAGTAACATCCTGATGCCAAGGCCCTAAGAATTGACTTTTAGGAGAATCATATCTAAAGAGGATTGATACGTGTGTCAGGTATGTTTGGCTTAATCTTCTTGTTTTGACTTCAGTAAATGACAGAACATACGATTACGTCCATACTTAATGTAAACCGGATCTGTTCTATAGAATCGTGCGATCATCTTCATGAGTTCTTTTAACACAGATCATTGATCGGTGAGTCAACCCGATTAATTCTCCGTCAAAAGTACAGGTTCCTTCTGCTTGATCCTCTCAGCTAACGTGAAGAATAGAAGACTGGTGAAGCTGAGCTATGCCGTCGATCACTAATGTGGAGTCGGGTTTATTTTTTCGATTGTAAAATTGATAAGTAGTGGATCCTGGGGGCCTACTTCCAGAAGTCAGAACAGATGATGTAACCTATTGTTTGCGATCGTAGGGAGTGGGTGATTTTGTGCTTTTGTTTACGTGATAGTGGAAGTTCTAATAAGATTAGGCATAAAGTCTCGTTGATGATACAGGACACCAGGATCGGAACGTGATCGAGGGTTGAGATCAAGATCGACAGGGTAGAGGATCGTTCTCGGCCAGTGTTCTCCACCGACCGGGGTGATCCTGTGGTTGTCTGTTAGATTCCTCTCTTTTTTTGGCCTGAGTGTCTCCCTCGAGCTTTTTGTTGAGCATTTGGGCCAATTGCATGAGGATAATGACATCCGAGTAAGCTCTTGACACCTGATGAGAAGTCCAACGCAAGCGCGCGTTCTCCGCCCTTTTGCCATCGGAAGAAGTGAGTTCACATACGTGATTCAACGACGACGGGGACGAAGTAGGCTCGGTGGAAGTGGAGAGGTAGAGACGAGGAGTGGTACAGGAAGGGAAGCTTCGAGGAACGCAGTGCGATGCGTCATGATACAGATCAAGTATTGTACGGTGATCGGTGACCACGACACGTTGTGCGACGATGCCAACCATGGCTTGCGAAGGTTCGCCGATCCTTCCTGCTGTATCTGCGTGATGCGAGTTGCGGGCCTCGCGAAGGTCAACCTGAAGTGCTAAGACATGGCTTGGAACGTGGGCGTTGCCTTTCCACATCGTATCGGAGGAGAAGCCTTTTAATCCAAATATTATGGCTGGAAGCGAGAAAGCTATGCAAAAGAGAAAAAGTTTTACTCGTTGACCAGAAGCAGCCAGAAAAAAGATGAGGGAAAAGAGCAGCGGTCAGCTTGTACCAGGAGAAAAGGTTGAAGAAAAGGTACCATGTTTTTGTTTATCTACTCCTATTCTGAGATCCTATGGGCAATTCTACAAACTTGGGTAGGTTCATCGAAGAAATGGCATATGGATCATAGGTGCCAAGTTGACAAGTTTAAGAATAAAAAGATTTT
The DNA here is from genome assembly GCA_023547065.1 of Musa troglodytarum. Taxonomy (NCBI): domain Eukaryota; kingdom Viridiplantae; phylum Streptophyta; class Magnoliopsida; order Zingiberales; family Musaceae; genus Musa; species Musa troglodytarum. The sequence goes on along the minus strand of CP097503.1, from coordinate 23,216,153 downwards.
TTTTATTTAATTATCTTATAAATATTTTGAATGATTCTAAAAAAGAAGACGAAGGAAAAAGATTAGGAGGACGAGAAGATAAGAGGGGAATGGGGCAGATGATGATGGACAATCATGTAAGCTGTGAGTACAAGATACTACCAACTCATCTGGAGCTCGAGGAGTCATCCTCGATTCTAGATGCATTCATGAGACTCACGGCCAATACGAGGTTTGGAGAAGATGACTCGAACTTGGTGAGCTCAAGGATCACTTCAAAGTTGATACCTGAAGAAAACGCGTTCTGAAACCAGGCAACCTCAAAAAGGATGGAACCAGCTTCATGTCCAGTTAAGAAGATTTGAAGAACTAGACTTTCATGTTAAATTTGTTTCTGATTCTGGAAAGAGACCAAAGACCACATCACTGATTAAATAATTTGGATTAAATGTCACAAAATTTCGATCCAATCATTCCTTTACAAAAGTGATATGTTGATCTAACATCATGGGAGAAGGCATCTTTGTATAGTTTTACCTCCAATGACTAATTTCCGAGCGTGTTGAACAGATCCGTTATGGAAGAACAAGATGAGTTTAGTCATCAGCCCAACGAACTCCATGATTGGCACCAAGATAATACGCGCCAACAGGTCCCCGACCCCCGGTCTCATAGAGCTCGGGCACCACTTTATTCTCTTCAATTTTGTCGAGAATTGGGGTCAGTATGTTCCATGCAGCTTCCAACTCGTCGCTCCGCATGAAGAGATGGGTGTCTCCATCAATTACATCCAGAAGAAGGTGCTCATATGAATCAGGTACTTCCACATCGTACCTGATAAACACAGTTTGATTTAGCAAACATTTTACGTCAAGAAAAGAAAGACAGACACAGAATCACATTATGTAGCCTTTACTTATCCCGATAGAGCAAGTTTAACTCAGAAGCATCCAGCTGCAACCCAAGTCCAGGAACCTTATTATTGACCTTTAAGAGAATTGCTTCATCTGGCTGATCACGTAGGATCAGTTCGTTTGTTGTGAGATCAATGTTGTGGCTAATGCGTTCACGGTACAAATTGCCAGGGACATGGTGAAACTGGATCCTTATTTCAACTCTGTACCCAACAAATGCATTGTAAAGAATATAATGTACAGCGATGCATCAATAAATTACCTGAAATGAGGACTAACTGATCAAGTAGCAAACCTGCAATCATCTATGTCAGGAAGTCACCGAACAAAATTCATGGTGAATGAGAAAGATGGTGTTACCGAGCAACATGGGTAGAAATCTTTGTTTGTCAAAGTAATACATTATTATCTTTCTCCCTCTTTAAATATAACAAACATAAGCACCTCTTTTGCAATTCACCGTTATCAATAATAAACACTTAGATTGCAGTATTAATGTCTTGAGATATTAAACCAAGCTAGTATGAACCTATCTTCTTTAGTCCATGCCTTTTATCACATTGCAGACTAGAAAAAACTTTATAGAAGGTAAGAAATGAAGTCAAAGCAAACAGTTTTTTATTTTCTTTTTTCTGTATTGGTCTGATTCATTTATACCCATGAAAATATCAACAAAAGAAGGAAACTACTTCCTACCATAATGTAAATAAAAGCACCTGCCTGTGTTTAATAAGGCCCACTCCAGTCTTTACTAAGAAAGGCACACCATCCCAACGTGCGTTGTCAATGTACAAAGCAGCAGCAAAAAATGTAGGCATCAGGGAGTTCATGTAACAACCACTTTTATCTGCACTATTTTTATACTGGCCAAGAACAACATCATTGAGATTCAACTTTCTGATAGATCTAAGCACCTTAACCTGCATAAATGCATAATCAAACATCTGTAAATTGACATTTTCCTGGTCTGGGAATAACAACATGGTGGAGATACATTACCTTTTCATTTCGTATGTCTTCCCCATCAAGACTCACAGGTGGTTCCATAGCAAATAAAGCAATTGTCTGAAGAATGTGACTATGAACTATGTCACGGATAACACCATAGTGACCAAAGTATCTATTGACAATTTATAAAATCAGCATTAGTCACTTTAGAAAGATAATTCAAGCATGAAAGTAGAATGTATAACTAACTTTCTGTAAAGTTCAGGTAACATTAAATTCTGTCTGACTTTAGCAATTTATGGTCATGATTAGTATAGGAGTATGTTTTAGCACCATAGACACCATAGTAATCATTAGCAGACTGATAAAAAGTAATCGATCTAGTTGAAACAGATATAAGCAGTAAGGCAATCTTCCCGATGATGAAAACCATTTCACCATGGCAACCATTCAATAAGTGCATAGTGGATACTGACTTGTAAAACCAGTTTAAATGTTTAAGTTGGCAAAGAGTTACTGGAGGTATACACTATATAGCATTGAGAAGTTGAACTTGGTCAAAAAAGAGTGTCAGACCATGATGGAACCTAAAAATCAAAGGGGCACTATTTTTCATGATTCTTCAAGCAAAGAAACTTCCTAGACTTGTAGCCCCTAGCCTCTGTTTCGATTTTCAAGACTTCTTTTTCTATGTTCAAAGGACAGATCTACAAAGATAACCCATGACAAATATTTGACACTTTCACATGAGGTAGACCAATAAATATGTGATCTGATCAATAATAATCAGCACATAAAAAAAAACTTCATTTCTATTTTTTTTTTATTCTTTTATTCCTCTTTTTTTTGGCTCAAATGAAATGCCACTTAAGTACCTTCCTTGTGCCTCCATGCCACATTCTTCTGATAAGATAACCTGTAATATATATGTGGCAAACAAAATAATCAATAGAAGGATAAAGTGTGACAAAATGCATCAGAAAGGAAAACACCATACTTGCACATTTTTTATGTAAGTCCGACTCCATAATGGTTCAAAAACCAGATTAGAGAACCTCAATACAGTGATATTCTCAATTAGGTCCTTCCCCAAGCGATGATCAATCCTGAAACAAACATTAAACAGAACAATGTCATGTTAAGGCTCAATAGAGTAACCTGAATGACAAAGTAGATTACTCAAGTATATAAAAACAAGGATCTTTAGTTACAGATGCAACAAAAATAATGTTATGATGGCTAAAAAATATAAGGCACCTATACAGCTGCTTCTCTTGAAACTTTGACAGAAAACACTGTGTGAGCTTGTATGAAGATAATGCATCAAAACCAAATGGCTTCTCAATGATTATCCTGTTCCATCCTCTTTTTGTTTGGGAATTATCAGCAAGAGAAACTGAAACATCAAGAAGTGCTTCCTGGGGAACTGAAAGGTAGAATATCCTGTTTGCTTCATGTTCACCCTGTGAAGGTGAGATATTAGCTATTGATAATTATATATGAGCCCACAAGCAGCTTTAGTGTCCAGAAACTTTTGAAGAAACAGGAGTTGATATGATAAGAAAATATAAATAAGCAAACTAGACTGAAACCTTACCTCAATTTGCTCCATTCGCCTATTAAGTTTTTTCATCCCATCTTTGTTGTTAAATCCTCCATTTATATGATATGTTCTATCAAGAAAGGCATCCAACTTATCCCCGCAGTTCTCACTGTACATTTACAATTTTTATTCTTTGTAAAGATTTTTTGGATTGCTTGAATTATCAAAGCAATCAAAAAATAAATATTTGGAATCTTCAGAATGATGCTAAACTTGGTGAGACATATCCATAACAGCTAAACTACAAGAGAGTCAAAATAAGAAACATGTTACAGCATGATGTTAGAGATACAGAGACCCGTACAAATGAACAAAACCATAAGAACATCCTGAACTGAGATATATTTATTTTACACTTTGAATTCTTAAGTAATTTATAGACCACTTGTAAAAGGAAAACATCTTCACTTCCAATTTCAGAAAACAAGTGCCATTCTTGCCAATCGATACTTCCAGATGTATAATGAAAATCTTGGCCAATGTCAATAGATTCCATTAAAGAATACAGACAAAATAAAGTAATTACAGACACAAAAAAGTCTTGAAATTTGAAATTACACAGAAGAAATTTTGTGATGGAATGGGGAACATACTGATGATCAACTCGACAAGTCAAAGTTGCTGCAACTATGTTTCTTAGATCCTCATCTGACAAGTCTTTTCTAGAATATCCAAAAATGCCCACATTCTGCAAAAAGGGAGGATAGTAAAGAAGATAAAGATGACAAAGCTTTACTGAATGTAATAAAACTAAAACGACAATGCATCATACTACCTGATAAGGTACATGTTATCGAAGACAAAGATTAATTAAAACATCACTAAACTAATGTAATCAAGAAAGCAGAACCAAAAACCTAGCTACAAGAATAACGGTAGACTTGGATGAATGACAATTCCATCGAAATGTTTCAGCTCGCCATCAAGAAAGCAGAACCAAAAGCCTTGGGCGACGTCGCTTTTTTTTTTTTAAATCCGAACGTCGCCGAACGGTATACCTAAATGTACTGTTTGGTATACCGTACCATACAATACCAAAGAAATATCGAAACTTCGGTACGGTACGAAATGACAGACCTTGCCTGAGAGTACTATATAAGGTTAATGAGATTTAATTATTTCATTAACTCTGGGTCTAGACCAAGAACATGCTATACCATGAAGACTACAATGGTGGATCATGGCATGTCATATGTACAGATGATGATCATTATTGATAAGATATCAGATTAAAACTGTGGCATTAAAGTTGTTGATAAGGTATCAGATAAAGTAAGATAACAAATCATGAAAAACAGTTTGTAAAAGGAACCTATCAAAGAAAACCAAGTTTTATAACCATGGGATACTCATGCTATTATCCTAAACATATTAGTATATCCTTGGTTTAGGAATTAGAATAACAGTGATGTATGTTAAGCATTACCCCTAGTTAACCTTTAAAAATATCGTCTTCGATACGTAGTCTGCTACTCCATAATTAACATTTTTAAAAGATCACATTCGGTATGTACTCTGCTTTAATAGTTATCCAAGTATGCAGCTTTGTGGTACAAAGTCTGATGTTTTAATACTTTACATGAATAATGTTTTCAGATACATATTGTAGGTTCATATAGTACCATGTCTTTTAATTCACAACTTGAGAGAAGACACAGATATGAAGATGATGAATCAAACACACATCATACAAAGAATATAGGTCTGCTTACCAACCAGGCTAACCATCAAAGCTAGTAAAGTTTTAGAAGGCAACCAGAAAAGAAGAGTTTCACTGTAACAGAAAAGGAGGGATAAAGAGGACACCATAGTAAGCAAGGAAGATGTTTTCCTGCAAAGCAGTTCCATAAAAGATACAAAATTAGTGAAAAAGCTGAGATTGGTTTCAATTCATCACTTCTGGACATGGAGAACAGAAAGTATCGAAAGAGGCCCACACCTAGAAATTTAATGAATTGGCTACACACGGTCACTGTTCTCCACTGGCACCATCTGGTATCCAAGATACCAAACTACAACAACAATAACGCCTTAAGTCCCAACTATTTGGGTTTGACCCAAGATACTAAACTACAATTGTTATTTTTTCTTCATTTCCCTTCCTTTTTGTTTTGGAAAAAATTACAATCATATAATGCAAAGTTAATTAACCAAGAAAAAATGAATTAAATAGTGGAGACCAAAAAACTACTAAAATCATCAGGTCACACATAATAGAGCCCAAATATTGGTTGAAAAACACAAATAAATGCTGATTGCATATGTAGACATAATTTCACATGCATCAGAAAGGATACATCAAAACACGCATCAGCCAACAATGGATAGGCAAAAGAGACATCCAAACAAATAGATGCAATAGACAAGGATCCAACGAAACCTATACCTCTGGAAGAAAACCACTATAATACAGGGCAAATAATGCTGGAAATATTTTGTTTCTTGCAAGTTCACCAGTAGCTCCTACAACAGCTATACAAAGAGAGGGTGCTCTATCAACTGAATTTCCAGAAGCAGAAGATGAAGAAGATTCTGTGGAACACTCAAGAACTTTAGGGATAATTGGCTGGACATTAGGAGGAGAACTTTCTGCAACTTCAGAATTTGATGTTGTTTCTTCAACTGAATCTGCATAAATAAATATGTCATCTTGAGACAATATTGTGTGATAGAGGCGGAAAGAAGAAAAGTCATTAGTCTCAGAAGGAACAAGCTCTAAATACTTTCCATTGATAATGTTACACCAGCTAACTCACAGATTGATCAGCACCATCATGAAACATAGATTTTAATAAATAATTGATAAAGCAAATAAAAACTGCCGATGTTGATAGCCCTTTAATATTCATTTAACCATTCAACTTGAACAACCACATATCTTCACTGTCCTCCTTTCAGATGATAGTGAAAACCTCTATGTGATCATGACTTTCATCTTTACCTTGTACTTGAAGCATCCTCGGCTTCTTTTCCCATCCATGTGTTCTGATATTCTTCTGCCATTTAAGCCTCTCGAGCATCCAAATCTTTAATTCACAAACTCTGGTGGTGGTACCAGAAGCAGCACAATGGAAGAAGCATTTTGATGCAACCTAGAAATATTTCATCAGTATGGTACTATGATATATAAGAAGGAAAATGTACAGTCCAACATGAATACAATGATACATAAGAAGGCAAATGTGCAGTTCAACACACCTACTATTATATATAAAATGGCAAATGTACAGACCAACATCTCTCCTCAGAAGTATCATACAAAAGCAATAAAAACAGATTTCCCTGTTGAAAACTAAGCATAATTAGGAAAAACTTTGGAGGAACATAAGAAAGAAAAGAACAACAGATGGGTCCCACCATGATAACATTAGTACAAATTTCCAAGATGACTATCTGGGTAACCTTAAAACTGGCACCTTCTTAGCATCCAGTGCAATGTAATTCAGCCTATCAGTTTTATGCCAATTTCAAAGATCATAAGGCAACTGCACCGTGTAGTCTGAACCATGTATGTTACTCATAGAATTCCCCAAACAAAAAGTTCACAGTATGTTCACCACAGGCACAGAGCAACACTGGAGGGACGATGCCTTGCTTCCAAATTTTTATGTTTATGTTTCTAAAGAAGAAAAAGAGTTAAAAAAAAGTAATGCATCTAAGATCAACATATTTATAAATATCTGATAAAGTCACCAAGCAAAAGTCATCTGATAATGATGAAACAATAATAGACATGTGATAAAGGATTCAGAAAGCTGCTATTTCATATTTTACAAGCAAAAGTCATCTGATAAGTATGATAAAGCATTTAGACTGTTATTTCAAATTTTACAAGAATCAATACTAAATTTTCATTCATACAGTTCAGTATGCCGACCCAAATTGGAATATTATGGCTTGTTTTTGTTGTTGTTGATATTGCTCTACAGGGCAGGTATGCTTAAGTCATTATGCTTTCAATTCATTAAATATTTTACCAGAGGAAATATATTCAAAGCTCCAGAATAAATGAAGCTCAAATGTAATTTTGATGTTCTGGTGTGTATGGCAACCTTTTTGAACTATGCATATAAATGGTTGTCCAAATGAGAAGACATTACCATTTACATGTTAGGTAGAATCACTTAGTAATGTCTAAAACAAGCAAAAACAAGTGAATGAGTACCATTTGATTTCGGCTTGTTCTATAGGCAAAAAAGGACAATGGAAATAAGTTGATAAGACATGATTTTCCTATTATAGCTTATTCCAGTTCAAGAAGATAAAATATTTCTGATGGAAGTATCAAATCTTTACGATATTTTTGCATGCTAAACTTATTGATATTAGTGCAAATCTCCAATTATATTAATAATATATAACTAACAGCCTAAAGTCTAGAACTTTTGTGTTAACTGTACAAATGAAACGTCACAATCATCCTTCTCTTACAGATCAAGGTGACACTAACAAGTAACACACACAAAAAAAGAAAAAAGCAAACGGAGCACAATGCCCGTCATAATCATCATTACCTTGCAGAACAAGGCAACAAGTGACTCGAAATTAAGCAAGAGAAGCACAATGCCCACTTCAAGTAGCATGAAGCAGCACCAGACCGGATCACCAAGTTCGAAGCGTGTTGCACGCAGGTGCAGTAATCAGGAACAATGTTCCAATTGCTAGCGTTCATCAGAATCCTACTATGACGCAAACTAATCCATTTCGGTCAGTCGCACATATCGACAAGCATCATAACTTCGGGATCTGCCACATGTTTAATCCTCATCCGGAAGTTGCATACCAGAAAAAATGCTTCGCCTTTAGGAGCAATTCCAAAGCACAGCAAACATCGAGGACCCAGTTCGGGTAGTAAATCAAATACTTATTGGACTCACTGATGCATTAATTCCTTTGAAGGGCCGAGTTGAGATATACAAAATCAAGCGATCAAAGGGATCACTTCAACCCTTTTCCATGTACAGTGTGGGTTTACCTAAGAGGAATTGGATTCGAGCAAGAATGGGGTAGAAGAAGAGACGCGAAGACTCACGGGAGGAAAGCGAGTGGCGGGGAGCGGGTGAAGTCGTAGGGAGGAGGGCCGCGCGATCGACGAAGACACGGAGACCATGGCGTGCGCCTCGGCCGTAGCGGACGACGGGAGTAGGACTGGCACCGACTCCGGCGGGAACCGCGAGACCTCCTTCCACTCTTGTGCGGTCCAAATTCCATCCAACCGCAGATATTTTTACTCCCTCTTTCTCTCTCCCCCCCGAAGTAATATTTTCACAAACACCCCTAGAAGATATATTTTCTGGACAACCTTTTTGGGACCTAAATAAATAATGTAAGATAACAAAGTGAAATAATTTCATTATAATTTTTTGGAAAACGAGGGCTTTTCAGGAAAATGCTCATAGTTTACTTATTGCCCTGTAGCACATTTTCTACTCTCGTCCTTCAACAAACAAATATGTAAACTCAGCCCTGCACGTACGAGGTTGTATTTATACCGAGATAAAAACACTGACGTATATGAGAAGGCAGCAGCGTCGGCCGCCCCGGGTTCGCGTCCCGGCCATCACCGCCGTCCGACGGCCGAAGCCCGTCGATCCTACGGTCGATATTGGACGATCGCGATGCTCCCTGGGAAACTGCGGGCGTCAGCCGTGGGGAAGAACGGACGGCCGAGGGCGGAACCAGCGGGCGAATGCCTTACGCGGGTTTTGGTGGGGCCGGAAACCGCCGACCAATCACGTTGGCGACAGGGCGATGGTTGGGTTGCGTTTCTTCGGATAAGGCTTTGAAGGCGATTCCATTATCTTCTTTAAACATAGCAGATAAAGATCATTGGAAGGCTCATCGGCACAAAAATTGTCGCTTTCTGTCGGTGGCGGATGAAACTTTGGGAGGTGCATTCAAAGGATAATTTTTAACGGAGAAAGTTGAATCTTTTCCTCGGTAATTTCGGATATAATTTAATTTTTTTTCTTATTAATTATATTAAAATGAATAAATTTGACATCGATATATAGTTTTATTTGTAGCATCTTATTAAATGGTATTGAGGATAGTGTCTATCCAATCATTGACGTCAATAATTTGGAGGGTGAGACGAAGAAGCAATCCATGCACCACTTCTTTTTTCTCAGGATGGGTGGAATGCCACCGAACAGTCCAATTCATGGATGCATCGACTGGGGCTTAAATATTGGCAGTGGCGGATGGCGACACACAGAAGGGAGGAATCATCCATGTCAGGTTTTTGACTTCACCGAGGCTGGCGTGTCTCTTCTCTTCCTCCTCGCCTCGCTTCCGCTCCCTCGTCCCTTCGATCTATTCAGCAATCTGTATGCTCGTTTCCTGAATGAGGAATCCGTCGTCGTCTGCCTCCTGTCTGGAATCTCCATCGCTCTCGCTCTCTTTCGCTTTCTTCATCTTTCACTACCAGCTCTGATCCCTCTCGTCATCACCACAAGTTGCTCAATTTAGGTTTATATATCGAAAAGATCGGTTCTTTCGCTGTTGATTCCATTTCTCTGATTCCAAGAGGCTCAAAGGTGAGGCCTTTAGGTTTTTCCTCGATCGATGGGCGTCGAAATCCGAGAAACATGCCGTCTTCTCGTATTGTGTCCTAGGTTTCTCGATTCTTTTTGCTCGGGGGGTTTTTTTTTTTTTTTGTCTTTTTGTCTTTTTGTGTTTTTTTTCTTCCCAGAATTTAGTCTCTGTCACCGGGGACTGTAGGGCTGGGGTTTCCTGGCTTTTCAGCAATTTATAAAAGCGAAGTAAAATCTGTGAATTCTAACAAACTGTTTATTGGCTTTGTTTTTTGAGTTTCTTTCTGTGTGGTTGTTTGATTGATTTCATTGGTGAATTGATCTCTGATTTCCGATTCTTATAGTGTACTAGTCAAGAAAAGGTGTTCATCATGCTACGGCGTTTTGATTATTTGATGAGCGTAGGAGCTCATTTGGGGTTTAATTTGTTATTGTCTCCTTTGTTGGAGATCTTTCTTAGAAAAGAAGAGAGCTTCATTAATAATTAGCGACAGACTAGGTTTTTTTGTTAGCCTCATTCGTTGAACTTCTCGCAATGTTTCTTCTTTGCTTGCTTTATTTCCTCCGAATTGGCTTATTTCGATTATGGAAATAATTGATCTCAGGTTTCTGCATCAGCTACTTGTTTCTTGGAATAACGCTCGAGTTGTTTTTCAATCTGGTTGCCCAGAGGAGTCGTTGCATAGTCATTGTTTGCTTGACGTTGTTTTTGTTTGATTCTCATGTTTGAGCCATTTACATGATCTCTTCATTGGATGTTCCATATTTTAGAGCTTTCTCGAGATTTCATCTTGTGACCATAATTACTGTTTATTTTTGCTCTGTTTTCATTATTTGTTGAGGTTTTTATATCTCAATATGCAGAATTACATGTGATAAAATGACTCTGTTTGATTTGTTTGATGTAATCTTGTAGGTGCATTTGGCTAGTTTGACAAAGAATTCATTTACCTGTAGACAGCTAAAGACTTGGTCAGTTAATTGTACGTGAAAAATTAAGGAAGATGGGTTCTGAAGGGCCATCCACGGTAACCATTCATGTTACTGGATTTAAGAAATTCCATGGGGTATCTGAGAATCCAACAGAGATAATTGTCACAAATCTGAAGGGGTTCATGCAAAAGAAAGGATTGCCAGAGGGTCTTGTTCTTGGTAGTTGCAATGTTCTCGAGACAGCCGGAGAGGGGGTGCTTCCTCAACTTCATGAAGTATTTCAGACTGCTTTTGCTGGGCAAAGTAATGAAACTTCCAATGGGGGCCAAATCATCTGGGTATTTCTCTTGCTTTACGTCTGCTATCTTTTGAAACAGGAATTAGTGGTGGCACAATTATCACAAAATTTGATTATGCTGATTGTAATAGGTGTTTAGAAACTTCTTGTGCATATTGTTCTTATCTTTTGTTTTACTCCCAAGAATTCTGCCATCATGGAGCCTGTTCTCTTTTAACAAAAGAAAGGAGCTTGTTATATTTCTTATGAATGAATACCTTACCTGGTCTGGTTGTCTTACAGTTCCATATGTTTAATATTCTGCTTCGACATTTCAGTTGTAGTTGAATTGATAATATCTGGGTTCCATATGAATGTAATTGGTCAAAAGATATGGAGCATGGTTGCTTTTTAAACATCTCAGTAGGTAGTATAATAGTTCTATTAGGTTGATCAACAAATCTTGTTGGTACAATGGCTACTGAGACACTTTGTCCTCCTTGTATTCATCATTACTCACGCAAGTAACCAGATAATATTTTCCATCTCAGACAAAATGACTGAGAAAACATGGGAAGGAATAAATCAGAAGAAAACCAGGATGTAAAATTTAGTTTCAGACCTTGTATACAAATTTCATTGAACAACTCTTGGTGCAGAACGATCATATAGTTTGTCTCTTCTCTATCCCAAGAACCTTTCTGTTAGGCATTCTGCTTGTTATGATTATCATGAAGTAAAGCAACTGGAACCAGACTTGAAACCTGCAAATGTTTTTGCTAAGTTAAAATAAGACCTGGATTGAGTAATGCAATCAAGTCATTTACTTGCTGACTTAACCTAGTTTCTCTTTCAGTTATGTCTTCACACTTTTTTTTTTTTTGTTATGTTGTTTTATCAGCTGCATCTTGGAGTAAATAGTGGTGCTACAAGGTTTGCTATTGAGAATCAAGCAGTCAATGAGGCAACCTTTCGCTGTCCAGATGAGATGGGATGGAAGCCTCAGGTCATATGTGTTTTTCATTGCTCGAGTTACTCTTATATTTGTACATCATTCTTTTGCACGATGACTCTTCTGTAAACAATTGCCTTCTGTTCACCATGCAGAAAGTTGCAATTGTACCTTCTGATGGAAGCATCTCACATGTTCGAGAGGTATGCTGACCATTGTGGCTGTAGTATGACAACTTCTGCATTGACTCAGTTTTTTTTTTTTCCCTTTTAGATCATGATTACCTGCTCTTTTGGAAAGATCATGATCTTTAAGAGTTATGTAAAATGGTATGGAATAAATTATTGGATGAATGTCAAGCTTTATAGTTGAGAGATGTATACTCAGTGAGAACAATTTCGCTAGAAGTCCCAAAGACATTCATTATTTGATTTTATTAAACTAGATTTAGTACTGTAGCTCCTCTTTCTCAGTTTACCCACATCAGTACATGCTGTTCTGCTATATACATATTTATGAGCACACAGAATTTTGCAGGATCTAAATTGTGGTGTTTGCTTTGGGGATACAAACAGATCAATTTTTTAAGTCCATCTAAATTATAGGCCCACTAGATCTATTGGGATGAGATATAACACCATTGTAATTCATTATTAGAGGAAGGACATAATAAGAGTAAGTAGAAGAAGAAGAAAGAACAAAAAGCTGAAATATAAAAGGCTGAAGATGGGAATAAAACAAATGATTATACAAACCAAAAAAGAAGTAAGATTCTCTACCACACAGAAAAGTCCGACATCATGAAGCAGAAGAGCACTTAAAACAGGTTTCTTTTCCATTTAGAAAATTCTGGTTTTTCTTTCTTTGCATACGATTCAGTGCCAACACATCAAATCTATTAATTTCTCCTTTCCTTTGAGTTGGATATTTTTCATCCCATGCAAATCCTGATATGTCATTAAAACTATTTAGATTAACATATAGAATCCGACCTCTAAATAAACCATCCATTTAAAATTTTCAACTCAACCGTGCATAAAGTATGGTTCTTTCGTCCGCATTATGATCACGAGACAGACTACCTTGTTTTCTTTTCCTCAACAACATTCTTGCAATTGATCTTGATTCAGTTACTAACCAAGAGAAGAACGAAGTGATTGGATGGAAAACAATAACTTTCAGTTTATCACTAGGTCACCTCATCTGGATTTCCTTCCTGCACATTTCCATGTAAAGGATTGATTCTGGCAGCATTTACAAGTTTATTAAAATGCAGGTTCTCACTGAAGATGCCATATATATGTTTTGGTTACTATAATCTTCTCATGAAGTTTCAGTTACTGAAATGAAAGGAACTTTTATCAACATGGCTAGTGTTACTTGGCCAACTTTGATCTATTACCGGCTTTCCTCCATTAGTAAGAGAAATATGTGTTTTTTAAATTTGAACTTCCTGATGGAGATTGAAATTACTAAGTAGCTGTGGTAAGTGTTCAAGATTGTGATATTGAACTCCCATGGACATAATCACCAGCAATTGTAGTCTCCCATCCATCAGATATGAGTTCCTTTGTCTTTCTTTCTTTTGTTTCTTTTTCATTTTTATTCTTTTTTCATCATTTTAGCTAGAAAGGGTTGAATATTTTGGATTAGGAACCTGGGAATTGATTTCAGACATTTACCATCAGATATGGTATCTTTTTTCTTGTTTTTCCTAATTTGGGGAGAAGTGGGAACTTGGAGTTGCTTTGGTACTGGTTTTCCCAGACCCAAAGGTGTCAACTGGAGCAGATAATTACACATAATGAAGCTGGTTTATCAGTAGCTTGCATCAATTTTTATCATCTGTGTTTGATGTCCATCGAAATGTCAGATGCTTAGCAAGAAGATGGACATTCACCAACCTCTTCTTGATTTTCTATTCTATTGGGTGAAGAGGACTTTTGTGGATTTTGGGTTAAAATTTATCTACAAGTTTGCATCATCAACACTGGAAATAGTTGAATTACATTGCTACACTATGTCCTTGTATTCATCCTCTGCATCAGATAATTCTATGCACATAAGAATCTGATTCTTGTGTCATTTGACTAAAGAAAGAATCTGATTCTATTCTTCTGTACTTGCAACATTATACCCAACAGATAGATCTTAGTCATTCATTTTTTTTGTCATGTCTGTCCTAATCAATGTACTAACGAGGATCCCTTAGTGATCTCTTAGGCTTATATACAAGTGAAAACACCTACTTTTGGCAAATGTTTATTCATATTAATTTTCCCATGCATGTTTTACTTATGCACTTTGACCAAAATGTTCTTGTGATTCTCTGTTGCAGTTCTGTTGTGATCTAGCGAACTCTAGTTGATCCAATATGATGTACTGTAATCAGCAGCAAGTCCTAATATGGAATTTAATCCCAACTTATGGTTAGATAAATGTAGGTTACCTTTTAATCCTACACAGAAATCTACTGATTGATACTCTGTTCTGTCTTCTCCTGGCTTGGCTCAGGGCCTGCCTCCGTAAAGTCACAAAGTAACTGTGTCATTCAATTCACTGAACATGATTTAGCAGATATATAGATCGTGAATTCAATGAAGTTAGAACTTGTAATGAGCTTAAACATTTTACAAATCTTTTTAGGCTTGAATTTTGATTAAATATGAAGGTTAAATGTGTTGACACACCTAGATCACCTCTAGGTGTCCCTTATGCAATCACGTAGTGGAAACACACTTCACTATAGTTACTGGAGCATCAGAACATTTATTTTCCATATTTGGGTTATTTGGCCTTGACCATATAATCCTTAGAGATGTGAGTCGCATATCTGGCTATGAGAGCATTAGCTGATCTTAGATGTTTGCTAACTTGGATGTTCTTGGATCCATGGCTTGCACATCTACCAGAAGCCAAGCATATCTGATGTTGATCTGCATTTTAAATCTTTAGTGCTGGCTTACGTGTTCTTGCAAGCATTTACTGTCTTGCATAAGACTGTTCTTTCATTTTTCTTTTTCTTTTTTCTTTTCTTTTGGGAATACCTAAATGAACAACTGTGTCTTTCACAAAAACATCCGTAGATTTTACGGTTGTACAGATAGCATAACTATTTTCTGAGTGCTTTCCATGCCATTACTGTTTGTCTTCTCTGATCAAATATTGAAGGAAGTCTAGGTTTTATTTGGAAATGAATATTAGTTTAATGTTTCCCATTGGACTGCTGTTGCAGACTTCTCTTCCTGTCAACGAAATTGTTAAGAACTTGTCGAAGATGGGATATGATGTAATGCCTTCTGATGATGCTGGTCGATTCGTTTGCAACTTTGTGTACTACCATTCTCTGCTGTTTGCTGAGCACAACAGAATCAAGTCTCTCTTTGTGCATGTTCCCCTGTTCTCGACAATTGATGAGGAAACACAGATGGAGTTTGTTGCTTCCCTTTTGAAAGTGCTTGCCTCGCTTCACTCGAACTACTCTCATCTTTCTCATCAAGTCAGGTCCCCGTAAATAGTCTCTCCTGTTTGGACCTGTCGACATGTATTGAAGTACAATCAACTTATGGCATCCTCACCTTGCGGATGATAAACAGACAATATAATTCCTCTAAAAGGGGGTATTTTGTGTGTAATTGCTGTGTTCCTCTGTGCAGAAAGATGGTGGATGGAATTGAACATTGCTCCAAGGGTTGCCTCTTTGTGTGTACATCTTGCTCTTGAGTCTTAAATGTGCTTTTGTGTTGTGTGACTTACCCAGTGTGCTGACTGGTATAAACCTCTTGTCTCCTCCATACTAATTCTCATCATCCTCAATCTTCCATATTGCTTTTTTTTTTCTTTCTTTCTAAATATTGCAAAATATTTCTTCTTTCTTCTTTTTTATTTTTTTTGACAAAGTGGGTCTATCCAAATGATTTTTTCTTGTTTAGAGAATGTAACTAGGATGTGTCCATGCTTTAGCTTCTTATGCTGGAACTGATGGTATCTACCCAATTACCATGCCCTCATGCAAATTTTGTATCCTAAATATTAAGTCTTAATATGTTTTCTTACTCCAAAAAAATAAATGAATAAAAAAAGGAGGCAACATGTAATACACTTGTTGGTCCTACCATTCACTGGCAATTGCTAGCCTTGCTAAGGATGTGTGGTGGATGTAGGCATTTAACTTTCATCATATGTTTGTTCCTAAACATGTTTCTCAAACTATTAGCTTCTTTTAAACCCTATCTAATGTCTTGTAAGGAAGGCTTGATGTCTTCAACTCATAGGCCCTCTGAATAATTTTGTCGCGTTTATTTAAGTATAAATTATTTTACTTTCATCATATGTTTGTTCCTAAACATGTTTCTCAAACTATTAGCTTCTTTAAACCCTATCTAATGTCTTGTAAGGAAGGCTTGATGTCTTCAACTCATAGGCCCTCTGAATAATTTTGTCACGTTTATTTAAGTATAAATTATTTTACTTTCATCATATGTTTGTTCCTAAACATGTTTCTCAAACTATTAGCTTCTTTTAAACCCTATCTAATGTCTTGTAAGGAAGGCTTGATGTCTTCAACTCATAGGCCCTCTGAATAATTTTGTCGCGTTTATTTAAGTATAAATTGTTTTACTTTCATCATATGTTTGTTCCTAAACATGTTTCTCAAACTATTAGCTTCTTTTAAACCCTATCTAATGTCTTGTAAGGAAGGCTTGATGTCTTCCAACTCATTCTGAATCTTTGTCGCTTTATTTAAGTATAAATTGTTTTACTTTCATCATATGTTTGTTCCTAAACATGTTTCTCAAACTATTAGCTTCTTTTAAACCCTATCTAATGTCTTGTAAGGAAGGCTTGATGTCTTCAATTCTCATCATCCTCTCTTCCAATAATTTTGCTTTATTTAAGTATAAATTGTTTTACTTTCATCATATGTTTGTTCCTAAACATGTTTCTCAAACTATTAGCTTCTTTTAAACCCTATCTAATGTCTTGTAAGGAAGGCTTGATGTCTTCAACTCATAGGCCCTCGAATAATTTTGTCGCGTTTATTTAAGTATAAATTGTTTTACTTTCATCATATGTTTGTTCCTAAACATGTTTCTCAAACTATTAGCTTCTTTTAAACCCTATCTAATGTCTTGTAAGGAAGGCTTGATGTCTTCAACTCATAGGCCCTCTGAATAATTTTGTCGCGTTTATTTAAGTATAAATTGTTTTACTTTCATCATATGTTTGTTCCTAAACATGTTTCTCAAACTATTAGCTTCTTTTAAACCCTATCTAATGTCTTGTAAGGAAGGCTTGATGTCTTCAACTCATAGGCCCTCTGAATAATTTTGTCGCGTTTATTTAAGTATAAATTGTTTTGTTAACTTTAATGTTTGGTTGGATGTTCATTTGTGCCCAAGTAGTCTCTCAAAATATTATGAATATTAACGAGCTAAAAAAATTTAACACGATCGATCGTAAAATAGATTGAGGGTTATGACAGGTCACTGGAAATCAACATAAAATTACATCAAATCATATATATATATATATATATAACTTAATAATGAAAAAAATTTATGTAGCTAGCGCTAAAGAGTAAGAACATTACGACTTATTATTGTTGTATAAGAAGATACGAAACAACTAATTCATGAACTTAACATTAACATTTTGAATTAGACGATATCCTTGGCTGATAAAAAGCCTCTAATTCTTTATATTTAAATCAAACATGACTATTTACTCAGGTCCAATACTTGACTAAAACTTATCATATTGGAACTTTCACTACTCTTCCAGAGAGAGAGAGAGAGAAAAAAAAAGGAGGTTCATTTAATGCTATTGTTTTTTAAAATAGAATAGATTTCAAGACTCAGAGATAAATCTCTCTAAATATAAAGATGAGGTTGTATATATTAATCCTCGTGTGCACAAAGCTTATCATTTTTGAAGTTATACTTGATATAGTTTCCACTCTCCTCTATATAATTATCGTTCTTAGTGTGTTGTAAGCTGAGTCACTCGTACTCGCATGACCAAGTGCTGATTACATCGATCATACATGCTTAGCTACAACAAAGAACTTCCAAGTGATCGATATCAGACAGAGAGATACGTGTTAGAATAATGCCACCAATCAGCATTTCTCCGTCTCCTTCTTCTTCCTCCTCTTCTCCTTCCTCCACGGGGAACGCTGTGTAACAGCTAAAATCCAGAAGCCAGCGGTAGGTGGCACAGTGTGTGCGCGCGCTCTAAAAGAAAGCTTCCTCGCCTTTATGAGCTTTTGTAGGGTCGTATTGCTCCCTTTATGTGCCGGGACACTCTTTGTGCAGCTTTACACACGCAGCATTCCCCTCATCTTTAGCAGCAGAAAGAATCTGCCATAAAGCACACCCCACCCATCGCCCTCTCATGGTTATACAATTTCCTTATTGTGTACTTACTCACACCATCATCTCCCTTAACAATTCTAACCAATCCTCTAAACTCGATCGAAACTCTATCACAATGCCTTGATTTCAGTAGTAAAGCGGAGCCTTTTGTGTGATGCAATTTGCTTTGGATAAACTAGTACGAGTTGCTTTCCTGCTTTGGGAGTATTGTAGTAGATCTTAATCTTAGCCAGGCGACCGAGGCTTTGCTTCTGCATGCTTATAATTGTCTGCTTGTCTCCAATGATTGACGAGCATAGAGAGGACCACCTTCTTTGCTGTGTGTGTGCGTCTTGTAACCTGCATCTGTAAATGAAGGCTTTTGCTGTGTAGTAAATTCTTGTATTGGAGGCTTCCGCTGACAGCTGAAGGAAGTAAAAGGCAGCCCTCTTTTCAGGAGATCGTCCCTGCAAGAGGTTTAACCTTTCCCTGACAGAGTTCACGGTTGTGTTAGTTAATGTTCTTGGTATACAGCAATCAATAAAGGAAATGGAAGCGGTATAATGTTGGGATATACCTTCTCCCGAGGGAAATAAAGGCAAAGGAAATGGGCATATGGGA
Source organism: Musa troglodytarum (assembly GCA_023547065.1). Taxonomy (NCBI): domain Eukaryota; kingdom Viridiplantae; phylum Streptophyta; class Magnoliopsida; order Zingiberales; family Musaceae; genus Musa; species Musa troglodytarum. Next base: position 23,197,034 of record CP097503.1, on the reverse strand, counting down.
TGCCATGGCGAGAAATGGGCAGCCCTCAAGATCATCAACTTCTACTGCATCTTCTTGTCCAAATGTAGGTCAGGAATATTTTGTCTAGTCCCCAACGAGGGGAATCGTGCATGGGTGACGACGCCCACCAAAAGGCAGCACACCCATGACCTTATAATTTCCTCACTCTATCCTCCCACAGTTCTTCCAAGAGAAGCACAAAGATCAAAAGGAGCAAGAGAGAGAGAGAGGCAAGCGTGAGGGTAAAGGGAGGCTTAGTGGTGTTGGCTTTCCGAGTGTAGCTCGTGCACCGGCCCACACAAATCTATCATGCCCATTGCCATGATCATTACGCTTGCTCCTGCATGAGCTACAGCGAGAGAGAGAGAGAGAGAGAGAGAGAGAGGAACTACACTTTCACTGTATCTCAAATCGCTTTCGGTTCGCCGTCGAACCACACATTCTCTTTGCCTCAAGTCTAACCTGCCTCGTGAGTGAAGAAGCTAAAGGCACTTAATGGTTCATCCCTCTCATTAATACTCAATCCACGATTGCGATCTTCATGGACTTCTCGAGGCACAAAAGCTCACGCGCCCACAAGCACACTAACTTCGCCTTTTCTGCACTAAAGAACAAGGTGGGCAGCTTCCATGCATGCTCACTTGTTTAGGTCTGTGATCACTTCTTGCAGAGGAAATCTGAGCCTTTAACTTTCGGCAAACCATCATGAAGTTATCACGCAGCACTACCGTGCTCCATAAATTACTCCATTACTTGCTCTTGTCATGGCATCTTCATCGATTGGTTGCCACCATCAATAAGTCTGTGCAGTCTCTCTCGTTCATCAGGCGTGAAGTCCAATAAGCACTTGAATCCGAAACCCAAACCTGCATTGAGTAGCAGCGTTCGGCGAATGCTATGCGAGTGATAGTGCTATCTCAAGCATCAGTCCAACGCAGCTGAACTCGACACTATTCTTTATACCGTCCTGAGGCTAACTTACGTAGCACTATAATGCATTGAATGTGGTTCTTGTCATACATGCGGACCACACTTTGTTTAGGTTTGTTTGATTTCCATGCATAAGCTTTGGTTGGCGTCAACAACTAAGCAGTGTAACGTTAGACGTACGTTCTAAGAGCTAAGCTTTCTTGCTTTCTTAAGCGCAGATCTGAGGCTTTGCATGATTCTTGTTCGTGCATGGAGGAAGCTCTTTGGATTTTGCTGAAACTTTAGGAAGATGGAGAAGGCTTTTCCCAGCAAACTAATGATGAGTACAAAACAAGCTTCGTTTTGGGATCACTATTTCATCGAGTATAAGGCCATATATCTCTATATAGCGCTTCTGTTGCAGTGTACATTCACGGTGATTTCTACTGTAACATCCTCAGTAGCACCTATCTGAATCGATGTCCATTATGGAGCGAGGAAGCCCCTGCAACAAGCAGGAGACGGGAGGGATCGTTAGCGTCTGCGACTCGCCGTAGACGTTCCAGCAGAATGGGTCTGCAATGGCGTCGCCCTGCGCGGGGAGCAGCTCCACGTCCGTCAGCGTGATGTTCGTGCAGGGAACGGCGTCGCTGCAGCCGAAATGGATGGGGGGGCTCCTGGTGTCGTAGCTGCCCTTGATGCCGGCGTAGGAGACGTCCGATACGTACACCGCCGACGTCTGGTTCTTGCACACCTTGGTGAGGCAGTAGTACTGGTTGATGATGATGGGGTTCCTCACGGTGTCCATGCGTATATTCTCAAAGCTGACCCACGACACTGACCCCGACCCACCCTGCCACGTCTTGATCCTGACGCCATTGTCCGAGTGCTTGATCACCGAGTCCTTCACTGTTACATTGGTCACGCAAGCCCGCGTGTTCTGCTTCCCCAGACTACCAATGCTGAACGGAGAAACCGAGCTCCGGTGAGCAGAGGAAGAACGAAGCTGAGAAGTTGTATCTTGTGGCGTACCTGATGCCATGGCTCGGCCCGCATGTGAGATTCCGTACGTGTATGTTGGTGCTGCCGGCTCCGATGGAGACGCAGTCGTCACCTGTTGAGGAGATGAGTTCGGCTGCGGAAGAGCTGAGGAGACGACGAAGAAGAAGAAGAAGAAGTCGTCACTTACCGCTGGAGATGACCGAGTTGTAGATTCCCACGTCGACGCTGTTCTCCACGTGAATGCCGTCGGTGTTGGGGCTGAGAGCGGGCGAGTTGATTGAGATGGCGTCCACGGTGACGTTCCTGCAGTTGTCGAATCGGAAATGGAACTGAGGGCTGTTATGGATTCTGATTCCGCGCACTGCTAGATTTGAGCTCATGAAGAATCTAAAAGCCTGCAAACAAAGGAACAACAAGGCCCACATTCTCGAATGAATCCGAGGACATTAATTTGATTGAGTTGTTGATCCGAGAGCTTACGACAGGGCTATCGCAGGGTCCGGGCAAAGTTGTGTGGTTCCTTCCCTGTCATCATCACAAGCTGAAATGGTTAATCGTCTACTAACACTGCCATCTACTTGGTAGTCAATCTCCTCCTCCTACCTTGTGGGGTTTGCAGGGGAGATCCCACCACTTGGCTCCTTTCCCATCAAAGAGTCCGCCGCCTTGCAGCGTCAAGCCATTGGCTCTGTAGAACACGAGCCATTGCCGCCTGCTGGTGCGTTGAGGCCACGCGTCGGGGCCATCGGGTGGCATGATCGTTCCATCGACCTTGACACACAACTCCACCACGCAGTCAATCGACAAGCCTCAGAACAAAGGCAGCAGCTGCAAGTCACTCTACTGCAATGCGGCGTACCTGAAGTGTGAGTTCACCGTGGCAAGGCCCTGCAAAGATGGTCGACCTGATCTTGAAGGCGTAGCCTTGCGGGACGAGGACGACGCCCGGGCCTTCCTCGCACGCGGAGTCCCACGCGCTCTTGAACGCGTCGGTGTCGTCGGACACTCCGTCTCCGACTGCTCCGAATGATAGCACATTGAGAACTGCAGAATTCGATGAGTTCGCATTAGCCCCTGCAACGACGGGTGCAAGAGGGTAGATGAGGTTGTGGAGCTCATAGTACCTGCAGTGGTAGGCTCAGGGGAGGGAGCGGGAACAGGAGGCAGACTAATGGACGGGGACGGAGGCGGCTCAGGGGGCTGAGAACCATCGCGCTTTGGTTGCTTCTTATGGTGGTGATGATGACTCCTCGCGTGCACAGGAGTAGAGTAGAAGCTAGAGGAGATGAAGACGAGCAGAATGACCATCCTAGCGAGCTCCATTTGCGGCATTTGCCAGTTGATGCAGCGTAAGTGCAAGACCGGGAAGAGAGTTGGAAGGGAGAGATGCAGAGTGCAAATGTTGGGCTGAGCAACTTTATAGACTGCAGGGGAGGTAGTGGCAGGGTATTCCTTTGTGGCTCTTCTTCTGCTGCACCACGGATTATTCTAATGGCGGCAACCGACCAGCTCCATTTGGGCTTGGCTTTATGAGAATGTGGAGTCTAGTCTGCATATAGAGAGAGAGAGAGAGAGAGAGAGAGAGAGAGAGAGAGAGAGAGAGAGAGAGAGAGAGAGCTGTGGTTGTTCTAGATATCCCTTTCACTTTCTTGGGACCCAAGCTCGGTCACAGAAGGGAAGGAGCAGATGCTGTAACATCAACCGAACCTCCTGCACAAGCTTCAGCAATGAGATCATGATCGCATTGAATTAGGTTCTGTTGCGTAAAGAGTTCGAAACATCTCGTCCTCACCATGTCCTTCCATTGCTGAGATGTGGATGTATGAGGTAGAAGATGTCACTGGCTGCAGTTGGTAGTTCATGTGAGATCGAGGATGGTCGGTTTTGAAACAGGATGTGGTAGGACGGCGGTCAGTGGAGTTATGCGCATGCAACAAGTAGGGCTGCAGGAGTTTTCTCAGTAGAAATAAGTCTTTGGCCTGTCCAATGGCAACATGAGCTCAACAGCAAGTGGCCATGCATGCTTGCAATCTTAAACATCTCTCATCCATTCTTATTGCTTTCAGAAGTTGGCCATCACTCTGGCTCATTTCTTCTTCTTCTTCTTCTTCTTCTGCTTCCTGTCCGTTGTTGAAGAGGAAGATGGTCCTGAAACTTGAGTCATGGAAGATGATTATGTTTGCTCTGTGCCTAACTCAGATCACAAGATATTAATATGGAAGACAGTGAAAAGAGATGCATTGCATGTCAACCATGAAGAAGGGAATCACATCACTGAGAAGGCCCAGGTGATTTCTGGAGCCTAAAGAAAGCTTCATCTGGTGATAGAATAACAATATTTGGACAACCTGATTAAATTTGGGACACAGTTTGAATCTGAATCCATTCATCTTGTTTGTTTGTGTCTAGATTTACATAGAGCTAGTAATCAGACTCATGTCCCTCCCTGTCTGTAACAAAGTACACATCAACAAATGCTGATCAGCACAGTTTTGGTTCCATCAAATAATATCATACCATTATTCTTACTCCATTGGACAAAAATATCATATCCAAAATTAATTCCCATGAAATATTGTTCAGAGCAAACAAATAGATTATGCTTGCAGCCTAAGTATTATTTGTATCTGTTTTGGCTCATAAAATAAAATGTTAATGAGAACAAGGAACTACTTGGAAGAACTATGGATATCCCAGTAGGGCTCACAGTCCATAGGAATTTTAATATTAATGTTTCTAAGACTCAACTCACTTAGAACTCTAGAAATCTAATCATCAACATTCTCATTCTGGGATCTGAGACTGTTTGGCTAATGTATCTTTCTTAGTGTTCGGATGTATTGTTTACCTTCTTATGATCCAAAGAAAAAGAAGATATAGCCCTCTTTCTTCTTTCTCAACCAGAAAATTTATATTTGTATGGATTTTGAGATCAATTTCCCCCAGAAGTTGTCAAATAGCACCCAACTTCTTCAATAGTGAGGATCTACATCAACTTGGAGTTCTCCCAAGTCAAGTTACTTCAGTGTTTGGTTACTCTAAGAATCAACCAGTAGAACTCTAATCAAACCATCAATTTTCCTTTAGAAGATCACTTCACAGTGAATCAAATGCAAGACCTAGATAGCAATCTCTAAGGTATTCCACTCAGGTAGTTCAAAAAGATCACTAAACCAATATGAATAGATCAGAAAGTTCAGAATGATGCGTGGATGGGGGAAGACCTACAAGCTACTATTTCCCTGACCTTCAAAAGCCACACACCAGAACCAGAGAACATTTTGGTCCATATTTCAAGAACTAAACAACAACAATATATATGCACTAATATAATGTTACAATTTATCAAAAAAGACCAAAAGGTTAGTAGTTAACCAACGAGGTTTTTGGAGAGTGGAAAACCATCTTTTAGTCTGAGGACAAGGGAGTGACAGTAATACACATGAAAACAGGACAGTTTTCTTCAGATCACCAGCTCCGTCAACTCACTAATCTCACTTGGAAGTACCGCTCTTTACCTGGTTAGATGCATGCAACTCTCCTCAGGTAATCATCCTATCAACAACTTATAATCCTAAGAAAGCACACTGCTTTCTAGCATGCTCTGGTATCAACTTCGCTACTATCTCCATCGGCACTCCCTTCAACTCTGATTAAGAAAGAAAGCAAATAAATATATCAGATTGTAAAATATGATAACAAGAAAATTACTTGATGGATAATTATTATGTCTACCAAGACTCTCACCATGAGGCTTGAAATTAAAAAGAGGAGGCAGAAAATGGCTATTTGGTAGCCGAGTATCCGAATCTCGAAGCTCATCGAAAAATGGATGAATTAGTGCTTCTAACTGTACCCATGAAAGAGAAAATAAAACTAAATATGTTGCACATGCCGCAATCATAAAATTCTGAGAAAAGGAAGTCTACTCACAGCAGTGCATCGCAGATTTGGAGAGTACTGTAAAAGCCTAGATACGAGATCAACAGCTTCAGGAGGCATTCGCTTATGGAAGATCTGATTAAAGTAAATGATTTGATTAGAATTAACCATCAGATAAAAATAAAAGGAACTATGTAGATATATATGGGAAATCATCCAAAGTGAAAAACTTCGCAGAAAATATAGTTATATACCTTGTGCCAAGGGTGAGCTTTAATTTGTGGGAACTTAAACTCGGTGTAATTTGGGTTCATGCATTTAATTTCTTCTCTTGTGGGGGTACCTAAAACCTGCAACAGCAAAATTACATGAATGAAGAGTAAATGAAAGGATTAGCAATTGATATCAAGTCAGGAACACAAAATAGAACATACCTTAATTATTTCAACCAGCTGGTCAACTCCACTTTCACCAGGAAAGAGAGGCTGTTCACGAATCAAGTTAGTTTGCCAAATAATGCTTAAGAAATAGTATCCAATCCAGAACATTATGCTACTATAGTGTATTCGTATAAACTGAGGTTAGCACCTGTCCTAGCAGAAGTTCAGCAAAAACGCAACCAGCAGACCAGATGTCGATTGCTGTAGTATACTCAGTTGCCCCAAAAATAAGCTCAGGAGCTCTATAGTATCTGGAACAGATGTATGATATATTTGGTTCCCCTTTCACCTACCAAAGCATAAAAAAGCTTCAAAATTAAGGTTACTAAAACATTAAAATGACAACCATGATTCTGGAGATGAACTAAATTACCAACACTTTTGCACTCCCAAAGTCACATAATTTCAATTGATGAGTATGTGGGTTAACCTGTTACAGAATGCGAACCAGCACATCAGTAAAAAGCACCACTTCTTTGTAAATAAGTGGTTCCAAAAATATATCAGAATCTAATTTTAAGAACATATTTCAATGCTATAGAGATACCATAATGGCAAGATTTCAGCAATCTACACTACCAAACTGTCAAGTTACAGCAAGAAAAAAAAACCTTTTGTTGTTTTGACGTTATCCTGGTGGTTGCAAAGCAAAGTAGATTCAAAATAAATAAATTAAAAGCAAGAATTGCGTTAGCAAATACCAGAAGATTTTGGGGCTTAATATCTCTGTGGCACACTCCAATACTACCATGTATGTATGCCAATGCCCTGCATATCTGTTAAAAGAAGAAAAACGAATTGTATCAACAGATCTAAAATTACACTAAACGAAAAAGGTAACCAGCAAAATTTTGAACTGATCAGTTTCTCAACCATACTCAAATTTCTTTCTAAGTTATCACCCATTTTCACTATTTTCTATTATCAATAAATAGAATATGGGCACTAGTCTTGCCGGCATATAAGTGAGTAACAATATTAAGACCAACTAGATTTATAAATTACCAAACAAGCTAAAAGGCCATCACGTTGTGTTACTGGAAATAAAAATTATAGTCACTCTTAATCAAAGGCAGAAAATGACACCATTATGAGCTCAAACTTACCTGGTACATGTACAGCTTCACATATATTAGCGGCATTCGTTGGTTCATCTTGTTGTAGTGTTTGATAACACGATGAACTGTCTCTGGTACATATTCAAGTACCAAATTGAGATACAATTCATCCTTCTCAGTTGTTGAAAAGAAGCAATGCTTCAAACAGACAACATTTGGATGGTCAAGAAGGCGCATGGTTTGCAGCTCACGGTTTTTGTACCTCTTATCTTGAAGAACCTTCTTTATAGCTACAGTTTCACCTGTCTCTAGACATTTGGCCTATTAAAAGGACAAAAGATCATGATGTTACCGAAACAATTTCATAATCCATCACATCAGCATCCATCAATGACATATATGATGTCATGGAAGTGTGCCCATGCTAAATCAGATCACCATGCATGCACTACTTACAAGCTAAAGTGTCTTGCAATCAGAATTTAAAGTCCCTATAGTGAAGCATGATGAGAACGTTTGTAGTACAAAATAATCACCAAACTGACCTGAAAAACAATTCCAAATGAACCATGTCCTACAATACGCTCAGCCATGTAGCTTACTGTCTGCGGTTAAAAAACAGTAACTTATAATAAGATCAAGTTTCCAGGACATTGAAAAAATTTAGCAAAAGAAAACTACAACAAATAAAAAGGTTTTGAAATTTTTAAATTTTTGTGCTCGAAGGTCAGAGCAGTCAGGGATGCATGCATAGGCGACTGCATCATAACCCCCTTAAACACAGAATATCTATTTGTATCAAAAGAAAAAATAAAGATAAAAATCAATGTCCTCATAATCTCTTTTGTGTTTGCATATTGTGCTTACCTGCTTTGGTTGTCCATTTCTCCCATTGACAGTAGTAACAATTATATGACCTGTTTCTGTCCCATTCCCATCAATCACTGTTGCTTCTGCTTCCTGCATACATCACATGTCTCATTTGTCATATAGGCGGCACTTAATTTCATATCAATGTCATAGAGAATGCATGTCAGTAGTCAGAACCATGACAAGTGCTGACCATCTACCTTATCATCCCTTATTTTCATATCACTCATCTCATCAGGCAACCTGTCCACACCAACACTAGTGCTACTGGTGATTTTCAACCTTGAAGGGGGCACCAAGCTCACTGAAGCCATTTATGTGCGATAGAAATTGAGAGTCCAATTTCAATGTACCCTAAGCACCTTTCTCCGAAAAAAGCTATCGTATACCTGTTGTCAAATATATAGAGGATATCGGTAAGCAGAACAAAAATGAAAAGACGATCTCAATTATTTCGCCTGACAGGCAAGACTTATAGCACAATATCTAAGACAAAAACCAAGTGCACATATAAAAGCTATCAAAAAATTTTAACTAAAATCATTTTAAAGAAGGAAGCTATGCATGAAATACAGGCAGGGGAAAAAAAATACTGTGAACAAGTAGAACGTCTAGGTGAATTTCATATGACCAGTCATACAGTCAATCAAATATGTCTCATAAATTTAGTCCTTTATTCCTCTGGCTTCTCGGTAGGCATGAATATTTTGCTGCTAACCAAGTAGAGAGCAAAATTAAAGCATACACACCACTCACAACTGTTATAATATATTATCAAGAGGTTCATTAAAGAATATCAGCAGTCACTTACCAAGCTGCACAACCAAAAGGTATGCAATTATTTTTCAACCGACCAAATTATGAAAGTTGTAAACTATTACTTTTCCAGAAAAGAGCAAATATATTAACTACTTCATAATACTAGTAAAACCAAGATCCTGTACATCAAAACACAGAATGGAATACAAATCAAAGGGCCAGTCCCCTCTCTAAAACAAGCCTGAGTTGTAAATCCTCTCATAGCTTCCTAACCAATTTGTTGCTCTATTACCTTCCTAATAACATGAGAAACTTCAGCTTGCTCAAAAGATGCAAAATAACAGAAAATACCCCTTACAGCATTCACAGCACTCCAAGTTGTTTGTATTCTCTTGTTTAATATGTCAACCTTTTACAAAGTTAAATGGTGGTAAAAGATTCATGTAACTGGCCCCAAATAGATGGAACATTACAACTTAATGTTATTCTTGTTGAATATCTCAACCACAAAATTGGCATCAATTTCAATCTAAATTCTCTGTGCACCCTCTGCTATCACATACTAGTTTTATCCAACTTCAATAGCTGAGAGTTAACTTATGAATTATCAACACCTAAGCAACACATGCTCATTCTGTTCAAATCCAAAGCCAAAGTAACCTGTCAAAGAAATTTAGCAAGTGATCTAAAATACTTCTCAACTGTCAAGTTAAATCAAAGACTTGTTCTGCCGATCATCCGATCTCCCATATCAATTGCTGAAGAACATTGTCCACTACAGGTGCTCAATTATATACACCAAGTCTACAGTCTCATGGTTACTGGCCTTGATTTTCACGGTCTAGCACACTCATGTCTGAGCACCAGTGGCGCTACATCAGAAACATCTACCAATTGATTAGCCCAAACCAAAAGAAGAAACAATTGTCCGCAGGCAAATAATAATAGATCATCTTCTCTAATGTAAATCTCACAGTAAACCCTGACCGTGCATACCGTCAGCTAAAATGTGGCTAACAGAATCCAATATCAACCATCTCCAACTTGCCAGAAAACTACATTACCTTTTTTTCTCTTCGGAGAACTACAAATAAAGCAAGAAAAATACAACATTTCTACAAAAGATTGGGAGGATCACATGAATAAAGAAGAACAACATGGATTAATGCACCAAAAGACCTGCATTTCATTAGCCAAAGAGTCCAAAATTGCAGCTAAAAGCTACCAAATAATCTTTAAAAAAGACACATTTTTCTTTCAAGCAAATCTAAAGATCCACGCTCCCTTAATTAAAAGACAAAAACCAAGAAAAGTCCTATAAACCACAATATGACAAAATCTCGAGCTAAATCCCTCTACGTTACCAAAAAGACACACACAGCAACATCACCTCAGAACTCGGTGAACTAACGCCAAATCCAGGGAAGGAGCACGAAAGTCAGACCATTTACTGAAAAACTCATGAAACCAAGTCTACAAAAAAAAAAAAAGCCTGAATGGCACAAACAAAATGCTAACAAGTTCCAACCTTCGTCTCCAAATTCGCCGGCCCGATCGACCGCAACCAACAACATCAAACACGTGAAGAAAGGCCAAACCCCAACTCGCCCTCTTCCTACTTCCCTCTTCCACTGCGATGGGAAGACGGAGAACAGGAATCGAGGGTTTTAATCTCCTTCCCTGTCTCGCTTTTGGGTAGTATATGATTCTTTTTACTCCTCCCGATGATGGTCAAAAGAAAAGCCTCTCCGAAGTACTCATAACGTACCCTTTCTTTGACCGCTCCCAACTTTAAACTCCAACCCACCCCCAAATAATATTAGTAATAGCAATAATAATAATGATAATAATGTAATAATTATTTTTCCTTCGTAATTTTTGCGCTACCCTTTTCCCTATTATTAGCAAATTAAGAGTTAATGCGCCTTTAAACTTTGGCTCGAATCGAACCATCGGAAGCCAGCGGAGCTCCTAATTCCAGCTTAATTTTGCACCTAATGACCATAATACCCTCCTTTGATTTAGAAAATACAAGTCGAATTTGACAGGCTGGAGTACCCAAAATGCCCCTAAACGGATCTGATCCCATCTTTGATTTATTGCCTATCGATGCGAACGATCAGCATCGGACGGCCCAACGATCCAGATGACGATCGCGCCGGCGAAGGCTATTTCAGTATATTAGGTCGGCGATAGGTGGAAATGATTGGCTGCGACGGTCGCAACCTCGAACGGTCTGTCGCTGTCCCCCGGGCGGGCCCCACGATAGCCATACCGCCACCTCTTCCTTCCTATTTGAACCACTCACCCGCTCACGCACCTGCATTTAACGGATCATCAACGGGGCCCCACCGGTGTACTTGCGGCCAAGAGGCAGGTACGAGACGAGCGCCAACGTCTCCTGCGCTCGTTGCGGCGAGGGGTTATTTAGGCCGGGAGGGAGCAGGGTCCGGGCCGACCAGATCCAAAAATAAACCCGGTCAACCTGTGGTCCGCGTGCCGTTTGACCGGACTGAAGCAACGCAGGCCGTCGGATCGATAGCGTCGCCCGTGAGATTGGTGGGTATCTCGGAGTCAAGTTGCCTCGATTCGAGGGAAGGCGTGGGCGTTGATTTTTCTGGAGATTCGTGCTGGAATCATTAGCTGACCACCGAATTCATTAATAATGCTGGTCTCGTCTTCCTTTTTTGAACCGGCGCCGGCTCGACCGGACTCCGTCTTCGGGTCCGAGACGACCAGGCCGGCACCTATGGACGAGTTCGCAGGCATTGAATGATGCAACAGCTGACGTTAGTGAAGTGCTACGTGTCTTTGGCCTGCAAGATTTGAATTCGTTGGGTTATCTCATCTTATTATAATTATAATCGATTACTGTTAGGACGATTTTTGAATGAGTTGCAGTGTTGGCGAGTGCAATAGAATATTCGACACGATGTCAATTTGTACTAAGATTGATATCATAAGTATTAGGTAGTGATTAAAGAGACGGATCTAATCTCATTAGCCACATATCGACTTATCTTTTATAGTCAATCTCCTTGGTCGCTTCTAAGTTATGAGAATATTTTGTATCATATTTTTTTTATTAACATTGCAATGTCATCAATTAAGGTTTTTTTTTTCTTCTTTTACCGACTATGAAATCAGGTGTGGTTGAAAACGAATATTTTTTCTATCAATCAGCAATTGTGATAATTATAATCATTGATAAAAGAAAAATATATATTATGGTTTGATTTTTTAAATTTTAATATTGAAATTTCAATAATTTACCAACTTCAACAATATGGAGAAAAAGAAAAAAAATATATAGATAAACATCAAAAAATAACTTTAATAAAACATATGAAATTATGATAATTTACTAATAAAAGAGCAACATCATATAATTGATTGATCACTTAAGTAGTACTTATCTTATGTCATGTACAATGTAACATCCTACTCCTGATTATACTCGTACTCTTTGTACATGATTAAAATAGGATGTAATATCTTAATGTTCCAACTGTTATCAATATGGGTGCAATGAAAAATAAACAAACTTAAAATTAAAACATGCTAACTTACTAAACAAAATGACATGATTTTTTTATATACAATATTTTAGAAACATGTATATATTTATAACCTTTGACAAAAAAAAAACACATACACACATAATATGCCTAAAAGTTATATATAAAATGCCCATAGATCATCGTTTATATGTGCATTGGTATGAGTTTGCACGTGCTCACTTTCATACTAAATCATCTAGGTGGGATACTAGTATTATTACTTATAAAATAGAATCTATAGTAAGTAATTACTCAGTAAGTACAAGTCTTATTTAGGTGAGCATACATCATGTCATATATATTATATTTTAAAATTATTGACGTAAGATAATTAATGGCAAACATCTCATTCTATGACTTCTTTAGCAAGCTAAACCTTACAATATTTTAAAATAAAGAGATAAAATTTTACATCAGAATAATTCAAAACTTTTATATGCATATGTAGGAAACATAGTAAATTTATAGACTTCCACATATCATAACATATATGTGTACTTCCACATCGCACATTATCATAATATATATGTTAACTTAAATATCATATGTCATAATATGTATGTCTAGTCTCATATTATACATCATAATATATACGTGCATTCTCACAACGCATCATAATATACACATATTCTCATATTGTATATCATAACACGTATATATACTCTCACAATTCACATATACATATATGTATGCATACTATGCATTTTCATTATAATTCATATATTTTTTTGCTTACAAAATATATACATTTATCTTTAGCTCATGTCTAATTTATGATGATCATATCATTTGAAATATACTTTCTAAAATACATGATACATATGAGAATCTATATGATCATTATTCTATAGTAAATTAAACTTATACTTGATTGAATCCAAAAATGAAGATATCAATAAAAAATCATATTCTTTAATGATCAAATGTGTTGGAGAGCGATACATTTATCAAATTAGGAGCATAAGGTCATGAGATACCTTAATTAAAAATCCTAACTTCTAAATTACTGATTTATAATAATTCATAGAAAAAGTTTAATAAAATCTCTTATAAAATAGATTATATTCAACCTAAAAATTCATCTAAATTTTATTATTAATGTTTTAACAATTCTCTCTATAACTATAACTAATTAATACAATCAAACTATCTAAAAATTCTACAAAAAAAATTACTTCACTATTCTAGCTTACCAAGTGATCTTAAATTATCATAAAATTTTATAAAAAAAACATAAAGATCTATAAAACTAAATACACACTAAATTTTTGCTTAAAATAAAATCATTTAGAGGCTAAACTATCCTCATAATTCAATTACTAACACTTATGTTAAAACTATCTAAAATTATAAATATTGTATCTTGGTGGATAAAAATGGCATTAACTTAATTATAAATCTCATAGAATTTTAAGGGGACCTTTTAAAATATATCAAAAGGATAACACCTAATCACAACCTTTTAGTTTGAATAAAACTCTTTCTCATAAAATAGGAGATTCTAAGTACATCAAATTAGGACAATCGCAACTCTATGCACTGATCTCATATTAAGATCATAACAGAGGCCTTAAAACCATAAAAGAAAAAATTAAAGGTAATATTGAAGTTTGGGTAACTTAAAAGCAAGATCAATATATAATTTATAGAACTGAAACCATACATTATACTAAGGGAATGATTATATTTTTCTTACTTTAATTTTTCTTATAGTTGTGTTTTCTTAGCTTCCATAAGAAAAGTTGAGAGAATAATTAAAGAAGGAGAGAAAGAGACATGGGTTATTATATTAGTAAAAATAATAATATTAAAAATAATGTAGAGATACCTAAGAAATTACCTTGGGTTTAGTATTCAATCCCATTAGGTCTCATTTAATTTTTTTTCTTCTTTTACTAAGATAATTATAAGGTTACGAAAACCTCAATTAAGTCTAGTTTGATTGACTAATATGATAGTTTTGGTTTAGACTCATCCATCAATCTTACTTGTGTATCTCAACATTTAATATAATACTATTTTTTGATTTGCATCTCTATTTAATTTGTTTATTACTCCATCCATACCTAAATAGCTTATGATTCTCTACATACATAATATTAAAATTTAAACTTCATTACGTTAACCATGATTAAAGATTGATTAATACATAATATTAATACAGCTCATTCAGATCTTGAGATCTATTTAAGATTGATTAAAATTCAATCACTACTTCTAATTACTATATGTATATTTATTACCATAATTTAACCTCATATTCAAGTCCGTTAACATACTTTGACTTATTGTATTATGCTTAACATAAATATTAATGTTTATATATGCTCAATCAATATTTCGTAGAATATTGAGAATGATAATTTTAGAAAGTATATACTTTAAACTTAATTTAAGAAAGTATATACTCAAATTTTTGAAATATAAATATCACAAATCATATCATGAGATTAATATATACATATTATTTATATTTCTATTAATATACTAATTATAATTCTAAGTACGTGAGATTTGAGCATTACAAACAGTCATAATCATTGATCATTAATAATAAGAATCTAAAATTGAACCACATCAAAGAAAAAGAAATTACCACATAGCATTATACTTTCTAAAAAAATAAATTATAGTTTTATGAACAAGCAATATTAAAAAAAGGTGATTTTTTTTGGGGAAAAACTCCATATTTTGTGTTTTTTCACACCGCATCGCTTTTGTATTTATGAAAGAGAGTTCATTTCTTTTTTAAAGACAAAGATACCTTTTAAAGTGTTTTCTAACGAAATTTAATTTGAACTAAATTGGTCCAGTATTATAATGCATTTCGATAAAGTTATAGAATTTTTGGTTTATAATATTTTCTTACTAGATTTACAATGTTTTCTATTTGAGTTATAGTATTTTTAATTTGAATTAAAAACACTATAATAACATTAAAAAATATTGCATCTAGATATTGTTTCATTATTTTTTATTATCATTCTTTTATAATAAGTTATTATCAATATTTTGTTTTTTAAAAAAATAAAGAATTAAATTTAAGAGAAAGTAGAAAAAAAAATAAAATTTTATTATAGTTTATTTGAAATATGTCAAGATTTTATAATTTTATCCAAAATCATTCTAATTCTCATATTAATAATATTATAATAATTCAAACATATAGGAAAATTGATATTATTATTTACTGAAAACTTCAATTAATTGAAATTGAGTTATAATATTTTTTTTGCTAGAGTTATAGTGTTCTGATTCAATGTTGAGAATATTACAAGTTCATTCAAAAATATTATAACTAATTTTTTTAATTATTTTAATAAATTAAAAAAATATTACAAGACTCTCTAAACAATTATAGACCTAAATTTAAGGTTTCATAGAAAATAGATTTGCCATATGTCAAAACATTCTTGATTTGCATTCAAAATCACTTAAGAATGCTAAAATAAAATATTTTATAAAATTTTAGTAAATATAATAAAATTAATAATTAATGTTTATTTGAATATTAATCCCTTAAGATTGAATTATAATATTTTTAGTTGATAGAGAAATACTGCAGCTGATTGGGTTTTAAGATTGAACTGTTAACGTTGACCGGTTCAGTTTGGTCGGCGGGAAACTGAAAGATTAAATGAAAACTATTTTGTTCTTTTTAGATATTTGGAAAATAAGAGGGAAAATTCAAATTTTGGGTTTTCCGCAAAATCGTTTAAAAATAATAAATAATAATAAAATAGCTTGAGATGCGTCGCACGGTTGCATGGAGGGGCTGTGAGGGTAATACCGTCATTCCATCCTACATCCTCGAGCCTGGAGGTCGTTAGGGCGAGTCGTCCGACCCTCGAGTACTATTTATTCTTCTGTCGGTGTCAATAGACCGTCCGTTGTGAACTACCTTGAATCTAACGGTGGATGTTGCGATGGGACATGTCCATAACTGGACCGTACGACATGCAAAAGACCTTAAACCCCTTCCCTCGCCCTTCTGGAAGGTTTCGGGTTCCTCAGCATCCCTCGCTTCGCTTCCGTCCTCTTCAACGCTCCCAAGCCGACGGGCTACTGGATGCGGTGGCAGACGATCGTCTGCGCCCTGATCGTCGCCGCCCCTGCGGTCGCTGCGGTGGCCTTAGTGGGGAGGGCGAAGCCGCTCCTTGCTGTCGACCTCTGGGCGCCGTGCTGCGGCGGGGTGCACCCGTCGTGGCTTCTGGCGTACCGCGGCCTCGTGTTCTTGGCCATGGGGTGGCTGCTTTTCCGGACGGTTCGATTCGACGTTCTCTCTTCGTTCTACTTCTATACCCAGTGTGGATTCTACTAATCAAAGCCATTTCTACGTGAAGCTCATCATATCTTTTAGTGTCTGAACTGATTTGTTCTTTCTGAATATTATACGATTTGCAAGTTGTTCTTATCATTACATTAATGATACTTGATTTTAACAGCATATGAGATGGGAAGCCGCTTTAGAAATCGATGCCAATCTATGGATTATAAAATTTTTTGAGATAGTAGAAATAAGATATGTCTTACATCATTTCAAGAGACGGCAAAGAATCAACATGAAGGAAAGCTTAAAAACACGAGCAAATAGCTTAAGTTTAGGTAAAGTGTTTGTTGCTCTCCGAATTGTACAAGACTTGGTAGTTCTTTTTTGTTGTCAGATGAATGAGACTTGATTCTCGTAATACAGATGATCGGAAGTCACTTTGAGAATTGAAGTTAATTGTGGCTTATTATTATTATTATTATTATTTTGAGATGGTAGAAGATATGTAAGAATTTCCCTGATACGTATTATTGCGTTATGAGAGACAGTGAAGAATCAACATGAAGTAAAGCTTTTGAAACATGAGCAAGATATTAGCTTTAATTTCGGTCAAGTATTTGATGAGCAAGATAACAATCTTTATTTTCTAATTTGGTCATACAGATAACATCTTATTTTTCAAAGCTTCTTTCATAGTTTTTTGAGTAATTAATTTTTTTAATAATTGATATCTTGTTTCTGTCCTGGAGAGCATTATGGTATCATATTTCTCGCAACAAACTTGTAACATGCATGGATTTTGAGTTCTTTCTATTGACATGATTGACCATTGATCTAATGTGTTTTTCTTTCTCTATTTTTTTTTTCTTTTGTGTGCTGTAATCTTGACAGATGTCACCTTTTGGGTTCTCCTAGGACCACTTTTGTCCTCTGAACATGTTGCGGTAAATTCTGTGAGTATCCTGGACTTGCATGAATAAAACATTCAATAGCAATAATTTGATTCTTGTTCAATCTAACTGGGAATTCATAGTTAATCATATCCCTCTTTAGATATTTGGAATTAATTGATTTTTTTCTATTTCACATTTGCTTTCGGACTTTAGAGACAATATAGTACATGCCTTCTTAAAGTTATCAATTAACTTCTTAGAGGGAATGTGGTCATCACCTTTTATTAATTTGCTTTTTGAAATGGTAGAGATTGAAGTAAATCCTTCCACACTCTCATAAGTTCGGGGTGCATCGGATCTACTTGTTATTGCTTGGAATGCTACATTCTCTTATGAATTCGGTATAGCTAGTTGTCCATAGATTTCATACTCTTTCAATAATTATGAACTTTATTGCTCGATCATATGTGATTCAGATTATATTTTCTTATTCATTCTTTTATTTATTATTTGATTCAAGTGTATTGAAGGTCTGCTGCCCTTGTTTTCTCTATGAATTGCTGTATTATGTTAGCTGATTATTTTCCCACCCTCACAAGATAAATAAGTTATTTTGTCCCTTTTTTAGTTCATCATCTAAGGGGAATTTTGGAAAAACAAAAATGACTGTTAAAGATTCCATGGAAAATGATAATATATGTAATAGAGATAGCTAATATATCCCTCAGAAGGGACGGCCATTGATCATAACGTTTGCAAGTAAATAGTTATGCGATAATTTCTCTTTTCATTTCGATTTGATGTGATATTCTTGATTTATTATCATCATCGGCCCAGTGGCATACATATTTGTGGATGTATCCTCATTTACTTAGTGTTACTTGAAAGAAACTGAAAAACGAGGATGTCATATATCTCTTGACCGCATCCATTGCAAGGTGGACACCGAGCCATTTATGCTGCATCTTCTTTTTCATTACTTTCTAGTCATTTTCATGGGATTAGTTCTTGTGGAACTAATGCATTTTTCAAGCTGCGAATATTAAACTTTAGGACTGAATTGCTTCGCAAATGTTGTCCTAGGAAGTGACGCCATTGCTTGTGCATGTCCATATAATTGAATAGATATGTAGGTTATAGACTGTGTGCACTTTGTGCAAATGTTTCACCTTATGTGACAATGATCTACTGGTAATTATTTATTTTAATTTCTGACTCCAAGATAAACCTGCACCTTTGCAACCAGGGTTTTGAGAGTTTTGAGTTGTGGATCAGTCTCTCTACTTGAAAAATACAATTGTGTACATCAAGATTTGTAATACCGAATGATACCGCCCGATATGAGCGATACATATCGGTTCGATAAGATACCGATATGAGGATCATTTGCTATCGGACGGTATCATCGAGTACGATCGAGGACGGAGGAAGAATAGAAAGACGATGATCGAGGGCGGAGAAAGAAGAGGAAGAAGAAAATAATGAAAAAAAAAAGGTCGACAAGAAGGGATGCGACGTCGCCCCATATATATATATAATATTTATAATTATATATATACCGAATAGTATATCAAAATATACTATTCGGTATATCGTTCGAGAAAATATCAAAACTTTGATACGATATAAAATTTTAATCCTTAGTGTACATTTCTTGAGATTCAACATCGGCAGAGCCTTATTCATGGGTTTCCTTTTTTCTTTACATTTGACATATTCTTCAAATTCTCCGTGAAGTTGATTAGATGCCTGGCTTGGCATTGCAGTACCATCCTCTCTAGTTTTCTTTTTTAACAAAGCATATTTGATCATTGCCCTTGTGCTGATGCACCAGTAAAGCATGGCACATAATTTCAAATTCTATGTGAAGTTGATTGGTTGCCTGGCTTGGCATTGCAGTACCATCCTATCTAGCTTGCTTTTTAACAGAGCATATTTGATCATTGCCCTTGTTGTTGATGCACCAGTAAAGCATGCAACATAATTTGTAAGAGTTGTTTAAAATTATTTACTGGGAGACTTCTTCTTCCTGAACAATGTGAATAACCTAAAATGACAACAAAGAATTACATAACTAATATAGAGAACGCTATTAAGTGTTCTGTTATGAAGTCTTTGCTGGACCGATTTGGCCTGCCTTTAGTCCCTCTACCCAACTGGTTTCGCCCAGTCCTACCTGCTTCGTGGACCAATAATTCCAGTTGATTGGGGATGTTATGCCCACTTACCAGCTGAACAGGGTTTTGGTAGTATTATTTTGGTAAAGCCAGAGGCTCCACTACTAGTTGGAGCAGGGAAGGACCGTCACCCTCTTCCAAGCTGCCCCAGATTCCAAAGGCTGTTGGCCTGCCTAAAATTCCATGAAGGTTTGTCAGATATGTCTGGAAAAGTGAGGGCGCCAGCTGTTGTTCAGGGTTATTTTAGTTTCTGACTATTATTGTCCTATTCTGAGGATTTGGCATTGCTATCTCTTTGTAAGCTTTTAAGGCATCCTTTTTTATTATATTCTTTTATTTTCCAACAGTAAAGCACTCTGTAGCATCTATAGTGCACTAACACGGCATAATGGAAGGGTTTCCACGGGCATCAAGAATATATATCACTATGTTAAAGTTTTTTGAGAAATTATGCTTCTGATGACCACTAATGCTGCATAATGGACTGCATGCATTCTCTCAATGATGGCATTATTAAGAGAGTTGTCTCATTTCACGTGTATGAAATATAAGTAACCGGAGACTTCATGGTTGCACGTAAGAATGCACATCCGGCTATGAATACGATTCTCTTTTAAAGATTTGTGACATTACTTGCCACTTGATGCCTTTTCAGGTGGCCTTACCCTTTTCTGGATCTTGTTACTAATTCCTAGAGCGCCTAAGCTTAGTTCCTTACCTCTAACGTTTTACTTCAGGGCAATTAACTCTATCGCTCATGTGCATCCATCGGTGATTACAAAAGGTGTTCGGGCAAAGTGAGACGAGGCCCGAGCGCCTCGCTTCATGCAACGCTTCAAAGAAGGCTGCGCCGCTCGAGCCCAAGCGTTAGGCGCTTCGGGTGAGCGCCTGTGTTAAACCAGACGATCGAATCAAAACTTTAGGTCTAGTTCGGCTTTCGGTGATTTAGTTGGTTCGATTGAACTAACTAAATCATCGATATTAGTCTCTCTTATGTGACTTCATCGACTTCCCTAACCCTAACCCTCACAATTGGTCTCTGTTGCCCGCCATGCGTCGCTTCCTCCTCGCTCGCTTCGCCGCCTCGCTGTCGCTCTCCCGTCGCCGTAGCTCCTCTCGCCGTAGCTCCCACTCCGCCGTCGCCGCCGCCGCCGCCGCTTCTCGCTGCTCGCCGCTCCGCTCCAGCTGCCATTGTTGCTCGCCTCTCTCGTTGTTGCTTGTCGCTTCCACTTGATTGTCGCCGCTACTTTACCCAATCGCCGCTCGTTGCTCGCTCCAATCGCCGCTCGCCGCCGCCGCTACTTCCACTCCCGCCTATTGCCACTATCGCCGCCGCCTCGCTCCAACTACTGCCGCCGCTACATCGCTATCATTGTTGCTCATCGCTCCCACTCCAACTGCCATTGTCGCTCGTCGCTCTCACTCCAACTATCATTTGTCGCTACTATCGCCATTGCTTCAAAGAGCTCGATCTTCCATCTCATTCTAGCTTCGATAGAATACTGTTAATAGTATATTAACAATATACTGTTAATTATATACTAATAACAATATTTTTATTTATTAAATTAATAATATATTATTTTAATTTTAATACTATTAATTTTTATTTATTTGAAATTATTGTTAGGTTTCAGGATAAATGACAAGTGTACAGAGCAACTCAATTGATTCTACAATGACATCAAAAAAAGATCCTGCATGGAAGTATAATTATTTAAAGGATCCGAAAGATCCTAATGTAGTGACTTGTATGTTCTACGATAAGACTATAAAAGATAGTATTTTTCATGTAAAATAATATCTAGTAGGAAATTTTAAAAATATAATAGCTTACAAAAAGTGTCCACTTGAGGTAAAAGAAGAGTTGCTGAGTTATATGAATGAAAAGAAGATACAAAAGAATGAATCTTACGGGAATTTACCAGAAGATGATGTTGAACATCTTAGGGATGAAGAAGAAGATTATTCTATGAGTATTAACCCAAGTGGGAAAAAAGTATACGACAAAAAAGAAAAAGAAGTTGTGAGTACTAAAAAAGGCTAAAAAAGGACTGATGGATCTGTATATGTTTCAAGGATCACAAAAGCAACAAGGGCAAGTAAGAGGCTCAAAATTTAGACAAACAAATATAAGTGATGCTTATGATAAAGAAATAAAAGGAAGCACAATTGCTTATTCTATCAGGCCGATCTTCCTCTTAGTACTACTCGTTTAGATAGTTTTAAGGAAATGATTGAAGCTATTGGAAGATATGGTGCGGGATTAAAACCTTCAAGTTATTATAAGATATGGGGCGGGATTAAAACCTTCAAGTTATTATGAGATGCGAGTTCCATTATTGTAAAAAGAGTTAAATTATATAAATGACTTACTAAAGAGTCATAAAAAATTATGGGCAACATATGATTGTTTTATTATGTCAGATGCTTGGACTGACAAGAGACGTAAGGGTATAATTAATTTTATAGTTAATTATTCTTTAGGGACTATTTTTGTAAAGTCAATAGATGCTTCATCTTTTCTAAAATCTAGAGATAAGATATATGATTTACTTGACAAGTTTGTAGAAGAAATTGGAGAATAAATTGTCATTCAAGTTATAACCGACAATGGAAGCAACTATGTATTAGCTGGTAATATTCATCTTTTGAATTTTTAATTATTTTATCTTCAATTAAATGTATTAAACTCGTATGTCTTATTATTTTTGTTATCCTTTGTCTTAGGTAAATTACTTGAAATAAAAAGACCACTTATATTGGACTCCATGTGCGGCATATTGTATTGATTTAATGTTGGAGGATATTGGAAAGATCCCAAACATCAAGAAAACTTTAGAAAGGATAATTTTTATTATTAGATTTTTTTATAATCATATTGAGGCTTTGAATATAATGAGAGAATTCATAAGCAACAAAGAATTAGTGAGATATGGTATCACCCGATTTCGACTTCATTCTTGACATTACCGAGTGTGCATCATCAAAAACATAATATGAGAAACATATTTACTTCTGAGAAATGGGTGACAAACAAATAGGCAAAAGAAACAAAAGGCAAGAGGGCTACTTATATCATCTTAATGCCATCTTTTTGGAATCATATGGTTTAAATATTAAATGTAATGAGCCATCGTGTTCGAGTCATTTGATTGATGGATAATAAAAATAAACTTGCAATGGGATATATTTATGAGGTTATGGATAGAGTAAAGGAGACGATTAAAAGATCTTTTAATAAAAATGAAGAAAAATATGAGAAAATTTTTATAATCATTCACAAAAGATGGAATTGTCAACTTCATCGTCTCTTACATGTAGTAGGATATTATTTGAACTCTGAATTCTTTTATACGATTAAATCTGTTGGGTTTGATGTAGAAGTTTTAGATGGGTTATATCAGTATGTTGTAAGATTAGTTCCAAGCCTTGAGGTGCAAGATAAGATTATTCATAAATTATCTCTGTATAAAAATGCCGAAAGTCTTTTTGGAATTCCAATGACAGTTCGATCTAAGAAAACTATGTCTTCAAGTATTAATAATTTGAGATAATTAATTTCATCATTAGTATGTTATTATGTTATTTCTAATAATAATATAAATTTTACAACTGAACGGTGGAGTCTATTTGGAAATTCTACCCCGAACTTACAGTAATTTGTTATTAAAGTACTTAGTTTGGAACATCAATGATTATATGATCTTATTTACATAAAATATAATCAAGCTTTGAAGGCTCGTCATAATTTATAAAATGCAATTGATCCAATCTCATTATAAGATATTGATGATTCAAATGAGTGGTTGGTGGGAGAAATGAGTTTCAACTTGCAAGATGCCGAAGACGAGCTTGTATTTGAAGATGATAGATTAACATGGGGAGATGTGGTAAGAGCTTCAGGTGCTGGAGAATTACAAACATATACAAGACAGATGATAAAGAGAAAAATGAGTGTAAAAACATTAAGCTCGACCCTTGCTATTGTTGAAGACATTGAGAATGAAAGATATTTTGATGAAACAAGGACAAGACGAAGAGGATGAATTTAATAAAGATGATTTATATGAAAATGATGATAATATTGATTATAATGAATGATTTTGATGTAAAATTTTATTATTTTAGTTTTTGAAACTTTTTAGTAATATGACATTGTGATTTTGTACCTTAGATTTTTTAATATAATAATATATTTTTTTATTAATTAATTATATTATATATTTTTATATTTTAGCATCTCGCTTTGCTCGGGCTAGTGCCTAAGCGAGTGCTTGGCATCTCGGGTGATTTTAGACGTTGGCGTCTTTTGACACCTAGCGCTTTTTAAATCACTAATCCATGCATTAATATATGTTCCATTTTAAGGATTATATTGGCCGATTGTAAGAGCAAAGAATACGATTTGCCCAAAATTCTTTGCAATTGCGTATATAAGGACACACTAGTAAGTTGCTGAACTACTACTACTAGCTTCCATTGCTACAAAAGTTTGGTTCCATTGTAATACATACGATTCATAAGCATGCAAAACTATGTGTTAGTATAAACAACTTTATGCCATGGCCTCGGGGCCGTCGCGACTGGGTTCGGGTCCGAATGCGGTAGAGATCTCTAGGTTGCGTCCTTGGGATCTATGGCGGTGACGAGGACTCCTCTGGCGATCACGTCTCGCTTTTGTTCCTACATAAAGATTAGGTCGGGAAGAACTCTGCCCGACCCCTCCGACGATCAAGTCAGTCAAGATTGTCTTTAGAGGGTGTTTGTTGGTTGAGAAGAAGAAAAGACCTCCCTTTTACGCTCATCTGCCTGAGTTTATATGGACTAGGTTACTGCTCTTTGATATGGTTGTGGCGTCGCGCCGATTGCGCTTTGACAAAGGCGCCGAGGACCTCGCCCTCGCAGATGGTGATGTGTCTCTGGTCGTGACGATCTGCGAGGGACAGGTGGTGTCATATCTGTCGGTCAACTCTGACTACAAATCGGTTGTGAGCGGGACAGGAGACGTCATCCGGGTGCAAGCAGTATGGGCTTACGTCATGTCTCATTTATTACCCACATCATTCTCCTCCCTTGAAGGAAGCTCGCCTGCTCGCTCAGGTCCGAGGCTGGCTTCAGGCCGTGAGGATTGCCAGGTGGGTTTCTGATCTATGTGGGGAATGCTTTCCAATGGCTTGCAGCGGACGTTGATCGGCTCATCATCCAAGAGGAGGCGTGATTGGAGCGTTTGACTCTGGGGGTCAGGTCGACAAGCGGGCGCTGTGAGGTTGCGACCAAAGTACAGGCTCAAGCGGGCATACCGCGCAGAGGCGGGCATACCGCGGGAGGTGCACGAGCGGCGTGCCGCAATGAGGTACGTGCTCGCGAGCGCATCGCACGCAGGTGTACGCAGCGCGGGCGCGCCGAGGTACTGCTCAGCGGCATGCCACGCAAAGCGGCGTATCGCGCAGAGGTTTACGCAGCCGGCGTGCCGTGGCCGAGGCACAGCTTAGGCGGGCGATCGCGCAGAGGCGGGCATACCGCGAGAGGTGTACGCAACGCGAGCTACGACCGAGGTACGTGCTCAGCGCGCGTGCCGCGGCAGAGCGCGCGTATCGCGACAGAGGTGTACGCAGCGGTAGGTCGCGATCGAGGCATGCTCAGTGGCGCGCGCACAGGGCGGCGCGCACACGCAGGTGTACGCAGCGCGTGCGCGACCGAGGTACAGGCTCAGGCGAGCATACCGCGCAGAGGCGGGTGTACTACGCAGAGGTGTATGCGCAAGCGTGCTACGACCGAGGTACAGCCTGGGCGGCGGCGTGTAGAGGCGGGCGTATCACGCAAAGGTGTACACATCGGGCTCTGTCTGACCGAGCGGCATGGCTCGGGCTTTCTTTTGGCCAAGCAACTGCCTGGTGCGACAATGAACCAGCGATGAACCATGCATATGGTGCAGCAATGCACCAGCAATGAACCATGCAGATGGTGCGGTAATGAACCAGCAAAGAACCATGCAAATGGTGCAGCAATGAACCATGCAGATGGTTGGCTGTGGTGGTACTTGGGTGATCATGATCTCGTATGTCACGCCCGTTGAGGGGTGGGAGATCCCTCAGTTGCTAGCTTGCGTGAGACCTTAAGGGCCAGTTTCTTGCGTCATTCGACCCTTCCAGAGACGATGTCTGTAAAGGGTTCTTGGGAGCCAGGATCGAGGCAAGTGCGCGCTTCTGCCTGTCGTGCCTTCCTACGAGCTACCACGTTAGGCCTCATTTATGGCAGGGCATCCCCTGGTCTTCCGGCGACGCTCGGGGCTATATTATGTCCGTGGTCGCCGCCACTTTGTCACGGACTTAGCTGGTTTTGCTAAGCGCGGCGGCACCAATGCGTATCACCGAAAGGTCACCTCCCGAAATCTCTTAGAATCCCTTAGGACCTACGGAAGAGAGAACGGACAGAAAGCGCTTCACACGGATCCACAAGCAACTCTTTTAGCAAACACTTTATAGCCAACCATGCATATTACAAGCTCGTAACAGCTTGCACAACAAAGGTATAAAATTGGTCCACTACAGATCGATTTCTAGTACAAGTATGCACTCGATGCAAGCTTTAAGTACAAGCCTACAATGGCTTACAAACTCGCTCAAATGAGGCATTTTGCCTTTGACAAGCCCTTTACAAGTTTTACAAGTGACAACCAACCAAAAGGGACACGGACATGCATAAGCATTACACCGAACAAGCCGTTTACAATTTTGTCCGTGACATTCTCCCCCACTTATTCCTTTGACGTCCTCGTCGAAGCCTTTGCTGACGCTGCAACTTCTTTTCCTTGTTGGATCTTCGATCTTCTGCTCCTGCGGCAATGCGCCCCTTGGCTCCCAATTGCTCTCCACTTGTTGTTGTTGAGTCGTCAAACTTTAATCCGCCATGCTGCTTCAACTCGCCAATAACTCTGACTCTCGTGGAGGTCGGCAAGTTGTCTTGATCCTTCTTTCCTCTTTGCGGATTCATCGATGAAGGGAAAAGACCATCTTTGATATGCGCAAGTCTTCAAATTCTTCTTGTCTCTTCAACTGGATAGATGCTTGTTGGAGCTTTAACGAGTATCGCCTCGCAACCTTTAAATTTTTAGGTCCTTCCTCCGCAAAATTTGCCCATCGAATCTTCTTCCACTCGGTTGTCTTGCCCAAGTAGGCTCGCATCACTTCCGCTTTCGATTGGTATTCGGTTGAGAAATGAAGCGACAATCTACTCTCGAGTAATCGATCACCGTTAGTGAGGACTTGACAATGTTATCTTCCTTTAGTCACTTGAAGGGTCTTCAAATTTGTGCGAGCTCCTCTGCCGGATAACTAAGAGAGAAATTTGGGTACTCGATTCCGCCCATTCTCTTGAGAGTTGAAGGCAAAGGTTACTTGACTTCGCGCCTCCTCGAGGTTGTACTTCGTGCATCAAGTGGTTACTAGACTTCGCTTTGCTCTTAGCTCACACTTAAGCACTTGAAGTGTTTGCAATCCTTGCACCAGTCGGCTACTATGATTCGCCTTCTCATTGCCCTTGAACTTCGGAATGCAAGAAGTTATCACTCCAACTTAGTGTAAGTCTCCGATAGATCTGTCGCCTTTGGGATTGTACCGCCTTCTCCATCATTTCTGTCGCCAACTCCTCTGAGTAGCAAAGGTACAGCACCGCGTCTTTGCCTCCGATCCTTGGTCATGCACTCTTGCATCGACCGAAGTCCTTCACTCCGGCTATCTTGATGGAAAGTCTATGGACACCTTTGGTCTTACGAAGTTCCACGGCCGCCCTTGACCTTGTCTTGGTACTTGAGTTTGCCAAAGCATTCTCCTCCTCCATGGCCCCTATCACGACTAAGTGCTCTCCCTCTATGAGAGCAAGGGATCGATGGCTCCCCGGAAGTCCTGCCTTTGCGGTACTATGGCACTGCAACGCCCATAGCACTACTATCCGTTGTCTCGCATCTACATCCCTTCTTCATGATCGGTAGATCCGCCTCTGCGGCATTGTGGCACTCCTTTGAGTCCACCTTCAATCTAACCGATGATTGATCTTGGGTAGTTGAGTCCCTCTTGGACTCGTCATTGCTTCCTCGCCCGTTTCGACCATGCAGCCCGACACCTCTGTGTTCTCTGGCGTTCCACTTGGTCATTGGAAAGACAGATTACAACACCCATGTATGGCCACGCCATTCATGTCGCAGGCTTGCACCATTTCTGTTCTCCTTGGCTTCATTGGCTGCAATGTTTCGGCCTTGTCCAGCGACTTGCCGGGCTCCCTTAGCGAATGTGAGCTCTGAGCGATTCCACTCTTTCAGCTCGATCATACCTCTGCATGATCCGGTCCCACATGGGACTCCACAGGTACTTGCATCGAACTTCTTCCTCGATAGGGCCACGGCCCCATAAGGTGATGTCCAAGGCTTCCACTCAATGCAACATTCGGTGCACTTGCGGAAGACCCGCCTCTGCGGTACCATGGCATTCGCGAATCCATAGCTCTTCTTGCCGTCATGTTGTTCACCGACTTGGAGCTCCTAGTTGCGCTCCCAATCATACCTCTACATGATCCAGTCCCCCCATGAGACTCATCGTGTGTGTCGCATTACTATGAACTATTCCACCATGATCCATTGCATCATGTCATCGCGATGACATCTCCTTGCATTCGATCCTGTGGTATGAACTTCGTGCGATATCTCCATGTGTGGACTCCGCCAACACATCGTAAGGCCTTCGCCCGGCTTGAATATGTTCACTCCTTTGGCAATCGACCTTCGTCCACCCACTCTCGGGTCACACTCGGGCCGAAGCCTAGCTCTAGGGCGATCCATCGCCTAGCGGCTCCTTTGAAGTCCCGACTTCACTAAAATAGGTGCACCATTATGCGGATCACGGGACCTGCCCCTACCGGCACAATCTCTGCTGCGCACGCTTTCCTCATAGCAACTTGAATAGCAACACTATGGCATATTCTTCAAGAGTATCTCGCCACTGCATCCTCTTGCCCCGTGTCAAGGCCTATTGACACCAACTTTGCTCTCAAAGAAATCAAGGCCGCTTTAGAATCTCCCCAAATGCTTCATCGAGATAAGGTGCATGTGCCTCAAAGCTCCTTTGTCTTTGGCACCATGCAAGATGAGTCGGCCATCTGAATATGAAACCCATGGAACGACATGATCCGATTCTCGCCATCGCAAGAGTCCATGTCCTTGACCTCTGCCTAAGGAAAGCTCCAAGCCTCCGCTCCATCGTTTCTATCTTCTTCGCCAACTCCTTCATGCGGTTTGGGTACATCAACAAGTTACCCCAAGTTGTTCCGCTTCTCGATTTGCATTGAGTTAATGGTGGCCTCACGCCCACCATTCCACGTCAGCCCTTTGTTGAGTCCGATCTCACTATCGGCTCCAAGTGTGCCTTCACTTTATATTGCCCGGTTGCTCCCCACTTGATCTCGCCATGCGCCCACCAACGCATCACCATCGGCGAGATCATGCAATGACTCTTACCGCTTACTCGATCCATCGAGCTTCGACTTGAGGTACTCTCAACTAGTGCGGTTCATTGCACAAGATTATCCTCTTGGATATCTGTCCCGTTGGAGCAACTTCGCTCTTCGCCTTCTTCCCTTTGGAAGTTTTGGATACCACCATCCCATTGGACTACTTCGCTCGCTGAACAAACTGCGGCCCAATTCTGCCTTTGCAAATGCACTTGCTAGATTGTGACATTTCACCAATACACCGTGATCGCACTTCTCCGGGTCTAGCAACATGCCGAACTCGCTGCACACTTCAGCCTCTTACGAAAGTATCCTCGCACATGCCGAAGAGAAAGTTTTAATGCTCCATGGCGCCGACCTTCGGTCCGCTTTGGGATGGTCGCGAACAATCCATCGTCCGCATGCAAGGCCTTGCATGAGTATCGAATTCCTCGAGTTAACAACTCTTTCGATCGCTGAACAACCCACTCCACCTTGCACGGTCTCATCCTTTGCCAAGCACTCGCTTGCCTCGAGCACCGCCAAGTCCGGGTGTTAACGCTGCCACCGCCGAACTCAGCCATCCCGACCTTTGTGCGCTCCGCACCCTCTTAGCTTGTATTCGTGGTGCCTCGCCAGGTCCCCACGCTTGCATGCTAAGTGTTTGTAAGTGGGCTTGTCCCGCCTCGATACCATCCGTCACGGACTTAGCTGGTTTTGCCTGCCGTATGGCACCAATGCGTATCACCGCAAAGGTCAGCCTCCCGAAATCTCTTAGAATCCCTTAGGACCTACGGAAGAGAGAACGGACAGAAAGCGCTCACACGGATCCACAAGCCACTCTTTAGCAAACACTTTATAGCCAACCATGCATATTACAAGCTCGTAACAGCTTGCACAACAAAGGTATAAAATTGGTCCACCATGCATCGAATTCTAGTACAAGTATGTCACTCGACGCAAGCTTTATGTACAAGCCTACAATGGCTTACAAACTCGCTCAAATGAGGCATTTTGCCTTTGGCAAGCCCTTTACAAGTTTTACAAGTGACAACCAACCAAAAGGGACACGGACATGCATAAGCATTACATCGAACAAGCCGTTTACAATTTTGTCCGTGACAACTTGGTGCAGGCGAAGGGTCAGGGTTTTTGGCGGGAGTTTCCTTATTGATTCCGTTGCCCGGTCGTCTCCTCCGATTTCTCCAACCATCCTCGTTCGCGTCAGCCTCTCCATTTTCCTTCTGAATGCCAGTACAAATGGCCTCTTCTTCTTCCCCGCTTGCTTCCACTTCTTCTCCTACTTCCTCCTCCACCTTTTATGCTGGGCAAAATCCCTCACCGCGGGGTCGCGGCTCGCCTTCTGACGAGAAGGCGGCGCGGGCCGTTGAGGAGGCCCTATGGTCTCCCCATAACCTTGACTCCACCGTGAGCGAATCGCAGCTCTCTGATGTTCGGGGTCGCTTTGGTATCCCGGGGGACTATGTCCTTGTGGCCCCGGAGGCAGGACAGTGGGCGTATGACGCCATTCCCGGGGGCTTCGCGCTATCCGTGGATGCCCTGGAAGCGGGATTGCGTTTTCCCCTGCACCCGATCATCGTTTCCTGCATCTCTAGGTGGCATATTTCGCCATCGCAAATGGCACCCAATTGCTGGCGGGGTTTGGTGGCGTTCCTGGGGGAATGCCACTACGCCGGCATTATCCCGTCCCTAAATCTGTTCCTGTCTTGCTTCCGCCTCTCCAGAGGACCGGAGGGGTATTATCTTTCCGCCCGTCCGGGCTTTAGGGTAGGTGGCGCCCCTTCCAGTAACAAGGGATGGAAGGGGCGGTTCTTCTTCGTGAGTTGTGTACGGGACTAGGGCTTCGGGCTCCAGTGGTCGGCTCATGCTATTGACAATACTACTCCAAGCCTGAGAGATGACGAGCTCAGGGACCTTCGGTGGCTGAAGGAGATCCTTCCTTTCTCCACAGCCAATCAGGACATAACTGAGTCATGGCTGATCGAGGCGGGCCTTAGCCCGATGCCTCAGGGTACGCCTGCAACGTGCAGTCTAGGGTTCCCCTAGTTTTTGCGAGTACTAACCGATGTTCATTTGCAGGGATGGTGAACCTCAGATCAGTTTGTGGTGGAATTCCGTCAACCCCATTCGTGCACGCAGCGGTCGAACCAAAGACCGGCACTAGAGAGGCGCCGGTGGAGGTCGAGGCAGACCGGCTGCAGAAGAAGATCAAAGTCCTTGCCTCCAAGCGGCCTGTTGTGGCGGCAACACAGCCGGAGGAGGCTGGCGCGGAGCCGGCGGAGGCGGAGGCGCCCCAAGCGAGGCGAGGGCGAGCCTAGCCGGGAGGGCGCAAGAAAGGAGCCTCGACTTCTCCGTGAGTCATGTCGCCATCGCCGACGCCAAGGATGAGCCTTTTCAGGCTCAAGCGGTGGGAGATCGGCCAGTGGGGGCGGTGAACGACCCCCTGCTGGCCCGTTCGGAGAACCTATCCATTGGGGATAGGGTGTGGGCTGACAGCGATGCTGCAGCCATGTTCTTCCGAGGAGGGCTTCACCCCGGGATGGCTGGGGAGCTATACACCCTGCCCTCCGAGACTCTCCTCAGCAAGTCCGCCAAGTCGCTGGTGTGGGTTAGTATTACGCCCTAGGCTTCTCACTGCCACCGGAGTGCGCCCATTCTAACACTTTTGGCTTATAGAGCCAGCACTATGTTGCAGCACTGATGGACCGGGTGCGGGACGCCGGTCGGATCATCGGCGGGCTGGGCGACCACAATGTTGAGTTGCGCCGGCAACTCGAGGAGGCCCACGCGGCGGCGAGCCCTGAGGCGACGGTAGTTGCGGAGAAACGTGCGTCCGACTTGGACGCCGAGGTGACTCGCCTCAAGGCCGAGCTTCAAGCGGCCAAGGAGGAGCACGACAACCTCCAAAAACTCTTCCGGGTGGAGCGGACTGAGCTTCGCCTGCTGAAGGCCGAGGCGCTCAAGCTTACCAAGCAATTGGAGGCGGCGGGTGCCGAGGCGAAGTCCGCCTCTGAGGCCCTGGCCGAGGAGACCCGTCAGAGGCCAGAGAGGGACAGGCAGCTGATCGAGGACTACAAGAAGTCCGAGGGCTTCCAACTCGGGCTGACCCGATCAGGGCAGGTCACCTATAAATATGGGTACCGGATCGCCCTGGCTTGGTTTCGGGCACGCCATCCCGACCTTGAGGTCGCGGAGGACCCCTTTTCCTCTTTCCCTGAGGACTCGGGGGTGGAGATGCCCGAGGAGGTCCCTTTTGATGATAGCCCGGAACCCCCGAAGGGTCAGCTGCCATGAAATTTTTCTAAGGGGTCGGTCTATAAGTCGGGGTCGTCTAGTCCTGTAACTTGACTCCAGTTTAATGAAAAATCATTTTGCCAAGAGGTTTCTTGTGTTGCTTTCCTTTGATTTTCTAAACGAAAAACTTCTTAAGGTTCTGCATGTTCCATGTCCTTGGCAAGGTGCGACCGTCCATCGTCGCAAGCCGGTGAGTCCCTGCTCGGACGATTCCTATGACTCGATAAGGTCCTTCCCAATTGGGAGTGAGTTTGTCGTGCGCTGGGGTCGGGTTGCTTACCTCGGCCCTGCGCAACACCAGGTTGCCGAGCTTGACGGGTCGGGGGTGTACCCTGCGGTTGTAGATCCTGGCGACGGCTCTCTTGTAAGAAAGGGTCTTCAGGTGCATATCGGCTCGTCGCTCCTCGAGCAGATCCAGTCCTGCTCGGAGCCCCTTGGCCAAGGTTCCCTTTTCATATCTCTTCGTTTGAGGGGTCGAGATGACCACCTCGGGAGGCAAGACAGCCTCGGTGCCGAATGCGAGGCTGTAGGGGGATTCTCCAGTTGCAGTTTTGGGAGTGGTGCGTAGAGACCATAGGATGCTCAGGAGCTCGTCTACCCAAGCGGAGCGAGCTGCGAGGGTCCTTCTCCTGAGCCCGTCCAAGATGGATCGGTTGGTCACCTCTACAAGGCCGTTTGTCTGAGGGTGGGCCACCGAGCTGAACCTCAGCTGAATCTTGTAGCTCGCACAGAATTCCTTGAATCGGGTACTGGCGAACTGAGTCCCATTGTCGGTGACAATAGCCTTAGGCAGGCCGAACCGAGTCACGATATTTCTCCATACGAACTTCTCCATCTGGCGTTCCATAATCGTCGCCAGCGGCTCAGCTTCGACCCACTTGGTGAAGTAATCTACACCAACGATGATGTACCTCCGCCGGAGGCCGGGGGGAATGGTCCAAGAAGATCCATCCCCCACTGTGCGAAAGGCCACGTGCAGTCCACAGGTGTGAGCGGGACCGCAGGCTGCCGAGGCGTCCGAGCGTGCCTCTGGCACACGTCGCATCGTTGAATGTTGGTCCAGGCATCTCGGCACATAGTTGGCCAGTAGTAGCCCTGGCGGAGTATTTTCAATACCAAGGTGTGACCGCCTATGTGTTCTCCACAAATCCCCTTGTGGACCTCGGCGAGAACTGACTATGCCTCGTCGGGGTCCAAGCACCGTAAGAGGGGGCACGAGAATGACCTCTTATAGAGCTGGCCATTTACTTCTTAGTACCAGGCCTGGGTGCGGTGCAGATGTCGAGCCGCGACTTCATCGTCGGGCAGGGTGCCGTGCCGCATGAACTACAACATCTCCTGCACCCAAGTTGTCGGTGCATTGACCGTCGTTAGCGCGGCGACTGTGATTGTGCAGAAGGGGAGTTCCTCGACGTCGGGCTCATCCTTAGGGCCCGACCTCGAAGCCAGCTTGGCGAGCGCATCTGCCCGCTCATTTTGGCCCCTTGGTATCCTAGATATTGAAAAACTGGAGAAGTTGGTGATCAGGCTCTTTACTTCCGCCAGGTACTTCGACATGGTGGGATCACGGGTCTCGTATCCGCCGTTGAGGTGTTCGGCCACGAGCTGCGAGTCGGTGTGGACATGTAGGGCGTCCACCTGCATCTCGGCGGCCAATCTGAGTCCAGCCAGGAGAGCCTCATACTCTGCCTCATTGTTCGTGGCTTGAAGCCAAAACGGAGGGAACGCTCGAACAGGCGCCTGTCAGGAGCCTGCAACACTAGCCCGGCCCCTGCGCCCTTTGAGCCTAATGCCCCGTCTATGTGCAGGACCCATCCTGCGTCGGCCGGCTCGGGGTCGTCGCCTTCGGGTCGGACCATCTCCGAGATAAAGTCGGCCATCACTTGGGCTTTGATGGCGGTCCTCGGCACATACCGGATGTCGAACTCATCGAGCTCCACCGACCATTTGAGAAGGCGACCTGCCAAGTCGAACTTAGCCAAAATCTGTCGAAGTGGCTGGTCGGTGATTACCTCGATTGGGTGAGCCTGGAAGTAAGGGCGCAGCTTCTGAGCCATCAATACGAGGGCTAGCACTAGCCTCTCGATGGGCGGGTATCACTCCTCGGGGCCGCTCAAGACGTGGCTGGTATAATAGACCGACATCTGCTCCTTTGGGGTCTCCCTGATTAGAACTGAGCTTATCGCATGGGGGGAGGTGGCCAGGTAAACGCTGAGCTTCTCCCCGGGGGAGACGGAAGCGAGGTGAGGAAGGTCAGATAGGTGCTGCTTCATGCAGCTGAAGGCCTCCTGACAGTCCGTAGTCCATTCAAAATTTTTGGGCTCTTCAGGGCACAGAAGAAGGGGAGGCACCGATCGCCCGACCGAGAGAGGAACCGAGATAAAGCGGCAAGCCTCCCATTTAGTCTTTGCAGCTCCTTAACCGTCCGTGGTGCCTGCATGTCGATGATGGCCTGGACCTTCTCTGGGTTGGCGTCGATTCCTCTTTCATGTATGATGAACCCAAGGAATTTGCCCGAGCTGACGCCAAATGCGCACTTTGAGGGGTTGAGGCGCAAGCCATATTTTCGAAGCGTGGAGAACGCCTCTGCCAGATCGGCCAAATGGGTTGCGACTGCACGACTCTTCACGATCATGTCATCAACGTAAACTTCCATGTTTCGTCCGATCTGGGCGAACATCTTGTTTACGGTCCTCTGGTACGTGGCTCCGGCGTTCTTCAGCCCGAAGGGCATGACCCGGTAGAAGTATACTCCCTGATCGGTGAGGAAAGCCGTGTGTTCCTGATCCTCGGGTGCCATCCTGATTTGGTTGTAGCCGAAGAAGGCATCCATGAATGACAGGCGGGTGTGACTCGAGGTGGCATCGACCAGCTGATCGATCCTCGGGAGGGGGTAGCAATCCTTCGGACATGCACGATTAAGATCGGTGTAGTCAATGCACATCCTCCAGTTCCCATTGGGTTTCTTCACGAGGACTACATTAGAGAGCCACTGTGGGTACTTGACTTCTTCTACGAAGCCTGCTGCCAAGAGGTGCTCCACCTCCCTTCGAACAGCTAACTGCCGCTCGGGGGCAAGCCGTCGGGGCTTCTGCTTCACTGGGCACACCTCGGACGAGATGTTCAGATGGTATTGGGCGACCTTGGGGTCGACTCCTGGCATATCCGTTGGGGACCAGGCGAAGACGTCAGTGTTCTCTTGTAGGAAGTTGACGAGCTGTCTTCGCTCCTGCTCAGGGAGCTCCGACCCGACCCGCTTGATCCGGGCGACTTTCGCAAAGGCATGCTAATGGTTAGCTCCGTTGGCTCGGGATGCTGGGCCGGCTTCTTCGCATCCCGGGGGTCCTCCATGGGTGGGCCGGCCCTTGGCCGTTTGTGCAGCGAGATTGCTGTCAGGTAGCATCGCCTGGACTCAAGGGGACTTCCCATGGCTTCGCCGACCCCACGGGTCGGGAACTTTACCGTCCGATGGTAGGTGGATACGACCGCTCTAAATCTGTTGAGGGTCGGTCGTCCGAGTATCACATTATATGCAGTGGGCAGGTCGACGACTAGAAACGCCGTCATCACCGTCTTTGTCCTCGGCAGGTCTCCCAGAGTCAGGGGTAAGGTGACAGACCCCAGCGGCGAAATTGCATCGCCAGTGAATCCGGTGATCGCGGAGCGCATTGGCTCCAGGGCGTCTCTAGTCAGGCCGAGCTTCTCAAAAGCATCCAAATAGAGTACGTCGACCGAACTTCCTGTGTCGATCATGATTCTTGTAACTTGGGCGTTGGCAATCCTAGCGATTATTACCAACACATCGTCGTGCTCGGATTGCCCTAGCTCCTTGGCCAGGAATGTGACCTGAGGGCCGGGCCCTTGCCTGGAGCTCCCACCGATGGTCGCCGCGCACGCTTCCGTCTGCCATGTTTCCCCTGGCGACGGGGCCACCGGTTATTACGTCGATCTGCCGCTCGATGGGGCCCTCGGGGCGCGACGACAGATTCTCGGCCTGGTGGAGGTAGTGGCCCAGGTGCCCCCTGCGAATGAGCTCCTCAATTTGCCGGTGTAGGTCATGGCACTCTTCGGTGCCGTGCCCGTGCTGCCGGTGGAAACGACAATATCTGGACTGATCCCGCAGTCCAGGGGGACCCCTCATCGGGGTGGGCACTTTGAGCAGCCCCTTCTCATTTATCTGGAGGAATATCTCTGTCTGGGAAAGACCCAGCGTGGAGCGGGGGGACCTCGAAACCCGCGGGTCGGGTTGGCCCATCCTGCCCCTCGGCGTGAGAGCCGACTACTCCCGTGGGATTTCGAGCCGAGGTCTCTTGCGCTCTTCGTGCTTCTTGGCCATCCAGGTTTCCGCCGCAATAAACTAGGGGACGCTCCACGAGGGACCAGAAGAACCTGGAGGGTCACAACCCGATCATGAATGCTGCATCAACAAAGAGGGGTGAGTATCCAGTAGCTTCCGAATCTCTATGGCGAAACGATTCACAAAGTGAGAGAGCGGCTCCTCCTTTTGGTTGAGTCCTAGGAGTAGGGCGACGGATGGCTTCGGTCGCTCATACACCAAAAAGTTAAGCTCGAAGTCTCTTGCGAGTTAGTTAAAGGATGAGAACGCTCTGGCCTTAAGACCGCTATACCACGCCCGGGCTGGCCCCCTCAGCGTTGTGGGGAATGCCCAGCACATCAAGGCATCCGATGTGCCGTAGAGCGCCATTTGGGCACGGAAGGTGGCCATGTGGTCCGCCGGTCGGCAGCACCATCATATGCGTCGAGGGAGGGGAGACGGAAGTTCGGGGGAATCGATTGATCCTGTATCTCGGGGGTGAACGGCGATCTCCCGTACATGCCCTCCCCGGGCTCTTCCTTGGACCTGCGCACTTCCCTCTGTACCTCGTCGAGCCGCTGGCTGATGAGGCGCAGTTGGGCTCGGAGGGAGTCGACCGAGTCCGAGGATAACACCTCGGGATTGGGATGGTTGCTCGGGTCATCCAACACCTGTCCCTCGAACGGAACCCGTCGTGTTCGAGGTAGGGTCGGGAGTGCCGAGGAGGTTAAGTGGACCGGCGCAGGCGGATCTAACCGGAGTGGCGAGTCCACGGAGGCGACGGTGAAGATAAGGACACAGGCGGGATGAAGGTCTGCACCATCCCGGCTCGAGTCTGAACTTGGCGGGCGAGGTCCTGGAAGGCCTCGGCTGATACGGGCGATGGGTCGGTGGCGGTGGCGTCGGGCGGGAGCAGGCCCGGGTCATTGAATAGCCGCCAATAACGTTCTGTGGTCGCGACGGGGTCCTCCGCTCGGGGCTCGTTACGGGGGGAGCCTCCGCCCGGAGCCCCCACCAAGTGTGACCCCGCGAACATGGGCTCACCTGGGCTACCCGGCTGACCTCTCGACATCGGGCCCTCCTTCTAGCGCCAATCTGTTAGTGTAAATAACTTTATGCCATGGCCTCGGGGCCGTCGTGGCTGGCTTTGGGTCCGAATGCGGTAGAGATCTCCGGGTTGCATCCTTGGGATTTGTGGCGGTGACGAGGACTCCTCTGGCAATCACGTCTCGCTTTTGTTCCTGCACAAAGATCAGGTCGGGAAGAACTCCGTCCGACCCCTCCGACGATCAAGTTAGTCACGATTGTCTTTAGAGGGTGTTTGTTGGTTGAGAAGAAGAAAAGACCTCCCTTTTACGCTCATCTGCCTGAGTTTATATGGATTAGGTTGCTGCTCTTTGATGTGGTTGTGACGTCGCGCCTCTGATTGCGTCTGACAGTGCGCCGAGGACCTGGCCCCTGCAGGATGGTGATGTGTCTTGGTGGCCGTGCGACTTGCGAGGGATAGGTGGTGTCATATCTGTTGGTCAACCCTGGCTATAGTCGGCTACGAGCGGGACAGGAGACGTCATCCGGGTGCAAGCGGTATGAGCTTACGTCACGTCCTATTTATTACCCATATCACTATGCATAATGAAGCTAACAAGACCATATTCTTTGTCGATTCTGTAACTTGACTAAAATTTATGTAGGCACAAAATGATCCGAGGATCCTATTATTACTTGAATGGTAAATTTCGGATCCTTTCATGTGATCTAGGCTTGCATAGTGATGTTGAAAAGAATGAAGAAGAGAAAGGTGGAAGTCAACAGGCAATAAGCCATGGTAAACCATATTCCTACGATTTTTACCTGCCTACTCGCCATTATTTTCCCAAGGTATGCCTACTTCCTCTGTCACTAAATCAACCAAAGGAATTCTTACAGTGTGACATATGCCGTGATAGATAATGTTCTAATGCTCATGCTATAAAGCTTCTAGTGATTTATGATATCCGATAAAATAGCAATTATTATATGTTTGGTGTCAAACTATCTTTTTACCGTGACCCGGGAGAGGCACAGGGGAAGACCCACGGTCCCGGGGTCGTCTCGGTAGGGTTCGGGTCCATCGGCGTCTCCTGCTGCGGCTGCGTCCCGAGCGGCGGGGTGCGCCGGTGTCGCTGGGGGCTAAACCTGCACAAAGGCGGGTCGGAGGATGCTCCGCCCGACCCCTCCGACGATCAAGTCAGGGTCGCTCCCCGGGTTCCCGACCGTCCGTCCCCAACTTCCAAGATCTAGCATGCGTACCTCTTTTTCTCCCCTTGTTTCTTACCTTGCCCCTTGCCTTATATACCTCGGGATGAATGGCCTGCTCGCTTATGCTCGGGGATGGTGCACGGCACTCGACCGGCATCGTAGCGCGGCCAACTCAGCATGGGCGGGCGAGGCCGAGGAGAAGCGACGCCGGGTTGATCTCGCAGCGAGTACGGGTCGCAGGAGGCGAAGACGCTACCCGGGTCAAATACACAGTGACCGGACGTCATGTCATATTCAATACCCTCATCACTACCCCTCGAAAAGCCACTCGCGACGGCAGCCTTGGGGGTAGGGGCGAGAATCTTGTTTGCAAGTATGTGGTCGGTTGAGTCCTCGGGGTTACGCTGGTGGTGATATAATTGACCGTATCGTCAGACGGGACAAGGGGTCGAGACTCGCTCAAGACCCGGAATACCGGTGGTCGAGCCGCCGCTCAAGACCGTGTAACAGAATACCCATGGCCGATACTTAAGAACATGTGACCGAACCACCGTTCGGGATAAAAGGTCGAGCCTGCCGCTCGAGACCCAGAAAACCGATGGCTGAGCTGCCACTCAAAACCATGGATACCGAACCGCCGGGGTGAGGGGTTGAGCCGCCGCTCTAGACCCAGAAAACCGATGGCAGAGCCGCCGCTCAAGACCAAGGGTACCGAACCGCCGACCGGGAGAGGGGTCGAGCCACCGCTCAAGACCCAGAAATCCGATGGCAGAGCTGCCACTCAAGGCCATGGATGCCGAACCGCCGTTCGGGATGTGGGGTCGAGCCGCCGCTCTAGACCCAGAAAACCGATGGCAGAGCCGTCGCTCAAGACCATGGATGCCGAACCGCCGTTCGGGATGTGGGGGCGAGCCGCCGCTCTAGACCCAGAAAACCGATGGCAGAGCCGCCGCCAAGACCATGGATGCCGAACCACCGCTCGATGTGGGGTCGAGCCGCCGCTCTAGACCTGTAAATCGGCGGCAGAGCCGCCGCCAAGACCATGGATGCCGAACCGCCGCTCGGGATGTGGGGTCGAGCCGCTCTAGCCTTAGAAATCCGATGGTCGAGGCGCCACTCAACACCCTGTAACCGAACCGCCGTTCGGGATAAGGGGTCGAGGCCCGCACAAGACCCAGAAAACCGATGGTCGAGGCGCCACTCAACACCCTGTAACCGAACCGCCGTTCGGGATAAGGGGTCGAGGCCCGCACAAGACCCAGAAAACCGTTAATCGAGCATCGCTCAAGATCATGAGAACCAAACCACCATTCAGGATAAGGGTCGAGCCGCCAAGACCCGAAAAACTGATCGAGCCTCGCGCAAGATCATGAGAACCGAACCGCCGTTCGGGATAAGGGGTCGAGCCGCCGCACAAGACCCGGAAAACCAGTGATCGAGCATCGCTCAAGATCATGAGAACCGAACCGCCGTTCGGGATAAGGGGTCGAGCCGCCGCTCAAGACCCGGAAAACCAGTGATCGAGCATCGCTCAAGATCATAAGAACCGAACCGCCGTCAGGATAAGGGGTCGAGCCGCCAAGACCCGGAAAACGATGATTGAGCATCGCCAAGATCATGAGAACCGAACCGCCGCTCGATAAGGGGTCGAGCCGCCGCCAAGACCCGAAAAAAGCTGATCGAGCATCGCCAAGATCATGAGAACCGAACCAATATTCAGATAAGGGGTCGAGCCACCGCCAAGACCCGAAAACCAGTGATCGAGCATCGCCAAGATCATGAGAACCGAACCGCCGTCGATAAGGGGTCGAGCCGCCGCCAAGACCCGAAAACTAGTGATCGAGCATCGCCAAGATCATGAGAACCGAACCGCCGTTTCGATAAGGGGTCGAGCCGCCGCTCAAGACCCGGAAAACCAGTGATCGAGCATCGCTCAAGATCATGAGAACCGAACCGCCGTTCGGGATAAGGGGTCGAGCCGCCGCTCAAGACCCGGAAAACCAGTGATCGAGCATCGCTCAAGATCATGAGAACCGAACCGCCATTCGATAAGGGGTCGAGCCGCCGCCAAGACCCGAAAACCAGTGATCGAGCATCGCCAAGATCATGAGAACCGAACCGCCGCTCAAAACCGCTCACGCTAGTGCGGTTGCGTAACCGAGGGGCCGTGACGCGTGCGCGCAAGCTACCCGCCTGGTGGTGCACACGCCACGCCTCATTAATATCGCGCTGCCTTTGGGCTTCCCGATGCAGCGCCGTTGGACGATATGCGCTGGCGACACATCGCCGCTTTCGGAAGGCGAAAGGGTGAGGCCTTTTCCTTTAAATAGCGCGTGCTGCGGCACTCCAGCGCTTTTTATCAGCGGAGTTATTCTGTCTCGAGTCTTGCCGTAGTCTTCATCCGAATTTTCTTCCTTGGCTCGTGTCTTGCCACCCTTCGCCGATCCTCATCAGGTGGCGATGGCCCTTCCTTCCACCTCTTCTTCCTCTACTTCTTCCTCCTCCTCTCCTTCCGTCACCACTCGCAGCCTTCCCACCATCTCCTCCTTCCAACCGCTCTCTGACGGGGAAGCGGCGCGTGCGTTAGAGGCCATAATGTGGCCGCACGACCAAGATTCTACCTCGACGAGCACGTCCGTGGGGATCATCCGAGGCGCTTTAGTATTCCAGAGGAATACGCCTTACAGCCCCGGCGGGCAGCGTCCTTCGACCCGTCCCCAAGGGCTTTGCCCCGACTCGACGCCCGAGGCCGGCCCGCGCCTCCCTACATCCTCGTTATCGTGTCATGCATCTCTCTCGTGGGCGGATCTCGCCTTCACAGATAACCCCAACTCGGCGATACTTGGTGGCTTTCCGGGGAATGCCACTACGCCAACATCACCCCTACCCGCAGCCTTTTCCTTTCTTGCTTCCGCCATTCAAGGGTCCGGGGTTATTTCCTTGCTGCCCGGACGGGGTTCCGAGTCACGTGCCCCCACCAACAACAAGGGGTGGAAGAGGCGCTTCTTCATCCAGCGGAGAAGGACTGGGCTTCGGGTTCGTGGTCCTCGAGACCATCGATAACTCAGCCCAAGCTCAACGCCGAGGAGCGTACTCACCTCGAGAAGCCGAGGGTCATTCTTCCTCTTCGCAGCCATCCGGAAATATGTCGAGCAATGGCTTGCGATGCAGGGCTTAGCCCGCGCTCGGTAGGTTTGTCGCTGCTTCATATTTCTGGATAATCGTGGTCTTCTCGACCTAACTGGTCTCCACCTTTCGCAGATGGTGAACTTGCGGTCCTTCCACTGTCGGCACCCTCGCAGCTCGCCCTCGCGCGCTCCGGATGCACCGGGCGAGCGGGGTGATTCTCGCAGACGGTGGAGGGGGACATCCCAAGAAGAGGTCCAAGGCGAGGAACGCCGTGGACCTTGAAGCGCCGCTGTCCTCCCGACCATCTCGAAACGCCGGCCGCGACCGAGGGCGCCGCCCGCCAAGGGGCGATCGGAAAGAGATGCGCCCCTGGCCGTGAGGGATTTATGCCGATCCCACCGGGAAGGGTCAGCCCTTCCGCCTCCTGCAGTGGGTGAGATCCTCCCGAGGGGGAGCGACTTCAGTGGCCCGTTGGAGCGAATCGTCCCGAGGGGACAAAGTGTGGTCGGGAGACCTGCTGCCACTTACCTCCGAGGCGCTCCATCCCGATATGGCTCGGGATGTTTATACGCTCCTAAGCTCTCATTGCCAAGTCGCCCAATCGGTGTTGTGGGTAAGTCTCGCATCGCTTTCTTTTTTGGGAGAACGCCGCTGCCACTACTAATCGCCCCTTTCTCGCGTAATCTCCACTACACCACAGTCCGATCGATCGGGTCCACGACGCCGGATCGTAGGCGGGCCGAGCGAGCGTAATGTCGCGCACGTCGCCGCCGGGCTTGGAGGAGGCCCGAGCGGGTCCGACCGAGGCGCTTGCCGCCGAGCAGCGGTCGGCCGACCTAAGCGCC
The DNA here is from genome assembly GCA_023547065.1 of Musa troglodytarum. NCBI lineage: Eukaryota > Viridiplantae > Streptophyta > Magnoliopsida > Zingiberales > Musaceae > Musa > Musa troglodytarum. The sequence continues at coordinate 23,153,889 of CP097503.1, read as the reverse complement.
GAGGTCTCGCGCTAACCGCGAACTTGAGGCTTCATTGGCGGCGCAGCCAGCTCGCAAAATTTGGGCGGCGAGGTGTCGCGCTACCGATCGCCGAGCTCGAGGTCGCGGCCGCGAGGCCGGGCCGCGTGGCTTCTCCGATGGAGAAGCCGAGATCCGCTCTCCGCACCAAGGAGGCCTCGAATCGGGCGGGCGGCGGCCGCGAGGCCGAGGCGGCCGCCGAGGCCCTCGCGCGGAGAGAGAGACGTCCGGAGCGGGACCGGGAGGTGATCGAGCAGTACAAGAAGTCGGAGGGCTTCCTTCTCGGTTTGGACCGGACGGGCAGAGTATCCTATGAATATGGATACAAGGTTGCCCTAGCCCGGTTCCGAGCGTGCCCTCCGGGCTCCGCGATCGAGGAGGATCCTTCACCTCCCGACCCGAGGACCAGGGGGAGTATGCCCGACGAGGTCCCCTTCGACGACAGCCTACCGGAGGCCAACGCTTGAGGGGTTCTCTCTTTTTTCTTTTTGGAGGGTTTTCTCATCCCTTTTTTGTATCATCTTTTGTACCCCCTCTCGGGGCTCATTTTGTACTCCGACCTTTTGATAATAAGATTTCGATTTTGGCAAGCTAGTCTCTGTGTTCTAAATCCAACAATAGCACTTCTATCCTACCTTTGCAATCTCTATAGTAACTTCACACGAAATATTTCTTAAGGTTCGGATGTTCCAGTCCTCGGAATTGCTGTCCGACATAGTCGCAAGTCGACGTGCCCTGGTCGGACGACCTTAGTGACTCGGTAGGGGCCTTCCCACTGGTGCAAGCTTGCCCTTAGGCGAGTAGGGTCACTCACTTCCGCCTTACGCAGCACCAAGTCTCCCACCCGAGGGGTCGAGGGTGTACCCTCTTATTGTAATTCCGCGACACTTCGATTATAAGCTAACATCTTTAGGTGCGCACACCCGCGCTTCTTCGAGTAAGTCTAGGCCAGCCCGAACTCCTTGGGCCGAGGTTGATTCTTCGTAGTTTGCTACTCGGAAGGTCGGAATGATCAACTCGGCCGAGTATCGCCTCCACCCCGAACGCCTAAGTCAGACGGACTCGCCCGAGGCCGCTGGGTCGCCCGCAACGCACCATAGGACATTCGCGCTTCGTCGACCCAGCCGACCGAAGCCCAGAGTCCTTTTCTAAGCCCATCCGTGATAGCTCGGTTGGTTACCTCGGCAAGTCCGCTTGGTCCGAGGGTGTGCCAACCGAGCTAAACCTCAATCGATCCGCAGGTCGCGCAGTAATCTACTAAACCGAAGCGCCGAGAATCGGGTACCGCTATCGTAATGATAACGTTAGGAAGGCCGAACCGGTCACGATGTTTTTCCACACGAATCGCTCGACCCGCTCAGCCGTGATAGCCGCCAGCGGCTCGGCTTCTACCCACTTGGTGAAATAATCGATTCCCACGATGATGTATCTTCGCTGGCCGGACGCCGGGGGAAATGGCCCCAACAGGTCCATCCCCCACTGCGCGAAGGGCCAAGCGCAGTCCATGGGGGTGAGAGGGACTGCGGGAAGCTGCGGACCCGGCTTGGCGCTGGCAGTGTCGCACCGCACAAGGCCTTGGCGCCTCTGTGGTAGGCCAAGAATAGCCTTGGCGCAAAGACTTTGAAGGCCAAAGTCCGGCACCCATGTGCTCTACGTGTTCCGCCGTGGACTTCGGCGAATCACACTCGCCGCCGATCCAAGCATCGTAAGAGGGGCGAAAATGACCTTCTCAGATAGCCGATCGCCAATCTCGCAGCATCATGCTTGGGTTCGGCGGAGTCGACGCGCTTTGGCGTTGTCTTCAGCAGACGCCGCCCCGCTTGTATTTCCGCATCTCCTGCACTCCACGCGAGCGAGTCGCCGACTCGGGTCCTCGCCCCACCGTGCCACCGACGGCGAGTGAGGTCCTCGACCTCGGGATGTTCCTCGTGTTCGGCTCCCGAGGCCAATTTGGCAAGCTGATCCGCCCGCTCATTCTGGGACCTGGGCACTCTAGATAAAGTAAAGTGAGAAAAGTTAGAGGTCTGGGCTTTTACCTCCGTTAGGTACTTCGACATGGTCGGGTCTCATACCCGATAGTCCCCGCCATTTGCCCGGCGACCAATTGGGAGTCCGTGATGACATGGATCGCTCACCGCATCTCGGCCAGGGCGAAGGCCCGCCAGAAGGGCTTCGCTCGGCCTCGTTGTTCGTGGCCTCGAAGCCAAAACGGAGGGAACGCAAAGAGTGTCCTCGGGGTCCTCTAGGATAAGTCCCGCCCGCACCCTTCGATCCTCGAGGATCCGCCCACGCAAGACCCACCGTAAACTTGTTCCGCACCCTCCGCTCCGGGCGGGTTAGTTCGAGATGAAGTCGGCAAGGGCTTGGGCCTTGATGGCCGCCCTGGCTTGTAGTGGAGATCGAACTCTGATAATTCCACCGACCATTTCAAGAGGCGCCCCGCTACATCGAATTTAGAAAGAACTTGAAAGTGGTTGGTCGGTCATTACCTCAATGGTGTGGGCTCAAAATAAGGACGCAGCTTCCGAGCCGCCACGATAAGTGCTAATGCTAGCCTCTCGATGGGGTAACGCCGCCCGCCCCGTGAAACATGGCCGTGTAATAGACCGGATGTCAGATTTCGAGGCTTCCTTCACCAAAGATCGAGCTCACGGCGTGGCCGACACCGCTGTAGAGGCGGTTTCTCCGCGCCGTGACGAGGCGAGGCGCTAAGGGCGGACAGTGCCGCTCGCACGTGCGAAGGCTTCCTCACACTCCGCCGACCACTGGAAGTTCTTCGGATCCTTCAGGACCCGAAAGAACGGGAGACACTTGTCTCCCGATCGAGACAGGAACCGGGACAGAGCTGCTATTCTCCCGTTAAGGCATTGGAGCTCCTTTATCGTCCTTGCAGCTCCCATGTTGAGGGGCGCATGGATCTTCTCCGGTTGGCATCAATTCCCGCCATGTACGATGAATCCCGTGAACTTTCCAGATGCGACGCAAGACGCACTTGGTTAAGGCGCATCCCGTATTCTCTCAACGTGGCAAAAGTTTCTTAGATCGCCAAGGTGTGCGGCCTCGTCCGACTTTTTACGATCATATCATCGACATAAACCTCCATATTCCGGCCGATCCGTGGGCGAACATCTTGTTCACCGCCCTTCCGTAAGTGGCCCCGCGTTCTTTAGTCCGAACGCATGACCTTGTAAAAGTAGGCCTTGGGGCGTGGAAGGCCGTGTGTTGTTGATCCTCCGCGCCATCCGGATCCGTTGTAACCGAGAAGGCATCCATGAAGGAGAAACGCGTGCCCGCCGTGGAGTCAACTAGCCGGTCAATCCTTGGCAAAGGGAAGCAATCCTTCTGACAGCACGGTTCAGATCGGTGTAGTCGACACACATCCTCCACTTCCATTAGGCTTCTTCACGAACTACATTGACACCATTGGGGGTACCGACCGCCAATGAAGCCGACGCCAAGAGCCTATCCACTCGCTGGCGCTCGAGCCCGAGCTCGAGCCTTTGTCTCACCGGGCGAGCCGTCGGGAAATGCTCAAAGCGGTGTTGAGCAACTTCCGGTTGATTCTCGGAGGTCACCGCCGCCCAAGCAAAGACGCCCGTATTTTCTTGGAGGAGGCTGGCGAGTTGAGCTCGCTCGCTCACCGAGATCGATCGATCCCACCGTCCGGCCGGGACGGTCATCCCGCAGCGCACGCCGATTGTTGGCGCTGCCGCTCGGGTGCCGAAGTCGCGCCCCACCGCGGATCCTCAAAGGGCGACTCGCCTCTTTCTCTTGCCCAGGAGATCGCTGCTAAGTAGCACCGCCTAGATTCTCGGGATCTCCCGAACTTCCCCGCCTCCGAGCTCGCGAACTTTAAGGTTCGTGGTATGTCGAGATAATCGCCTCAACCCGCTGAGGGTAGGCCGCCTGTGATGGCGTTGCACGCAGTGGGGAGATCGACCACCGTGAAGGTCACCAACATTGTTTTCGACTCCTGGGTTGCCGAGAGTTAGAGGTAGAGTGACTGCACCTCGCGGCGAGATCGAATCGCCGGTAAACCCGGTGGCGCCGAGTGTAGAGGCTTGGGGCCTCCTCGGTAATCCCGGCCGGAAGGCTTGAAATAAAGGATGTCGGCGGCGCGGTGTCAACCATAATCCTTTTACTCGCGCATTGGCTATCGGGCCGACACCACTAAGCGCATCGTCGTGCTCGAGATTCCTGAATCCTGCGGGAAGGTGATCTCTGGTTCGAGGTGGGGTGGAGTTCCTCGGTCGGGCGGCTCGGGCATAAGCCTTTTGTCGGCGCTATGCCCTCCAGGTCGGGTCCCCGACAATCACGTCGATGTGTTGCTCGGGGCCTCGGGATGCAAGGAGGTTCCGCGGCGTTGGAGGTATTGGTCTAAATGCCCCCGCCGGATCAGCTCCTCAATTTGCGCTTGGCTCGTAGCATTGCTCGTGTCGTGCGTTCTGCCCGATGGAAGCGGCGATGCTCCGGCATGATCGGCTAGCTCTCGCCCGGCCCTTCATCGGGCGGGGCGGCGTAAGCATTCCCCTTTCCTTTATCTGGGGAAAAATCTGCGTGCGCGGCGCCGTCAAGGGGGGGGGCGGTAGCCCAGGTGTGTATCGGTCGGTACATCTGCTTGGCGTCGGTTGGGGACCGCCGCTGGTCGTTCTTTGTGCGCTCGGGCTGGCGTCGAAACGCCCCTCGGGCGCTCTTCTTTCTTCCGCCATCAAGTTTCAGCGGCCACATCTTTGGATTCGCCCGGCTGGAACATCTCGCGATGGACACGGGAGGCGCTCTACCAGGACCAACGGAACCTCGAGGGTCGTAGCCCTATCATGAGCGCTGCATAATCGGCGAAGGGTGGCGTCGAGATAACCCTCGTACCTCAGTGGTAAAGTAAACCGCCCGTCACGAAGTGGGAGAGGGTTCATCCTCCTTTTACTTCAAACCCAGGAGGAGCGCGACAGTAGGCTTCGGGCGCGCGAACGCCAGAAAGTGTAACTCGAAATCCTTGGCGAGCTGGTCAAAGGACGTTATCGTTCCGCTCCTTAGAGTGCTGTACAGTGCGTGCGGGCCCTTTCAGCGTGGTGGGAGCGCTCGGCACATGAGGCGTCGAGTCCGTCTGGGGGCCATTTGAGCTCGAAGCGGCCACATGGTCCGTTGGGTCGTGGCCGTCGTAGGAATCAATGGAGGAGGCGGAAGTTCGGGGGCATCGGGTATTCCGTATGTCGGTGGTGACAGTGACTCCCGGTGAGGCTCCTCATACGCCCCTCCCGACCTCCGTCGTCCCCTGCACCTCGTCTGGCGCCGGAAATAGGCGGGCTGAGCTCTGAATATATCGGTCGAATCGAGGATACCGCTGGGGCTCGGGCGGGATACCCGAGTTCTCGAGAACCGGGCTCCGTCCGGACGGGTGGGGCCAGGGGCAGCGGCGCCATGGGGCGCCTCGTGCGCTGGGAGAGGTCGGACCTCTGGTGGTTCGGACCTCCCGCTTCTGCGGCAGATGAGAGCGGCACAGGCGGCATTTGCGAGCCGGACTGTTGAGATAGGTCTGGAAAGCCTCCGCGGTGGCCCAGAGGAGGCGGAAAAACCCGGTGGCGGGTGGAGTCGAGTCGTTAAGCGAGGCTCCAGTAGCGCTCTGAGGTCGCGGCGGGATCGTCTCCCCACAGTCTGGAGGTAGAGGGGTCTTCAGGCGGGGCGTCCTGTACAAGGTGCGACCTCTCGTCCATCTTTCGTTCGGGGGGCAGCAGGTGATCTTTCAACGGGCCCTCCTTCTAGCGCCAATCTGTTTGGTGTCAAACTATCTTTTTACCGTGACCCGGGAGAGGCACAGGGGAAGACCTACGGTCCCGGGGTCGTCTCGGTAGGGTTCGGGTCCATCGGCGTCTCCTGCTGCGGCTGCGTCGGCGGGTGCGCGCCGGTGTCATTGAGAGCTAAACCTGCACAAAGGCGGGGCGGAGGATGCTCCGCCCGACCCCTCGACGATCAAGTCGGGTCGCTCCGGTGTTCCGGCCGTCAGTTCCCAACTTCCAAGATCTAGCATGCGTACCTCTTTTTCTCCCCTTGTTTCTTACCTTGTCCCTTGCCTTATATACCTCGGGATGAATGGCCTGCTCTCGTTTGCGTCTGGGGATGGTGCACGGGCTGGCCGGTAGTGGCGGTCAACTCGGCATGGGCGGGCGAGGCGAGGAGAAGCGGCGTCGGGTTGATCTGCAGCGGGAGTACGGGTCGCATGAGGGGCGAAGACGTCACCCGGGTCAAATACACAGGACCGGACGTCATGTCATATTCAATACTCTCATCATTATACAACGGATTTTTTTTTTCTTAGTGAAGAATATATTGTTGCTCAACAACTCTTCCCCGTCATTAGTATTGATGATATATATTTAGTCCCTTGTTTGCTAATAGTTCTTTTTCTTTTATGTGTAGTGGTGGAATAATTAATAAATGCAGTATATTTCCTGAAAACATATTAGAATTTGTTTTCTTATGTTTCTGGGTGTTTAGTCAAATCACCAAGAATCGATGAGAATTAGCGAGTTAATTAATTTGTTTCAGAAATAAATATTTTAAAAAAATAATATTATGATTATGTAAATATCAGATAATAATAAAAAAAAAACTAACAACAATAGCATGACTAAGTCTACCAAATTTTCCTTAAGGCTTATATCATCTCATGCACAAGAAGTGTTAATATGTTTTTTTTTTTTTTGTTACATGGAGGTTTTATTTATGATACATGCACATTTGTTTCCTCATGCAGCTTTGATTGTTCTTTACAAATTTCGTGGTCTTTACATAAGATTGAAACAATACTATATCAATTTATAACATAATGCAACCTTCTATTAGGCCATGAAACTAAAGCCTCCGGTCCTATATTTGCAATAAAATAAAGGATTCTTATTATGAAACCTCAACCATATAATATTCTGTGATTTGATTTATAAGGTTTTTTTAGGCTTGTGCCGACTGGGGGTTTACTCAGTAAACCCACGTTCTCCAGATCATTATTGTGATTTGAAATAAGGAACAGGTCAACTCATTTGAGATTGTCAACAGCTCGAGTGACTTCCACAGTCAAATAATATATCGATAGAACAGCTCTCCAGCCTTAATGCTTAAGTCTAGGTTGTCAATACTTTACCAACTCATCACTAAACTCAGTTGTGAAGTTGCAATTACCAACGAAAGAACTTTCATTGAAGTTAAAAAGAAACATAATTTGCTTTAAACACTTACAACAAAATCGTGCATGGACTTGTTTTCAATGGGAAAAAGAACTAACAACATGATGCGGTGACATTTGTGTAAACAGATGATGAAGAGAAGAGGGGCTACGGGTGATGGTTCACCACCCCACACATCTTCCTGATCTCCCCCTGGCTTCCCGTGAGCACCTCGATGTGGCCCATCCTCACCATGGCCGCCGCGAACTTGGCCGCCCAAACCGACCCCAGCTTCGCGTCCAGGCGCACCAGCCTCGCCGTCAGCCGGCTCGCCTGCAGCGTCTGATCCGAGAACAGCAGCCCCCTCCGCTTCGCCAGGTTCTTGTAGTACTGGTTGTCCAGCCTGCCCGGCGTCACCGCGTCCAGCGGCAACGTCGTCGGGTCCTTGCTGGTGAAGTCCACGGTGGCAGGCGAGCATCTGCTCTTCAGGTAGGCCGCGAACGCGGGATCCATCGACGGGTCCTGCGGATGGGTGGCGTTGAAGTTGTACAGCCGCCGCGCAAAGGCGGTGCAGTGGGCGCGGCCGATGGAGTGGGCTCCCGACAGCGTCACCATCTCGTCCACCGACAACCCCTTCTTGGCGAAGCTGTCCCTCAGCCCGGCGGCGGTGAGGTTAGGTAAGGGGATCTCGGCGAGAGCCTCCGAGTCCAGTGACACCCTCCCGTCGCGCCTTCCGGCGGGCACAGGATAGTCGATGCCGCCGGCCAGGTAGGCCGAGTCCCGCGCCGCGAAAGCGATGATGTCGGCGCACGACACCGTCGACGGGCAGCTTGCTTCGACGGCCGCCTTCGCTGCGTCGATCACTTCGAAGCCTCGCATGCTGGGGTTGTTGGGTGGCGCGTCCTTCTCCGCAGTGTTCCCCGGAGTCGAATCCAGCAGCAACGAAGCATCACATCCCTGCAACACACGCACACGCACACACAACGATGAACCTTTCGCCCTCGTATTCTACGTGCGCAAGCACGGCAATAAGAAGAGAAGAAGGGACGCCGACGTCCATGCACGTACGTACCCTAACGAAGCAGTCATGGAAGTGCATCCGGATAAGCCCAGCGGCGAGGCCGGGGTTGTTGGCCACCGCCTCGCTCACGGTTCTGCGCACGATGGCCTCCGCGGACGGGCACGTCTTCCGGTAGAAACCCAAGTGGAGGGAAGCCGAAGTTGAAGAAGCCATGGCGAGGACCGCCATGAAGACGATCCAACAAGAACGAGAAACGCAACCCATCATCATCTCACCTTAATCTGAAGCTTTTCTTCGCTTGAGCAAGAGTGAGCCAGAAAGATTTGTTTGCTTGGGGGATGCCGAGCCTGATCTCTTGGATTCCCTTTTATAAGCGTCTCACCGAGACGATCATTAAATGGTTGAAAGGTGCAGGTTTACATAGCAAACCACCAATTGGCACAAGCCGTTGACAATCTCAAAAACGAGTCGACCGGTTCCTTGTTTCATTGGCGCAAGAAAGCGTGTCCCCGTGAGTTTGGTGAGATTAACTACGGATTAATACTAATTATGCAGTTAAACAAGCTGCAATCACCGCCTACGAACACTTCCAATGTCGATGATGTCCCACAAAATGTTCGACGTCATGTCACGTAGCCAATATCATTCATTTGTGACGGCAAAAATCTTTCCTTTCATTATAAAGCCTATGAACATAATCTAAGAATACCAAGTTAGGTGATGATCGAGTGTTTGATTTAATCAATGTAGCCGAGTTCACATATTCAAAGAACAACTTGGCCTCTGAAAATTTCACACATGTGGGCCTATTTATTAGGATTGTGAGAGGTGACGTCACATCTAGAGGTGTTCCAAGATGACCGAGTCATGCAAGAAACAAGAATATTCATTATTGTATTCCCAATGTTGGTGAGACAAATAAAATAGCGAGTAAGTTTACCGTTCTAAGCCATCATTTAAATCATATATTTAAAATATTTTTATTTTAAATAAGTGTCAAACATGGAATTTGAATCTAGAAATAACGACAAGTTTCTTCATCAATTAAGTTAGTGCAAATCTCTAAAATTTTAGTTTAACCCTTGGAGACCCTATCGATCCTTGATTTGATCCAACTAAATGGCTGGACATAGTATCTAAATATTATTTTTATAATATTCTAGATAAGAAAGAATGATATTAGTGAGAAAATTATCTTAAAAACCACTCATAGTCCTGACGGAGTTCATCGGTAGTAGCAACTACTTGTCTCCCACATTATAAATGGTATGTGACCGCTGCCAAAGGTGATATCACTTTATTACTGATGCCTCTGTAGGATATTATTATTCTTTGCTATTCTATTTTAACCGAGCTTCTTGTCCCGACTTTAAATCCCGCTGACTAAAAGATGACATGTTAGATACGTGATCACTATATAAGATCCCACTCATTCTTTTTATGTATAAAAATATATTTCAGACAGAGGATTTTTTTTTTCAAATCACTTGAAATCATATTTGAGAATCTCAAATTATTAACTTGAATGTCAAAGGAATCAAAACGAGTAATACTTTCGAGTTACTCAAGAGCGATCTCGGATAGACTTCGGAGGTTCTTACGTATACGAGTTCGAATCAAGTTAGGCTGATCAAGACGTCAATGATATTCTCTTTACAACATGGTGCTAGGAGGGTCTAATTTCGTAGAAGCTTTCATCCTCCAATCCTCTCAATAAATGCTCCAACAAGGAAGCCTCATTTCCAATTAGCACTTTTACTCATGGGGAGCAATTGTTGTCCTTCTCACATATAAATGTTGAATCCCAGATTTTGATGATGAAATCAATTGATGAGTTAGTGATCTAATATATGTTTTGAGAAAAGTGATATAAGATTAACTTCGATTATAAAAATGTAAAACAATTGAAGTAGAAAAATCATATATTCAGATAAACCAATGACATACCAAGCAATATAGAATTCTTGTATTTAGTCGTTTATATATTGATTATCGAAGGTTACGTCTAAATTAATTTAGTTTTTTTGTGTAACTATACTAACTCAATTAAAGGCTCATTGGGCCTGAACTGAGGTTGATTTGGGTCAATTGAGAGGCCCATTCAATGACCCATAATTGGGTCAGGTGGTGGCACCGCCAGACCAAGCGGTGGAACCGCCTATGAGCTGGAAAGTAAAGCACATGGTCTCCTATGTTGCTAGATAGTAGTATTGCCCAAAATAAGCGATGGTACTACCATCAATTAATGCTGATAGGTGGTGATACCATCCAAGATAGCGATAATATCGCTAGAACCTGGTCTCCTAGGCTTTGTCAGGTGGTAGTACCGCTCAGTACAGACAGTGGTACCGCTAGTACCCTGAAGACTTGAAATTTAAATTTTTACTCTATTTTTGAAGACATTTGAGGTTTATAAATCCTCTACTCATCTTGTTGGGTACACATAAGAAATAGTGAACTAAAAAACTAATGAATCAAAATTATAAACTCTTAAAAAATTATTGAGTGTTCCCCTCCCCTTTTAAAAGTTTAGATTTCTGTCTAAAGGAGGCGTGAGACTTATAAAGGCTCTCTCTTAAACCTGTGAAAAAGAAAAATTATTGTAACAAGGGTAGTTGGTCTTTGCCTATTAAAAGAAGATCGTTAGTGGAAGCTAATAGTCTCGATGGAAGAGGAATTCGAAGTGGATGTAGGTCACGACGACCGAACCACTATAAATCTAGTGTGCATTTTCTTTCTACACTTTATTGATATTACTTTTTGATTTAATTATTTATTACACATACTCTAAGTCAAGCTCACTTTTGATATTGATTTTCATTGAATGAAAATTTTAAAATCGTTGAAAGTTTACAAAAGCACTAATTCACCCCCTCCTCTTAGTGTCACTACGATCCTAACAATGAATGCATCCACCTCGGTGTAGATGTCGGTGAAGTACGTGTGTGTGATTAGTGACCCAGGGCCCTCACCCCCGAGGAGAAACTTGCACCATTTGCTCATCCCCGCTAAGGTATATCTAACCTTCACCCATTAAGTATAGACGCTCATGAGCCTTGTTGCAAGATATTACTTAGCTCCTGCCTTAGCTAACACAATAAGTGGCACTACCATCTCAGTCACGACCAACATCTCAACAGCCACTAGCAATGGCATCCATCAGATCCCTCATAACCGACATGATACCAACATCTTAAGACCGCTCGAGGCTTGCAGAACTATTAGCTGAAGGAATTCCCCACTTCTCAATAGTGGAGCTTGGTGCACCACCACACCACCACTCTACTCTAAGCAAATCCAAGACCCAATAAGTGAATTCAATGGATAGTTCCATGAAGGTCCCATTGAGGTAAATGGACTAATACCTAGATGAGATATGATAGGAGTTCCAATAGTCCAGGGGGAGAATATGATTGATCCCACCTCAGGTCGATCTTCAGCCACCCAAAATATCCAAGAGGAACCAATCTCCACCAACTTTCGTCTCCCATCGTTGGAAGCCTTTGATGATAATATTAATCTAGTTCAACACACTATTGCTTTTCGCACCTAGATGTCTCTCTACGACACCTCGGATGCTTTGATGTGTTGCATGTTCCCAACAATACTGAAAGGCCCAGCGCAAAAGTGATACACTCATATGAAACTACTCTCGATCGACTCCTTTGCTTAGCTCGTAAAGGAGTTTGAACTCTCGGTCATTAGTGAAGAGGCTGATGATGACCATACTCGAGGTCCTCTAATAGGCTAGCCAATTTATAAATGCTAAGGCAATTGTCTCAGGTAAGCATGAGGAGACATGCAAAATGCCACAGCTAGAGTGACCACCGTTGTTTCCTACCTCGAAATCACCTCAGTGAAGAAGAGAGACTAACTCGAGCTGCCACACCCAAGACCTGAGTTGACCATACTTAACATGACAAGAACATCGAAGTCAACTCAAGTCCAAGTATTACCACTTCAACTGTGACCAAAGCCATGACATGGAAGAATGTCATGATTTGAAGAAGCAAATCAAAGAGCTCATTCATCAGGAGCACCTTGAAAGATTCATTCAGACAATATGGGAACCTTCACCCCGACCTCAAGGCTCGGTAGAGAGGTAGATCGATATCATCATTGGGGGACCTGCTTTATGAGAGGATAGCACATCAGGTCACGGAGTCTATGCTCGAGCCACCATCAAGAAGTGCCCGAGGTTGAAAGATGATTCAGAAATAACCTTCAAAGATGAGGAGACATGTTATCTCAACCCAAACTATAATGATTCCCTAATGGTTTCTATAAGGATGATTAACGCTTGAGTAAAGAATATCATGATCGACACAAGTAGCTCTTGCTAGTCATGGGTGCCTTACAAGCCAATCACGTGAGTGATGACACGTGTGATATGATCCATACTCTTTTTGTTTATTATTTATTTAGTAATTTTCTTACTTTATATTACCTATTTCTTATATTGTGGTATCCATGAATCTGTATAATCGGAATTAGATCGTGATGAGATCACGATAATGAGACTAATTCGCCTTTAAATATAAACCCTAAATAATCCCGGTCATAGGTTACTCGAGAGGGACATCGAGATAACCGGACAGACTAATATACTATATATCCATCCATATGATGGAGGCAGCTAATCTCATAACTGTTCATGTGGGGATACTAGGGATACAGTGTAGGTGCGCATTAGAGAATGAGTTCACTGATTGATCTGCTCACGAAATGTTGGATGGATAATGATACCTCATTGTCAAGCAACGATTCCGTTGTCCCAGTTATGTGTCTGGTCTTTAGACTTAAGACATCAACGATGTCATGTATGAATACTCCACTCTTTGATACTAGACTTATAGGTCTAGAAGTTTTAGATCTAGCACAACCGATCATCGGAAGTGACAACCAATCTTACGAGGATAATTGAGTGTCATAGAGGATTATCCACTCTCTATGTCATGAGAGGAATATCATATGTGTTCTTGCTCAAGCAAATCCCTAGTCAGGGTCATTCGGATTGAGAAAGAAAGTTCTATAAGAGAATCTAATTAGAGCAAGACTGAGTGGAAACAGTATGACCTTCACAACACCATGTCTTACTAGTTATAGGTGCCCTACAAGCCAATCACATGAGTGATAGCACTTATAATACGCAGTGTCAATCTTTTGCTTATGATTATTGGCATTTTCTCACATTATCTAGATGTATATTGTGATATCCTTGGATCTGTGCAAGGGGAATCAGATCATGATGAGATCACGATAATGAGATCGATTCACCTTTAAACATATACCCTAAATAATCCCGGTCATAGGTTACTCGAAAGGAACATCGAGATAACCGGATAGACTGGTATACTATATACCCGTCCATATGATGGAGGTAGTTGGTCTCATAGCTACTCATGTGGGGACACTAAGGGTATAGTGCAAGTGCTCATTGGAAAATGAGTTCACTGATTGATCCGCTCATGGAATGCTGGATGGTTATTGATACCTCACGTTAGACAATGATTCCATAGTCTTAGTAGTGTATCTAGTCCATAGACTTGAGACACCAAGTCCTGTATGAGTACTCCACTCTTTGATACAAGACTTATAGGTTTGGAAGTTTCAAATCTAGTACAACCGGTTATTGAGAGTGGCAGCCAACTTTACGAGGGCTATTGAGTGTCAATAGAGGATCATCCACTCTTGGTATTATGAGAGGAATATCTCATGTGTTCTTGTTTAGGCAAATCCCTAGCCAAGGTCATTCGGATTGAGAGAGAAAGAGTTCTCCGGGAGAATCCGATTAGAGCGAGACTCGAGTGGAAACCGTATGGGCCTGATAGCACCATGCTTGATATACGGTCTCTGGGATATTAGATGGATGAGGGACTATAGGTACATGGTAACTAAGGGTAGATAGGTCTAAAGGATTGAATTCCCCTGTATCGTCTGGGGACTGCGGCGTAGTAGCCTAGTACGTCCGCAGTCGATGAGTCCATATATTATTGGATCCCATGGATGAGATCCAATAAGAGTTAGATTATTGGGTAGAGACCCATTGATCTAAGAAGCTTGGGTAATTGGATAAAGATCCAATACCCAATATGGTTGGATCCATTAGGGTTGACAGAGGGCCTCTATAAATAAGAGGGAATCAAAGGGTTTTTCTTGGTAGCCACCTTCTATTCTCCTCTCTCCAAAAGAGGAGCATCGTTGCAGTCCCTGCCGTATGGATACCGTTAGAGAGGAGGGTGCTTGACCTCATTCATCCTCTCCTATAGATCTATAGGGACTCAGGGATATACGATCTCCCTATGTACTATCGTTCTTCTTACACACGTAGTTTTCAGATTTACGAATTTGTTTTTGATGCACTGATCTTCGCACGACGACGGAACCTTTTACGAAAATCTAAGGTGTTTTATTTTCTGTTCTTCCACAGCGTATGAGATGTCGCTCTCTTGGATTTCCCAACATGCTTGATATATGATCTTTAAGATATTAGATAGATGAGAGATTATATATACAAGATAATTGAGGACAGACAAGTCTAATAGATTAGATTCCCTTGTATCATATAAGAACTATGACATAGTGGCCTAGTACATCCGTAGTTAATTACTCGAGTAAATTGTTATGAATATAATATTTTACTAAGCCAGAAGGAATTCTGATAGATATAATTCACGGTCAGCTCGATATTGGGTATAGAGGGTCATACACATAGGTAGGTGTTGCAACGAGTAAAGGTTCAAATATGAGATATCCATAGGAGTCTATATTTTATTGGATATCCAATAAGCTCCTAAATTATTGGATCCCATGGATGAGATTTAATAAAAGTTTATGAGAGATTATTGGGTAGAGATCCACTAATCTAAGAGATTTGGATAGTTAGATGAAGTTCCAATACCTATTAGGTAGAATACATTATGGTTAAGCTGACAGGGGACCTTTATAAATAGAAAGGAAACAAAGGGCCATAGGCTATACTCATTTTAGCTGCCACCTCCTATACTCCTCTCTCTCTCCTCCTTAGCCAGCAACTCCTGTTTGGGATGTGTGGACAACAAGAAGGGCCAACCCCTTCTTGATCCCGTGGTACGCATGGAAAGGAGGATTGTGCAGCGATTTGAGGAGTATCTTCGCAGCCTCTACCATGTGGATCACCACTAGAGAGGAGGGCAATTGGCCTCCTTCATCCTCTTCCATAGATCTGTAGGATTTCAGGAATATACGATCTCCTTAGATAACACACATCTCTTAATACGCACAGTTTTTCGATTTTGTAATTTTTACGTATTAATCTTCGCACGACGATGAAATCTTCTTTTTTTTATAGAAATCTATAATTTTTCTTTTCTATTCTTCCACTGCACATGTGATGTCGCCCTAGGTTTCCCAATAGCTCTACTGATATCCTCTACTTTAATGTTTTTCAAAAATATAGGCTCTCGATTAATGATCTCTCTTATGACTTCTTCACTGATGGGTTTTATGGGTGACTCTATTTCCTTTCTTGGGACCATGAGCCTACACATCATATTTGGTAAAGAAACCTACTCTAAAACACTGATGACTAAGTTTATGGTGGTCGATATTCACTCGACGTACAACATGATCATAGGTTGACCCACACTCAATAGACTAAGGGTTGTGGTGTTGATCTATTATATAGTGATGAAGTTCCCAACATGAACTGACAATGTGGAGCTAAGGAGCGATCCGAAGGAGTCCCGTTAGTGCTATATGACACTAATTTTCTTACCAAAGAAGGCCCGATCTAAGACACCACCATTGAACCATCAAGATTTCACCGAGTCCTTTCCATATTTGAGGCCTATGGAGTCACTGGTAAAAGAACCCCTAGGCAAGGCTCATCTTGATAATGTTGTTAAAGTCGAGGCAACACTCCCTGAGGAGAA